>JAWWLV010000121.1:36143614-36172973 GCA_035041135.1 Platyrinchus mystaceus | reverse complement strand
TATAACGCTGCTGCTTCTTTTGAGAACACACGCAGGATCACTCTCGAGGAGAAAAGACAACGCAGAAGGAATCGCGTATTGTCGATCTCACCCAGGGAGTTTTTCTGCTGTGCCTTCTGCAACTGGACTTGTCTATCTTGCACTGGCTTTTTTAGACATCAGTGCGCTTGCAGCAAGTGTGGGTAGAGCCCTTCCCAAATCTTTGCTTGCGAAGCCTGGCCATGATGATGATGGAGGAAGAATACATAAAATTTAGTTTCCTTATTTGAAAGTATATTACATCTAATTTCCTTATTGCAATATACCATACGACTATGTTCAGAAACACCAAAATAGGAAAACATATTGGCCATAAACACTTCTTTTCAAAACATACCACCAGCTAAAGCATGGTATTAAAGTTAATTTTAACATAATCTGAGACAGGATCAGAATAAGGATCATATTTCCCATGTTGTGTCTACTTTCAGGATTAAATTTTTCAAAATTAAAAAGTTTACTTTTTCTAAATTGAAAAGCAGCATGTATGGCAAATTACATTCTGGCCAAAACTGCTGTTGCAGTCAAACATTTCAGGGTTTCCCTGGATGTATAGAGCTTTTACTGCAATGATTCAGGCAGAATATAAATATATATATATATAAATTTTTACCTTGAACCAAACAATACTTACTAGTGAAGGATTACTTTCAGATTCTTCTTTTAACTTATTTCTCATTTTCAGTCACATTTTCTCTGAGCTTTAAGAATGAATGTAGGCTAAAACTGGCTAGATAAATAAACAGCATCACACATTTTGCATCAGAGCAATTATTGATCCATAAAGAGTTATTTCTGAAGTTTATTAGAAATGGAAAACTTCCACATGTTCTTCTTTGTAGTTCATTCCCCTATTCCTATACAAACTGAAGTTTCATTTATGATTTTTACAGTTTGGTCTATATTTAATCTGGAAAAATATTCAGAAGGAGCACACAAAACTACCATGCATTTAGGAATTCTGAAGTATAAAACTGCACTTTTAAACTACAAATACCCACTTCAATACTTGCAGATAAGATAGTAGGCTATTTTATGATTTATATTTAACTTGTTCTTCAGAGAAACCAAAGTAAAAAAATTCGAAAATTTGGGAATAACAATTCCACCACAACTTTAGGGATCTGATCTTCCAAGAGAATCCACAGTCAAGGGAAAATGTGACCATTCCTGATTTCAAGGAGAACTAAAAGCACAGAAAATTCTTACAGGATTTGTGTACTCTGTTGTGCTTCATAAGAACTCAGTAAAATTAATAATTTTCAGCCTAGACAGACATGACGTTATGTAGCTGAGCTGGAAGCCATCTTCTTTGTATATTATTTAAACACATTTGAAAGGATGTAACACGGAGCTTAGATTCTGGCCTGGCAACATTTCTCAGCTGCTTTATATCAAGTTGGCTGCTAACAACTAGATAGGATGCAAAACACTAAGCAAAATCAAAAGGTGGTTCTAGGATAAATACATTTCCCTGCCAACAAAGGAACTGAGAGTTTGTGCAAATCCAAGACAGAGTTTGGTTTTGTTTAAGAACTGATGCTTTGTCGATGCTTTTAAACATGAGCAGTTTCCATAATGCAGACTGTATGTTGAATTACCATTTAGCTTTCAAGCAGAGTCTACTGACCCAAGTCTGTTTTACCTCCCATAAGTTTCAAACTTCAAAGATTTTTCAAATACCTATTTTGGTCCCAATGACATTCTATTGAGAACAGGCACAAACAAAATTTGTGGAAGACAAAGGTAATGAAATTACAGTATATGTCTCTTTGATCCATTTTCTTCAGTGTGCCACACAAACCAGATCCAGAAATGAACATCTGAAGACAAACATACACTGTTGAAGCACTGCGCCTTTTCAGCATTTCCTGTACTGAGACTCAGCCTTGAGTGGGCTACGTAGATAAATGAACACCACGAAAAGCACAGATAGATCTGCTTGCAAGATGCTTAACACTGCCTGTGGGATAAACATTCATACAAGTCAAGACTCCACTGAGTATATATAAATTAAATATATGATTTGGAAATACAATTTAAAAAATGTTTCACAAACTTAGAGCTGATCTGAGTAGGTGCAGATCAAACAGAGTACAATTTCATAAACTTACAGAACCTGTTGACAATGCAGCAGTACCTGTGGACACCCAGATTTCATGCCACATACTGATCCTACACATTGTACAGTGAACTGAGTGAAAACATAGATGAAGGCACAGGTCGATGCTGGCTTTTGCTGAAGTGGTGTGCAGTGACAGTCTACCTGGGTGAAATAACACTGGAGAGCCACTTCCCCCCTTCCATGCAACAGGCAGCAGGGAAGTGATACTGCCCTAAAGCACAGGTCCACTAACCCATCCAAAGAGAGGCACTTGAGTCACTAAAAGGACCTGCAAGAAAAAGAGGCAGCCACTTGTCTTCCCTCAAGCTGACTGGTTAGTGAGAGGGAACATATTCACTCCCAACATTTGTCTCCTTCAGCAGATAATTTTCTCTTCTTTCTCCAGCCAGCATAGATTTAAAAAATTTACCAGTGATGCCATGGTACACATACATGGTACAACTACTGTTGTGGTTTGTTATTCAAATTATAAAGGTTATCACTGAAGATTTTGGCTCTACCTCTGAACATTTTATTCTATGGTGCTAGCCATTTTACCTTCGCTGTGTCAGAAGAAAAGGTAAAATGAATCAGTCTGGATGTCAGCTTAAGTTACCAGCCTAAACATGTAATGAGGACTAAGAATATGGAAACTCTTCATTTTAAGAGCTTTTTGCTAGGACAGTTTTAAGTCTATTTTTACAATGGGGGTAGGTTGTTTTGTTTGGTTGTGTTTTTTAAGAGGAAAATTACCCACTTTTTACAATCTAATTGTATTATTAATAAGCAAATAATTCAAATAAAAGAATCTACTGGAGTGATAATCATTATAAGAAAGAGGTTGCCTGTTTACCACAAGCCGGGATAAACCTGGCTTGTTTGAGAAGGAAGGGTGGAAAGTAACCCCCAAAATGCTTTTAAAATTATTCCACCTATGTCACAGAGGCTGTGTCCTCTTGGATGGCTCAGTTAACAAGATGTGAATAGAAAGCAAAGAGATTTTCCTCCTCAAAAACATTTAATATCAACTAATAGGCATAAGTGAAATTGATGGAAAAGATTGATAAATTAGATTAAAAATATTTGCAATAAGCTCCCTATAGAAATGAAGAATGTGAAAAAAATAACCTGGCCACGGGTGGTAACAATTTCTCTTTTCTTTCTGCAACTATTTCTGACATAATTCTATGAAAATATAGGCTGAAATTAAGGCCTATTTTTAAGTGATAGGACATGGCCAAAATTTCTTTGAAAATACTTGGAATACTTCAAAATGGCTTTCTAGTTTGGTTAGCATTTGTAAATTCTCTTTGTTTGATTTTATACTTAGGGTAAAACTGTGAGAAAAGTAAAAGCAAGAATTGTATAAGACCATTTGTAGAAAGGAAGGAGTGTCGAGAGAGAATCCTTGAACATCCTCTGTCCCAGTTTTCCTCTTCCAACAAGCACCTAAAAAAAAAAGGTGCTTCCATGTTCTTCTAATATTAATTTTCTTGTCTAGAACATTTGCTAATAGTCTTCTAAACTCTTTAGTCTCTCCAACACTTTTCTGAAAATGACTTTCTGAAATTATTCCACTTAAACAAATAGAAACCAGCCATCTGCTCAAGACTAAAAATCATTGGATACACAGACACATGACACTGTAAGCAAAGATCTACAGAAAAAAATATTGTGAGCAATCCTGCAGAAAAGGCATTTAACAAAATCACAAGGATAGAGCCGTGAGGAACATGGCTCTGCTGGTTTTGGCTGGAGTAAAGTTAGTTTTCTTCCCAGTGGCTAGTGTTGGGCTATGTTTTGGATTTGTGCTGAACACAGCATTGATAATACAGAGATGTTTTTGTTATTGCTGAGCAGGGCTTACACTGAGCCAAGGCCTTTTCTGCTTTTCATACTGCAGCACTGGAGAGGAAGTTGGGGGTGTATGATAGGTTTGGAGGAGACACAGCCAGGACAGGTGACCCAAACTGACCAAAGGGATATTCCAGACCATATGTATCATGCTTAGTATATAAAGTGGGGGGAAGAAGAAGGAAGAAAGGAAATGTTTAGAGTTATGGCATTTTTCTTCCCAAGTAACTATTCCATGTGACCGGGCCCAGCTTTTCTGGAGATGACTGAACACCTTCCTGCCCAAAGGAACTTGTTTTGCTTTGCTTGAGTGCACAGCTTTTGCTGTTCCTATAAAACTGTCTTCATCTCAATCCATGAGCTGTCTCACTTTTACCAGTTCTCTCCCTGATCCTCTTAGTGGGGGAGTGAGCAAGCACTGTGTGGGACTTGGTTGCTGGCTGGGGTTAAGCCATGGCAGTGGCTAAGTGAAAACCTCAGGAACGAGCATATGAAGAGCACGAACTCCACTTCCTCTGAATACTCTCCTGTAGACAAACAGGAGAAAAGCCACAGCTTTTCTTAAGCCAACCATGCTTTCATTCATTTATTAATTCTCAAGAGAACACTGTCAGGAATTTGTGTGATGTTTTAATATGCACAATGTCCTGTGGCTAGGATTTCCACTGATTAACAACAAATCATGCAGCGAACTGGTTTCTTTGTTTTGCTTTGAATTTACCACCTGCAAATTTAAGGGTGAATCCTTTACCAACATTCAGTAGCTACAACATTCCTAGGAAGGATAAATACCACTGAAGTTTAACTTCCTCCTCTTTCCTCAACTAGTTTTGGCTGAATTAAACTAATAGCAAAACAATCTTAAACTAATAGCAAAACAATCCAAATCAAAGACTCATCCCAAATTTGCTTCCTGCGGGATCCCTGAAGCATCATCCTCTTGCCCAGGGTTTCTCAACTTCCCCAAAAAAAGGTATCATGAGCTCCACCAGCCACAGGGAGTCCAGCAGGACTCAGACAGCTCTTTTTGGGACACTTCTGGCACCTATCAAGGCAGTGGTGCCCTTCCTGTCACAATCACAATCTTTTTCTCTGAGACAAATTCAGTGAATAAGTGTTGGGAACAGCTTGCCTTGCACTAATAAAACAGCTGTACCTTAAGTACATTAAAGAGTGGTGGCCACCTTTACTCCATTGTCACATGGATCAGGAAGGGAAAATCTGCTTCCACTGACAGATCCTGCTTTGTCTTTTGCCAAGTTTGAACGCTATGCTGTTATTTATTTAACTTTGATACTTGCAATGTAAACAGATAGACAATTCTGGTTACATATGTCTTGTACTGGGTTAGAGAAAATTAGAAGCAGATGGTAGCAATACTAAATGTACTCATAAAAAACAAGCACTCTCTGTTCTAAGGGTCTGGTTCAGATCTATCTGACACGGAGGGAGAAGCTTTTACCAGTCTGAAGGGGCTCTGCACCATGCTGTGGGCTCTTGGGATAGAGTTCAAAGCATCCATGGGTGAATGGCCTGGTCTGCCCCTTAGCACATACAGCAAGCACAGTGCTGGGTGATGTGCCCTGTGCACTTGCACTAATGGGAGGCAGGGAGAGAGGGGACACATCCATACCTGTGTACCTCTGGTGTCTGAGGGGGTTGTGTCCCTCAGGAGGCAGTATGTTGATGAGTTGTGCAAGTGCAATCTATAGACAGGACTCTTCACCCTTCACAGAAATTAGCATCCCTGCAGGTGTGGAGCTGGATGACAATTTTGGTAGTAAAGTGAGAAGAAAACACAAGAGATGGCTCCCCAACCTCTGAGTGCTACTGACAAACTTCAACAGCTACACAGCCCAAAATAAACAGACTTCTGTAACTATCCTGGTAACACTTCAGCAGAAGCCTCCATGAGGTTTGTAATGATCCTACTAACAAGCGTCACTTTGGCAGTCTTCCCTCATTCTGCAGTCATAGCTAACTCCTCGCTTTCTCTCAGCAAAGAAGTGAGACAGACCTTAACAAAATAAGGTTGTTCACAAAGTGATACATTTCCATCCATCAGAAAGCAAAGACACAAATATGGTGTGATTCCCACTAAATCAAAACCTACAATTAAAGAACCTGTTGACTGAGCTCCATAGTCAAGTTGTGTTTACACAGCAATTTTCTCCAGCTTGTCATCTTATCAGCTTTCTGAACTTCATATATTTCAGAGAATTCATTGTGCAGTTACATTATGCTGTCTCCTCGATTATTTCAGTTAGATACCATTAATAGGTCATATTATAAAAAATATTAGAGCTGTTTTTCTGGCTAATTACTAAGTAAAAATTCTTTATGTGACCCAAGATCTTAATGTTTAAAAACATTTTGATTGCATCTAGAAACATTCCAAAAATAATTTGAAAACAGATCTTTGAGTTGCATACTGCCTATACAATTTTTCTAGAATTTACAATCAATTTTAATTAGCATTTACAGTTAAAATGAAATGTTCCATAATCCAATCTCATTCTCTTAAAAACCATTAAAGTTATTGAGGGAAGACAAGTTACTATTTTTTTCACTTCATCTAGGAGGGGAGCTTTTTCAATTCAGTAATAGTATAGATACATATATTGTCCATTCAAAGATGGGAAAATTGATGAAAAGTAATTAACAGCAAAAATTAAGTTTGCTATCACCCTGAAATAAAATGACTATCACAAGACGCTAATTAGGTGACAAAGTATAAGGAAAGACTGTCTGACAAAGGCATTTGGAAAAAAAAAGAAAAGAACCAAGGTCTGTTTAGTACAAACATTCAATTTTTATGTGCTGCATTTCTCTGGCTCCCCTATTCAAAATCTCTAAGGATGGAGTGGCTGTCTCTTTCCTTGCCAGGAGCAGATAAAGAAGGGCCAAAGAGTACATGCAATGTCAATCTCATTTCTAAGTAAAATTCAGCCAGCTATGAGCATAATTCACAATATAAAGTAGTGATGATGCAAATCATAGTCTGAGCCTTGTTTCTTTTTCCTCTCACAGATATGACCTATACATCAGGCTGAATTCTGGGTTTCTTCTCCATAAGCCAAATTATGCAAGCCTTTGCATTTTCTTTGAGCTTCCTGACACACCTCCACAGAAAAATATGCTGCTCCCCCCACCAAAAGGCAGGCTGTCACGAGCAGTGGGTTTCATTATTTCTATGCACGATCTAAAGCACAGCAACAAATGTGGCAGGTGGATGTCCTTTGCTCCCCCTACAAGGAAGAGAGAAAAAGCAAGACACTGGTTCAACAGTCTTTGGGACCTTTCTAATCCCTACAGGAACTATGAGAATCAACTGCAAGAAATAAGAAAAAAAAAAAAAAAAAAGCAACCAAGTCCACAGGAAGGGGCCAGATTTGATGTGCAGATTTGATGCCTCTTGTTTGAATTTGCCACAGCTGTTTTCCACTACATCTGGCTGGTCTAGGCAAATATACACAGTTCCTTCAGTAATTAACAAATAAAATAGATAATGGGCACAAATGCAGAAAGAGGAAAGAAAACATTTGCTATATTTCTGGGCTACTTCTTTCCCCCTATAATCCCATATTCCTAAAACTCTGAGGGTACAAATGGAGCCAGTGCAGCTGCCAAGACACAACTGAGGGGTAATGGTATCTACTGGACTTCAAGAGCAAAAGGCAAGAGCAAACACAGGCAATGCAGTCTCAAAATCTCCTACTGCCAGGAGAGAAAAAGTCACATTTCCTACAGGGTCCTTCCTTGTTTATGTCTAGGAGTTTGTCTGAGACTAAAGACTACTATCTTCCCTGTCACTTTTACAATGTTTTGTACCTTTCTCTTTTCCCACCCATGGTTTCTTTTTTTCAATTGTTTGAAATTTGTTGTTTTCAATTCCTTTTTTCAACAAATTACATATGTTGGTAATAGAAAACACAAGGTAAACAATGTCGATTCCCAAATCCTTAAAGTTAATTAGTACTTCACTGAAGAGCCATTTAAGAAAAATGGACTTTTATTACTATGACTAATCAGAGCAATGCTGTTTACAGTAAGGGTATACTGTGGATGCCTCTACATTGCTTTTGCAATATACAAGAAAAATTGGCAGCAAATGGCATATATTGGCTTGCATCCATCCTGTTCCAGGTTGGTTATATTTACCCTGCTCTGTAGTAGGCAGGCCCCAGTGGATATGTGGAAAATATGTCAATATATCTGTGTTCAGCAGCCAGGGTTTCCTCTAAAAGGGAACAACTTGGTTTTGTGCCAAGAGGAGGCCAGAAGACAACTGACACCAGACAATCACAGAGCTGGGGCCACGGTGCAAAACAGAGACTGAGCCAAAACAAGAGCATAAACATATCCATGAAATGTGTGTCACACACTCACATGCGTAAATCACTTTAGAAGATTTTGGAAGGACATCAATATATAATTTGCAATCTAATCACCGTGTGGGCATTTACCGCTACAGCCCATAGTACCCAGGGTCATGGTAAGGGAACTAGAGAGATCTGAAGCCTTTCCATCTGCTTTCACTTTGCTTACTTTCTATGACAGCAATATTTTGTGCACACTGAGTTTTGCTGTCCTCTCTCCACATGTGCTCCTGCAGTCCTGTGGGTGTTTTATCCAGAGAAAAGAAAACTAAGAGGAATTGACACAATATACAGTGGGAAGATGAACAGCATCACATTAGGCAAGGCTATTACTTCTTTTTTGATTGGCTTCAAATCAGCACTATTTCACTGTGTCTCTTTTAAAATTAATATTTTTCCATGACAGGCTTTATTTGTTGTGATTTAAATACTTCTTTGTAATACTTAAGACATTTTATACAACACAAATGTCTCTCTGAGTCTCTGCTCTTTGTTTTAATTCAACCAAAGAATCAGTGTAGCAGTTGACAAGACTGCACTTATCAAGTAAACCTGGAAGAACCCTGTTCTCACAGGCCCACTATTTAAACTGATGTTTATTTTGGCACTGGTAGTTATGGTATGTCTCTGCTAACATAAACTACGAACTGTGATCAATAAATGGACAACAAAGTTCTTTCATAGAAGCCACCCATCTGTTACTTGCTGTTAAGGTATTGATTTGTATTCTGCACGTGTAGCCACGTTACCACACAATATACATAATATGACAATGCAATTACTGAAACTAGGAGGGGTTTTTTTTTTGTCTCATATGTGGGGCAAATAGAAATAATGGACTCATGACATTCATACACAAGCAATATCATTACTTCTATTACTCCTTCATTTTGATGCCAAGGAAAATACAACCACATAAAACATACCTAGCAGTATCTTGAGAACAACAAAAGGTTTCAAAAGTTATGGTATTGTAATAACTCCCTTCTCAGAAAGCTGATTAGACAATCGTAATAGGAAGTTCAGAATTTCAGCAACAACAACAAATCCTCTGCCTCGTTTAATGAGATCATTTAATGAAGAGCATTCAATTACAGTTTTATGAAGACTTCCTCACGTCCCCTTAATTGCTCTTTCCCATTCTAATTAACCTCTTGAATGCCAATCTAGCTTTCTTTCTGGCATGTCCATTACTACGCCTTTTAAGTGTAATGCAGTTACCCACAGTAATAGCACAACATACAGCACACATCCTCCACATCATGCATGATCCCTCCAATGAACATCATGCAAACAGCATGTTCCAGGCATGTGCAAGGTCCACCCTGGTGCCTGCTGAGTTATCACACACACACACTGTGTGAGAACTATATGCTTTACTCTCCAGTCTTAGCAGAGCTTCTTAATTGAACTCTGAAAATGGAAAGAGTAACAATAAATCATATTAATTAATATATTTTACAGATCAGTTAGTAAAAGGAAGATCCACCAAAGATTGTGCGCTTTTCTCTCTCCCATAATGAACTGAAAGTCCTCTCAGATAAATTCTGCAGCTTCTTGTCACTCTTGCACAACAAAGAGGAACCTTACTCCAAACTGCCTTTCAAGGACAAGATTTTGGCTAATATTTCTGAGGAAGTAATTTATTCCATAGCAGGGAAACAAAGCATATTTTAAAAAGAGACCAAAGATTTTATTATATTTAGGATACAACTAGTAATGTTGAGATAGATGCCAGCAAATCTAGATCACTTAGAGAACAAGAATAAAGCTTTGTTAATATTTGTTTTCTTCTTTGCAAGATAAACTACTACAAGCTTTACCTACCACTCTACAACACTGTCTTTCTCTGCAATGTAACACAGAAATATTACAGCCAGACACAAAAATTATATGCAGTATGTCTGCTCCTTTAGTTCCAACCTGAGGCAGGGCAAAGATTGCACAGACATAAGAAAATAACTCAGTAAGGGAAACTTGTCTCATAACAGACAGAGCCTAAAACATTTGCACTATAAAGAGTAAATTGCCATAAGCAATCCTGGATTAAGCTACATAAAATCAAGGAGAAGAATTAAGACTGAAAATTCAGAGATTTCTGCACAGGCAGAGGAAAGTAGTAGTCAGGGAGATATAAACAATCTTGCTGCATGTTTAGTTCTTCACATGCCTTCTCTGTTTCTTGTCAAGTACTCCCATAGTAGGAAGATCTCTGTACTCATAAATACATCCCTGATCATGACTTATCTTCTTGTCATTCAGACTTCCTTGAACTCAGAGTTAAATTTCTCTAGAAGAAAGTTTACAGGCAACTATATCTCCTTCCCATTATCTACCATTTGTGGACAGGTTTTTTTTTGTAAGAGCATATTAGTAGGTTACAAAACCAAAGAAGGTAAAAAGGATGGCTGAAAAGCCTAGTAATTTCCTGAAATCTCATTAAAAACTCGATGTGTTTTAAACAGAAGCTACAAGACAGGGGGAAATCTTAGCTGTAAGTCAATCAGGAACAAGCATCTGATGTCAACCCTATGTGTCTGTCAACCCTGGGAAGAACAGCTTCCTCAAATATTGCTTTTTGCCCTGCACAGTTTTACTGCATTTAGAGTATTAATTACCATAATTAATCAATAAACGAGTTTCCTGAAACAGCAGCCTGACTACTTATTTGTTATGTTCTTGTTTACCCCTATGATGGACTTTTCTTATATGGGAAGCCTCAGAATAAGCCTCTGTCATATAATGTTCTTGCAACTCCTATGCTTAAATGAAGATGTCAGCAGTGTCTGTGTCCAGTGTCCACCTCCATTATCTTCTTATAAATAAACCACTGTCAGACCACACCTCTGACAGTCACTAACTCTTCTAAGCACAGATGTCAGTGAAAGTGGCACTGGCCCCATTGACAAGCAACACACCACGGACACAAACAGTGGCCTGGAACTCATGGTGGCTTTTTGACAGCCCACAGGTATCTGGATGGTTGGAGGATCAGAGCTGGGCAAAAAGCAGTCCCTAGCACAGAGTCTACAGGGAATTGGGAGTGCAATAAAATCATAAAGGCAGTGCAAATGCAACCATACAAACATAGTACCTGCTTGAACCTGCATCTCTTAGACTTTAACATTTAATGAAAGAGCATGCCTCAAATAACTGCTGTTCCTAAGACTGAGAGCTTGGGAGCCTTCAGATATGTGATCAGTTTCTTCCAACTGAATTAAAATTCATCAGGCCACATACCTCAAGATAGGCTACGAAGAACCCTACTCCCTCTCCTCCCAACTTTTATTTTTTAGGTCATGATGAATGCTACAGACAAATATTATCTAATTAAAAGTCCAGAAATGCCTCCTAAGTCTCTAGGTTAGACTTTACAGAAGGAATTTTTACTTTTCTTCCCTCAAAATAGATGCTAACGGTACGTGGGCATTTTGTAAGGTGGGGAATAATGCAACAGACTTAAAAATGGACTGATTGCATAGAACCCATACAAATGAATTACAGCTGCTATCAGAAAACAAGTATGTTGTGTAAGTTCAGAATTTTTTTCATCTCATAATATCTTCAGTAAAATGTGTAGATTATGCCTTTGTTTTTGCTATAAAATGGTTTCATTTAAGTCCAGACCAACTATTTATGAGACGAAGTTCCTCTTTCCCATGACTCCTGTCATTTCAAACAGTTTCTGATTTGCTTCTTTAAATATCTTTCACTGTATATCATATCAAGAAGACATACAAGAAGAGAGGGCTTAGGTCAGTCATAGCTTTACTGTTACAGGTTACTATTGTAATGCTGCTAATATTCTGAGATTTTTAATAATAGATGCAACTCAAAGCAGTTTTGCTTTTTTTCTTCTGCCGTCATTTAAGAATCCTATATAGAAACATAATTTATTTTTCTGACACAGAAATACACAGGCTGATCACAATACATTGAAAAATCATCTGCAATTAGTGCTGTGATTAAGGAGTCAATATGTCATGACTACTTTTTAAGAAACTTATTGTCTCTTGAGTGAGATACAAACCATGATCATTCTAAACACGCAAAAGAAACGGTGGGGGCGGAGGGGGTGAGACTGTTTCTAATGTGAAGAAGCTACCTATGTATTCATACATACACTAATGACTGCAAAACCAAATATTTTCAGAGACTTCAGAGAAAGCTTCTACTTCATTTTTTTTCATGCAAAGTTAGGATAGAAAAAACTGAATCTTGTTCAAATTTGGATACTGAATGTGTTTTCACGTAAGTACAGCACTTGATTTTAAGTGTGCAGTTATACAGCTCAGCAAGATTGGTTTGTTCTTTGTGACAGTGAAAAACAATGGATAAGCTGTCACAGTCTTACCAAAACTTTTAGGTTTCAGTTTTAAGATAGTGCTCTGCCAACTTCTAAATTATATTGGAACAATCCACAGAGGGATTTGAAGAAAAAAAATAAGGAAAATCATAATTAAACTGGGCAAATAGCACATAAAACCAAAAATGATCATGCCAAACCATTAAGATAATGAACTTCTGCTGTCACTTCTGTACTGCAGAGGCAGACTGGAATCAAAAAACATTACCAAATTCTATGAAGTTTTGAGTATGGTTCTTAAAATGCAGCCAAAACCCAGTCTAGATCAAAAATTAGACATGCATTTCCTTCTGAGGGAATTATTGGTATTATTTAAAAAACCAAAACCTAAACATCAGAAGCAGTCTTGTGGTAACAAAGTTTCTTTCTGCACTTCATAAATTTTAAGGACTATTCACAAAACCTGAAATCTAAATAAATCAGAGCTGAGCGCAAATGAATATTCTTCCATATTATGTTTCACAATCATGATCTTAGGTATGGCACATGTGAAAAATTAAGAAAGTTTCAGTAAAATCTTATAAAATGTCCTTTAAGACTTTCTGCAAGCCCTCCCAGTACAAACCCATACGCCTTTCACCAGCTGTCCCAGTGTAAAAGAGTCACTGAAAGGCATGCAAACCTCACCAGGAAGTCTGGGCACTTGGTCCCAGTATCATTCTAAGATCAGAAGGAAGTCTCACTGAAAGCCATTTCTCTCCATTTTTTAATCCAACCCTAAATTCATCAGCAGAATTTATGAAGGAAACATTACTTAATAAATGAAGACTTGCTTCTTTTCAAATACTTATGGAAATGAGATTGCAAAACATATTTAGCATCCAACCATGAATAATGAGTTCAAAGTCAAACAAAAGTTCGTGGCATGATTTACACTTACAAAGCCTTCAAGTTCTTCCAGACCAGCAGCATTGCAGGAAAGATCCTAATCTGTGATTTCAGAAACTAATCCAAGTTCTGAAGGTAATTCACTGGCATTTGGATACCATTTGAGTTACTTCAGTGTGAACTTCTACCCAGTGAACCTGTGGTGGAAGGTCTTGCAGTGGGACAGCAGTTTCCCCGGGGCACAAAGATAGCTGTGCCCTCTGCAGAAAAGGTACTATCAAATACCACTACCACCACCTTCAGTAACCTCCTGTTGTCCTTAGGTCTCTCTCAAAATCACAGGGCTTCAATGACAGACATAGCAGAGACTCAAGCAAGGATGACGATGCTTTTCTCCCCTCAAGACTCTGTTCTGTTCCCAGAAAAGGCAGTTTCCATTTTGCCCAGCTCCTGCATCCAGACAGATCAGCATTCACTAGGTACATCTGTCACAGCTTTGATGTGCCTGGGATGTATCAAAACTACACCACATACTCCCTTAAAAAATGCTCTTAACAAACTGAGATGTTTCCTTTTGAAGTGACCTGACTGAAACTGAAATTGAAGCGCTTTGCTTTGTCCCAAACTAAATCAAAATATTTCAGCAAAAGTGAATGGGCTCCCATATGAAAACTTGATTTTAATGGAATTTCCCTTTCCATTGTAGTTACACTGGCAGAAGGTTCCCAATAAAATATAAACTTCACAATCACTGGCAGTGACAAAGCTGTCTGGATAATCCACTCTGTTAGTCTTACTTTAAAAAACAATACTGAGAAATGGGAACTCAAGTCTAAAAATTATCAACGCATGCAAGAAAACAACAAAAATACTGCTCTTTTCAATTATGCAAACATGAAATAATGAATACATACAACTAAAAGGAATAGAAACCGCTACCTCAGCAATGCATGTTGCATATGAGAGGGAGGGCTTAGCTTAAGCTTGGTTCCAAAATTCTGGTCCATCCTGGACTTACATAAGGGGCAAAAGTAAGATATCAAGAGGCAAAACCATTTCTCCTAACTCACCCACAAAAACCAGAGAAGTGGGATAGCAACCTGGCTGTGATCTTCCCAAGATATAGTCCAAAGATTTGTGTAGAAATTAAGGGTTTCCCTATTCCTCCCAAGGAAAAAAAAATTAAAACACATAAGCAGTGGCATGGGTGACATCTATTCAAAACTTAGGAATTATCAAGCCTTCCACACAGGTACCGATATTTTGTGTAAAGCTCGTATTTTAGCACTTTGGATGTCCTCTTGCCTATCCCCTTTTCACTAACGTTTTGTCTGAAGTAAATTCTATTTAATCTTGTCACAGAAATAACAGCAATTTTGAGCATAATGTTGATTGCTAAAGTTTCCAGAGGCTTCTCTTTGGGACATGACTTTTCTCTGAGGCACCTTTTGGCAGAAGGGAGAGCGAATGGCAAGCATACCTGCAGGCACTTTATTCAGGGTGCTAACAGGCATTCTGCTACCAATCCAGCCGACTACAATAGCTCCTCAGACTAGATGCACCTTCTTCTGCCATACTTACTTGTAATTTTGTTCCCCTGCCAACTTGTTAAAAACCATCCAAAGCTAATCAAACTTTTTTGTTTGTTTTTGGCTGCTTCCTTATCAAAACTTTACAAAACTTCAATTTCAGTCTCATGAGCCCTGCAGCTGTAAATTAACTGAATAAAATTTACAAACATTATGCACTGATAAAGCACTTCCAAGGCTTTTTCCCTATTCAGTTGACTTAGCTGCTTGGCATGACAGTTTTGCTTGACATGAGTTCAGAGCCCTGGAAACCTTCCTAATCCCAATTTCCAGGCCTTGTGCCTATTCATGGAACCATGTTAACCCAACTCCAGAAAATTAAAAAATCTCAAATGGTTTTAAGCCCTTAGAAACATCCCTTGGTACATATTCCACCTTCTTTATATTGCAGGCATCTTGTTGCACAGAGTAATTCTTACTTGAAAGACCTAAGTAGAAATCAATCTAGTCCCCAAAGTTATTAACATTTAATAAAATATTTCATTTAAGATTATTGATGGTTGAAGCATAGTTGCATTTACTATGTCATTCTGTTAGTGCAATATTTCCATATCAATGTTCAAACTCAATCTTTTCAACAAAACCACTGGATGACTTCCTTTATAATAAAGAGCAAAAAATCTCTTCCATTCATATAGTAATCCGTGAAAACCTTCATCCTCACCATTTCTGCTAATATTTTTTACTAGATCACAAAGCATGACTTCTCTGAGACACATCATACTGACAGCAATCTAAAGATGACTTCCTAAATTCTGTGTTGAAGTGGGAGTACAGACTATATATATATTTCATGAAATATTTGACTGCAAGGTAAACGAGTTTTCTTATATCTGTTTAGTGTTTTGAAAACAACTGTTAAGCAATAATCCATAGGGACTACAATCCTTAGGGACTATGTTTAAAATGAAATCCAAGCAACATCTCTGAGTCATACTTGCTGGAGCTCAGAAGCAAAACACACAGAAGTAAATATCCAGGCTGTAAATAAATTGTTACATATAGGCATGAAAAAAATGGCTATGTTGACCCATAATATATATGTATATAGGTCAATAAAGTTTTGACAGTGATTAATTAATCCCAGAAACTTTATCTTACCCCAAGCTTCCTTTCGTTTCTATGTATGTGGGCAATTAACTACAAATGACATGATGCTAAAATGATGCCAAAACCCAGAAATACTACTCTTCTAAATGGTCGAAAAGTTTTTGAAAAGTTTCAGGTGCTTAAGGAAGGGAGGACCAACTGTTCCCAATACACCAGAAGAAAGTTTCATACAACCTTCATGCATGCAACAAAGGAATGTAATTCAAAACAAATTCCATAACATAAATAAAATATTGGAATCTATCCAGCCATATAACAGATGGAGAGAATAGAAAATGTTGTTCATGTTTTGGCAGACTAATAATTTTAACAGAATCAGATCATGATTTGCATCAGACCTCTAAATCTACAGATGTGATGATGTAATGAAACTCCAAGGAAACTTTGCAAATATATTTCAGAAGTGAGATCAGAACTATTGAATAACACAAAGAAACATGAAAGAGCGATGGTTTTTTAGCTCATCCTATACATAGTTCAGTCAAGTGCTATAACTGGCTAATATTTATTGAGCAACATTTAAGCAATAAAAAACAAAATAAATTGGGGAAAAAAAGAAAAAGCATTTTCAAAGGTTTGGAGTTCTTTTAGTGTCCTTTTCCGACAGCAGGAAAACAGAATTTGGGCACATTACTACCATTTTTGCTTTGAAAAGCTCCCACATCAATCAGCTGTGCTCTTAAGACCAAGTATTTGAAATATCATAGACTAATTTTAGGAAAAAAAAAAATCTATATACACTGAGAGCAATTGGCACAATAATACCCTCGGTGGGACTGACATGGGACAAAAAATGTCACTGAACAAGGGGCCCCAGTGCCAGAGCTTCTGTGGAGAATATTGCACCAATGTCACTCAGCTGATGCCTGGAAAAATAAAGCAAGCCTCACCAAACAAGGAGAAAAAAACAAACAAAAAAAAAGATAATTGAAAGTGGGGCAATTTTCAAAATCCGGTATTTAAGTATTTAAGTCAATTTGATGTTCAAACCCCAACTTTTTAGCTGTTCTTTCTAGTTAGTATAAACTGCCTTCCTGATTCCTGGAAAAATATTAAACATGTGCCTAGTATTTAATTTATACCATTCTAATCTTTATCTATCATGACACAGTCAAGTAGCTAAGTCCCCCTTAGTCAACACTTACTGTACTAAGGAAGCTGAAATACAAGTTTCTTCCTTTTGATAGCATAGGGGAAAATATTAGCCAATCCCAGACATTTTTGCCTTTATTGTTATCTATTTAATATTATTGCAATTTCTAGAATCATACTCTTGAGGGGATATAGGCATTTTATATAAAGACTATATATTGTAGACATGGCACTGATAGAAGCAGATAGGGTAGCCTAGGTAATGATAAATCCTAACACCTCTGTATGAATTATATCTGAAGCACAGTGAGAAGGCACGAGGTTAAAAAAAACCCTTCCTGCAAGGAGCAAAACAGGTTTTTAAAAGTTAATGGTTTTGAGCTTGTGTTTTGTTTTGAACCAATCATTTACAAGGGTTATGCTCCATTGCATATCATCTTGGCATCATTTGAAGAGCAATCCTTTTCATTCTCTTATCACCTAGGCACCCAATCTTAATTCTCACACCAATATTTCAATAGCAAGAAGGTAGGCGAGCTTATAAAACACCTGAATTGAGGAGCAGGAACTCTGTTGTCATTCCCATGTGAGTACTGGGGAAAATACTGAGGCAGGCTATACATTTTCTGTACCATCTCCTTGCAAGTCACTTGATTTATACTCAAAAATCCTGCCAAATCAACTCTTAACACCTAATATCACGGTCTGTATACCATGTTATATTAGCTGGTTGGCAGGTTCTGTTGCTCATTTATCAATATGGTTAGAAAATAAGGGCTGAATTTCTTTCTGTTTTTTTACTAGTGATACTGATAAGCTCTAAGAATCCTGGAAGAGCTCCAAAGCAGATAAATTACATGGTTGCTTCAATACACATAAGAGTAAAAAAGAGTGCAAGCCTAAGAATACATAGAGTCTATGAGAGATGCAGAAAACCTCTGCTAAGTACAGTTAGTTTTTTTGGTTTTGTTTTTTTTTTTTAATGGAGCCTGTTTTTTAAAAATAATGATAGTCCTGCATAACAATCTAACATGAAACTCAGGCAACACTAAAGCTCACAAAATAGATTGATATGTAAAATAAGCAGCAGATATGTCCCTTCAAAAGTAACCTTTAGTGAAATGCAATTAAAAAAATGGAATAGTAGAAATTATAAAGCAAATGGTTTGGCATACTATAAAAATTCTCAGACTCTAATAATTGTATTTTTTCCATACATGGTTCTTACATAAGTTTTCTCTGGTGTTTTATCACTATTATTTATTTATAACATATGGTTGCCCCTTTGCAAACGGGTAATGATTTGATGGAATTGACCATAGGTTACAAGCACTTCTGGAAGAGAAGATACTCCTTATTTTCTCCTAGTTTCTTTTTACTCGCAACATGAGCACAGACTGAAATAATTTAAAGAGGATGCTGCAAACAGTTGCTGAACCACGCAGAGACAATTCCAATAGCAGCCCAGATAAATCACTTTGTTCAGGCAGGTGGTCAGAAACCACTCCTTCAGCTTGTGATATCCCATTCTGACCACAGTAAAGTGCCTTCCTGCACCATTTGCACATGACCCTGCGTCAAAGACAGGTCCCAGCAGGTATGAATGTTAACTCAAAACGCAGCAGTCGTTTTCCTTTCTCCCTGTTCCAGTTTAGCTCCCTTGTTGTGAGGACAAAATATATAATATAGTGTAAAAATGGCACATTTTAAAAATATTTCAGGACAATGATGCAGTTGTAAAGCTGAGACCTCCCTGTCCAAGTCTTAAATGTAATAAGCCAAATGAGTTAGAAAGACAATCACCCTCTGTTGCTCTGATGGAAGACTAAGAGAGGAGCTGTTGAGCCAGGAGCAGGCAGCATGCATAGACCCAGGGATGCTGGAAAATGAGCAGTGATGACTGCATAACTCATGGGTGAGAGCCTGAAAGCTTTTCAGATGATCAGAAAGTGAGTCACTGTACTGATAGGAGTGCAAAATTTCATCTAATGATGGGTAGTTTTTCCTCTAAATTATTCAGAGAGCAATGCACTGAAATTGTTATATTTAAATGAATGCCTTTGGAGGCATTTCCCACATGAAATAGAGACGTAAGGCATTTAACTCACATAAGTATGAAAGAGGTAAAATTACACTAAAGCTGAAGATGAGGTTAAAAAAAGATGAAAGAAAATGTATAAGGATGGTTTAATTTTTTTATCTGTCTGAAGAAAAGAACAAAAAAATCCAGATAAATGTACTTAGAGAAACACTGTAAGCCCTGAGCAGTTCCAGTCATGCAACTCAATCTGCTGTGACCTTCAGCTTCACCTATGGACCTTTAGAAATTACGCTGCAGGTACCTAATATGTGTTTTATTCACCATCTTTTGTCCATCCAAGCATCACAAAGAGATCTGGCCTTCAAAGAGTGAAAAATAACATTCATTTCAGATTTTAAAATGACTTATCAGTGAAATAAAAACCTGGACAGTTTCAAATAACTAAACCAGAAATGAAATCTGTCTTTGTAATGACTAGGGAGTAGGAGGATAGACAGCCTATATTCACCCCATTCCGCAATAGAATATTTGTGAAGAAAATATGATCAACAGCATCTCATATTCAGTTAAAAATCAAGTAAGAAAGGCAACATACTATTATATAACTGTAAATACTGCCTAAGGGTTTGCATATGTAAGGATCAAGGTCTTTTGCAATTCTGCTGACAGATTATCACCCATTTAATTACTGAGGTCTGTACAAATTATGGAAAGACATGCAAATGCAATTAGGAAGGCTGGTCTTTTAATGAACTAACAAGAAGTGCTACAGGTAGTTAGACACTCATTGCTATCAGCAACACTAGAAGCATTCTCATTAAAAAGTTAGTTTGCGAAGAAGATTTTTTTTTTAGGTGATGAAAAATGCATGTAGAAACCTAATACAAGGTAAATTATGATTTCTGCTCATTTTCAGCTCTCTCTTTATGCCAGAAAAATAGCAAGCAGTGCTCTGCTTCATTAGTCCCTTGAATGTGAAGATAAAGTCATGGCTTCACACCTACATACAGGAGCAGTGAAAGGAGAGCACTCAAAGGGCCAGGCAAAACTTCATGCTAAGATCCATTAAAAAAAAGCCCACATGTGACAATACCACTGCACATCTTCCAAAGTTCAGGCTCTAGTCAAGCAGGTGGGAATGTTGCTTTTCACACAGCCCAATCATGAACTGGAATACTCACAGTGTTAAACGTTGCTTGAGCAGGTCAAGTTAAATTATTGGACTGTAGAGGTACTATCCCAATTCTTTGGGACTTTATGCACTCAAAATCTGCACACTCATGTTTACTTCAGTCTTTAAAAAGATGCCTCAAGACCTCTTCTGGGTTTCTGCATAACAGAACAGTCTGGGAGAAAACTTTCTTGAGAGCAGAGGTTTAAGAGCAGCTGCGTGATAGAAATTAATCTGCTCTCATCGGACCACAGCAGCATTTAGAAGGGACCATGGAACCAAGGAGTGTGTTACAGGCTGTATAATGACACTAGTTTTATACGACTCTTTGATGAATAATTCTGGGGGTTTTTTTCCATTTTCTTAAAATAAAGATATTGGAGTCATCAAATCATTCTGTAACAATGTTATTGAAGGAAACTCAACCTTTTCTCAAGACATTAATGGGTTCAAATAAACAAAGCTGACTGATACTTCCAAAACATAATTAACATAACTGTGGAATCTCCACTGTTGAAGATATCTCACCTGGGCAAGTCCCTGAGCAACCTGACCTCCCTATCCCTGATTTGAGAGGGGTAGGATCAGAGGCCTACTCCTCTGATCCCAAGGTCCCCTTTGATCCTGAAATACTCTGTGATTGTCTTATATAGGTACAAATTCAAGGCAGCCCAACACACTCTGGTAAGTTTCTCTATGTAAATACACAATACAGCTTGCATTATGATAATAGATGAACTAAAAAAAAATAGCATAATTTTTTGTTACAAGGTTTAACATGGTACAACCTTATGTGAATGACATTTTCACAAAGGTTCCTGGGTTTATAAATTTTAGAATGCCTTTTCCATTACATTTTAACTTCAGCATGGATGCTGAAGTCCAAGGTTGAATTTTGCAAGCAGGGGATGTTCCATTCTCCAATCAAATCCAGTTAAGGGTTACAAGCAATATTGACAACTTTTGTTTTTCAGTACCATCAGTGCCTGCTAATACCTGCATCCTTTCACAAAAGGATCAATTTTAATTCTGTTGCATCAAATTAAAAACAAACTGATGCATAGAAATGATAAAAAAATATTCATCTATCTGAATTTGAATTAATTAAAAGGGGAAAATAAGCAATTATTGATTCAGTTCCATAGTACTAAGAGCTTGCCAGAGCTACCAGTGACCCAGAGATATAAGCATAAACAGTCATAATAGAAGCAAATCAATAATCAGCCTTCTGGTTTCCTATCAAACTTTGGGTTTTATTTTGATGTTGTCAATTTTATACCGTGGAGGTAGCTAGGCATTTACATGATACCTTATATCCAATTTAGCTCATCATCTTTAAAATTCATTCCACTTGCGATATACACTGGTTTTAATTATTATTTTTAGCAGCCACCCTGTACAATTCCTGGACGTAACAAACTGGTGAGGCAGGTAACCTTTTGCTTCTGCTCTGATGTAAAGAATGTCTCAGTACACAGAGCAACCACTGCTGGACAAGTAAATTTTGATACCTCAAGATCTCCAACAGCAACACTCAGAACTTGCAAAATGAACATTCGAAGAGGAAAAATGCATTAAATTTGGAATCTTTATTAATCTCTTGTTCCTCATTGAGCCAGTGTAAAACATTATCAAGTTTGTGATAAAACCGGAGTATTAGAGTCATCATCACACTCCCAAACTCTCAGCCACACCACATAGTATTCAGCAAACAGCCTGAGCTCATACACAGTCTCCCAACAAATATGGAATAACCCTGTGACCTTCACCTGACTCAAGATGATGAGGACACTCCTATGGGCGCATAGTAATCACAGAAGAAAGGGTTGCAAGTTTGTTTCAGCTATTGGCAATTTTAATCCTTTTTTTTTTTTTTTAATGTGGAGGGTGAAATCTTAAAATTCACATTTTAATTTAAAAGAGATACCTAGAAATTCAAATCCAATATTTCCAGTGAGTCTTCAACTTGGCTAACTACAGAACAAACACCAACAGACTGTTTCTGTGATGAATGGAATTTAGGTAGAGACAGACAAAGCAATTCAATATTCATGTACCCTGGCATTTGCTGATAAATAATTCTCCTTTCTTCATCTGTGTCCTAAGAGCTTCTTCTTGCAAATGATTCCCAACAAGCAGCAACCAAACGCTGTTTTTATGCCAGGCAGGATGAATCATCAAGAATCAGAAACTGTGACATTCCTCTGCTCCTGCTCTCACCAACATGTACAGTGTTATTCCCAGATATAAATAACTAACCATGCCTGCAAGTGGGAATCAGTTCAGCAATTTAAGAACATCATCACTTAACTCCCTCCAAACTCTTGCTGATGAATGTAATGTTTGCTAATTGTTTGGAGTCACTCAATTAGGATGATCTCAATAGTAGGAATTAAATAGTAAATGTTTTGGGGATCTGATAATTTAATTATCATTTGTAACTCAGGCTATTGATTTGTTATTTGTACAGTTTTGTTAGGTCATCTCCCTTGAATGTAAGGCCACTGTGAACCTGATGCTGTTAACATCTAGCATATTGCATAACAAATGTTTAGTTGAACATTAGGTTTAGATGCCTTATCTCCTAGGATTTAGTTTAATCTTCTAATTTCTGAAATAAACATCACCTATATTACTCATATAACAACTTACAGAGTTTTCAGTAAAATCATAACTGGAACTTAAATTTTATCCTCAGATGAAATAAAAGAGAGAAAAGACAGCTCTTCAAATAGTTCATAGAAAAATTCTGAAGTATCCTTTTACTACTAATGTTATATATACGTTGCACCAACTACTTTTAGGATATGACAGGTATTAAAAATAAATTTTAAACCTAAAACTGAATTTGAAATACCTTAGTTGTTAAAGCAAGTAATTTTATTTCCTAGTAATCCATAAATTGACTATGGCTTTAAAAAGTCTGCCTTAATTATCACAAGTACAAATGAAAATTGTTAAACATGAGATAATATTCAATAAAAATCCTGCCTTATCATGAACTTATTAACCTACCTAAAGACAAATGTGCAGGTCCTAGCATTATTAATTTCAATGGCAAAATGTCTATTGAGTTTAACAGCATTAAGGTTTGAGCCAGTATTTTTCTCCATCTGGAAATGCTAAATATAATAAAATTCTGAGACTCTGGAAGGACTCAGAAACAAACTTGAAAACAGTAAAAGACAGTTTTCAGTGACAAATTCAAATGAGACTACCTCGGGAAAACTAAATGGAAACAACAAAAGAGCATATCTTTTGTCTTTTTGATATAATTAAAATCTTTAAATTGAAACTGAATTTAAAATAAGAGCAGAAAAAAAAAGGCAATGATTAACTATTCACTGCATGCAGGGAGCAGCCCCTTAAATAAAGCTTTCATAGACCAACTGAGCTAACTTCCTATACTGAATTAAGTTATTGTTATTTGTAAATACAAGATTCAAATAAATGCAAGAAAATAAAGTAGCATCATCAAATTAAAAAATAATTTTAAAAATCAATTTGGTAATTACTATAGCTCACAGGAAGAAAAAAGAAAAAAACAAACAAACAAATAAAAGTGGAAAAAATCCTAGTACAACTATGAAGAAGTTTGAAACCACAATATACTGAACTTCCCACACTGACACACAGATCCAATTACTATACCTACATACTATATTATTCTTCAGTCATAGCAACAGCCACCAGCTCACATCTCTGGCAAAGTTAAACAAATGTAACCTGAGCAGGGAGATTCACAGTTTGAGCTTGGGACAATGTAATTGCCCACAGAGAACCCAAAGGGTGACTATACTTGGAAGTTGTGTAAATTACACCAAAGACATGGGTGAGCCTAAACCAGAAGACAAGCTACCTTTCCATGAGGGACTCTTCACATTACAGTGAGGACATGGAAAAATTGCCTACATGCCTCTAATAAAAATGCCCAGTTTCCTGCTTCTTGGTCAACTGTAAGACTCATGAAATATTCCCTTGAACTATTTTCATTACTGAGCAGTAACTGATGTTCAGCAACTACATTAGATGCCTCTAATCAGCTGATACAATCATCATGTCTATTCTACCAATGGTGCCTCAGATAAAACCCTCATAGCACCTCAGAAAGACAGGGAAAGGGAAGTTGTTGCCAGGGAACACTGGATTAATTCAGAGCGGCTTAAACATACAATTACCCAGCAGTACTGGCTTAGTTCTCACATAAGGAAAAAGATGAGGTTCAAACTGAACCTCAAAAATTATTCCTTTGAAAAAAGAATCATTAGAATTCATCAATAAATAATATTTTAACATACACAGGGGAAAAAATGGATTCACTTCCCCATAATATTTACAGTATTGTACCCATACCCCTTGCAAGCATTCTATATTAAAAAAAAAAATAAAAAAAATCACTTCCAAGGGGGAAATGGAACTCCTATGAATCTCCTTTGATATAGAGACACAGAAATGCTAGTTCAGACTCAAGCAAAAAGATCTTTTCCAGCTGTACAAAGAAGCCATTTGAGCAACTATTATCATGAGGATTCCTTTTTATTCTTCATTTCAAGGCAATGAAATCTGTGGCTAATGTTGGTGCCCCACAACAACTGCTAATACTTAAGAGACACTTTTGATATTTTGGTTTCCAGTGCTGCATCACAATACTGAGGGAAACACAGGTAAAAGCAGGACACTGTCAAGGAAACACATCTGCACAACCCCTATAAACTATCCAGTGCAGGCACACTTTAAGGACATTTACTTTTGAGGTTAATAAAACTTGTTTTACAGGACATCGCAGACAGTAAAGCAAATTACTACCAATGACACTAGAAATGGACTGCCTTTTGTACTTAGTAATACTTTTTACAGTTTATGTCATGACATAAAGCCCTAAGATTTTAACATACTTTCAAGTGCCTTTTAATAGTCTTTATAATCAGCTCTGTGCCAGCAGGAAAGATGTAAATTCTAACGGGCAGCTAGCGCTGGGCACGTGCATTCATAAATGTGTTTCACCATATTTCACCATCTTCAGTTTCTCAAGACTCAAAAAAGAGCTAGATTCAGAATCGAAAACAGTGTACCTGCATAATATTAGGAAGTCTAATAGCTGTGCCTTAAAATCCCTTTACCTAGCCAGAGCCAAAAGGAGGTTGGGAAGTACAAGGTTGTAGAAGTATTGAGAAGAAGCACAGAGGTGCTACAGTAATGCCACAGGTAGGCTATGGCAAGTTTTGGATCCCACAGTATATACATGAGGGGACAAAAGAGCAGGGCAAATTTTTTCCATGCTTCAAATCCATTATGCTTCTATCATGCCCCCTAAGTAACAAGTTTTGAATCTTTAGGTCATTAAACCTTTCCTCACAGGTCAGACTCACCAGTACCCATGGGGCAGAGCTGCCCTGAGGAAAGCCTCATCTCTCCCATCAAGGGGTTATCTGGGTCTCTGGTGCCTGTGCCATGTTGAAACCAACACACTGATGTAGCAGGTGATAACTGGTCAGCTCTAATGCTTTCTGGTGAGCACACCCTCTTTGGGGCTGCACTGATGACTTCAAACCTCATAGTACAGCTGGGTTACCAGCAGAACACAGAGCTTGTGTTCTCTGTCCACATGCAGTCAGAGCTGGCAGATGCTGCAACTGCTATGGTTATTTCACAACACTGTGATAGAAGCCCTGGATGTGACAAGGATCTCTACAGTAGCTGTGACGAGAATCCCTGTGGCTGTGGCAAAGATCGCTGTGGTGTCCTGCTGCAGGGATGCTGGCAGAATCCACAGTGGAGCTCAGCGACACTTGCTCTGTAATCCGTTTGACACACACATTTACCCAGAAGGAGTTTTTCTAGCAAATCTAGAAGTCTCAGAGGAGACTTGCTTGGCTAAGGAGGTCTTGCTTGGCTAAAACCCCTAAGTTGGATTATATCATCATCATGTTTGGACTGCCAAGGTAAAAATATGAGGTCAAAGTTACACTGATGAAAGAAGGGCAGCAGGACTTATTTTTTAATTTCAGGAGGACAAGTTTCCATCAGCTCAGATGGCTCTAGAGCTATTGCCATTGACCGAGCTCTCCAGCAGACATATTTTACAGCGGTTTCTCTAGCATTTCCACCTTAAACAATTTCAATGCCCTAAAAAGGCAGCCAATGCAGAGGCACGTGCTTCTCAGTCACAGAGAGAACTGTATGATATATACAGGTAAAGGCTTTTAAGATAGAAGTCATGCTGAGAGAAGGAACCACTCCAAGGGAAATGGATGATTTGGTCCTGACCAGCATTGTGAAGAATGGAGTTATCTGCTGCCAATCACCCCACCCTAGAGAGAAAAACAACCTCTGGACACAAAAGTCCATTGCAAACTACTTCCTCTATACAATATATATATATATCAGGTAAATCTGCATGTTTCTATAACATGGTTACTATCAGCTCTTGCTCAGCATTCATCTGAAGCATTTTTCTATAACAAGAAATAATGGAAAGAAGTAATCTACCACCTCCAAGCTAACAGTATTACTTGAAGAAACTATAATTATGCAATTTATATAGTATGTTTTTTCAAACTTCTGTCCTTCTTCATATATACTTGAGAACAACATTGGCAGCCCATCACCAAATAAAAGATTTTTGAAAGAGTAAAGGAAAACTTTTCATTTTGGGAGAATGCCCAACAAAAAAAAGCCTTTTTGTTCCACCCTCAAAATAATGGTATATACTTTTCTAGTGTTCCCTGTGAGACTATACAGGTGTAACTGAGAATAAAATTAAAGTCATTTATGCTACGGGTGTTTATGAAATGGCACTTTAAAGGGAAGCCTCATTCTGCTATGTTTGGAAACAATATTGTCAATATTATTTTTGGTTCAGTGGGATGAAAAAATCTGAGGATAGGAACTTAACCTTACTAAAGGACTTGTACGTATTTATCCAAAATAAATGGTTCACTCTAAGGTATCTCAAAATTTTTGATGAGGTATCAAAAATTGGCCTTCTTAGGGCCAATGTCTTGCCCCATGTGTACAGGTATAAGGTTAATATTTTGTGGAGAGTCAGTAACAGAGACCACAGATCTGCCCTTTACTTAACACATCACTTCCATTGTAAGTATCTATTTTCAGAGGCTTATCATAAGTGGCAAGTGTTTGCACATACTGATATTTGGAACACAAGAGAGCAATATTCAAAAGAAGCTAGTTTGTTTTGCTTTTTTTTTGTTTGTAGGGAATCAACAATCTTATAGATGAATGCAGTATACCTGTCTTGAATTAGAAATATATAAATGAAAATAGTAGTTACCAAACTCAAATATTAACATCACATAATTATATACGGTTTCAATTAATGATATCAATCTAACTAGCAAATCCACAAAGTAAGCCTTTTTAGCACCCTAAAATAAAAAAGGAACTGCCATGACACTGATAGCAGTGCCACAAGGCTGTGAGTATGAAAAAAGTCTATCACAGCCTGCCAGCAAGCAGACAGCAGTCTACATGGTCTCTTCATGGTCAGGGGGACCCTTTGGCTGTCTGCACAAGCCAAGGGAAGACACTTTTATTTTCACCTTAGCACTCAGGGCATCAGCTGTGACCACAAAAAGTTTCAGGTGAAGGAGCACTGAGCTCCAGCCATCTGTCTCTTGCCCATGCAAGGTTAAACAGAGCAAATATTTTCCTGCTTGCTCCCCTTTTCTTAGTTTGAACCTTGTCTGTCAAGAACCTGTTATTATCAGTGGCCACTTGCCCCTTGCCATTGTTTTCCTCAATAGATTTATGTAGTTCTAAGGAGCTGTAGGCAAAGGTATCACTGCAAGAAACTCTTTAAACTGAATGCTGCTTTCTTGAACAAATAAGGGTCCATTCTACTTCCTTCTCTAAAGCAAGGTGGGAGGTTACATTTTCTTTAAAAAACCCACAGCAATCTTGTTTCTGCTTATTTCAGTACTCAGGCAAGACACAGTATGCCCGTTGGGTTTCACACCTTTGCCATGCGCAATAAAACCAGATTCTCTCAAAGATAGTTCCTGCCATCTGGTTCAACTTGCAGTCTTTCACCATAATAAAATTCGCACATTAGGTTTTTCTTAAAAAACCCACACAAAAACAATGCATAAAGTACTGGACAGCAACCACACTAAGTATTCAGATCATATAATTCAGTTTCTAACATGGTCCTGTAGGACTAGTCATAAATTTGTACTTCAGGGAGGGAACCGGGGTTGTAATTTTTTAAAATTTTCTTTAACATTATTCTAGAGCCTTATAATGGTCTCCATTATTGTGGCTTGATATATTGGCATCAAACAAGTGTCTACACAGTATGCTATAATTCTTGGAACTATAAATGCATTCCTTGCTAAGCATTCATGTTCATTTGCATGTTGAACACATGAGAAATCTGGAGAAATTTAAGGGGGAAGTGAACCAGATTTGTTCATTCTTCTGATGAGGTTAAGGGAAGACCATGGTCTTTAACTGAAATAAAAGTAGACTCACATCACAAAATGCACCCCTGCATGAAAGCTTTTCTTCAGCTAAGTTTAGTGGACTGAGGCAACAACCTGAATCAAATCACGTCTTTCACACAAGGCCAAAAACTGCCTTAGATGTCCAGGCGGACCCAGTGGTCGCCAGGGGGAGTGAACATGAGGCTGTCACTGGGCTCAGTTCCATAGGTTCTTTCAGAAACCCTCAGATATCCTCCTCTTAATTTCCGTAGACCTTCCTCTTCCCTCCAGTTCCATTATCACGCTCCTAATATTCAACAGCCATTTTTTCACTTACAAAGCATC
>JAWWLV010000121.1:36077055-36137422 GCA_035041135.1 Platyrinchus mystaceus | reverse complement strand
TACTTAAAATATTTGATACACACACTAACAGCCTCTAGGATTAACATCAAATTTGATGGGAGGATAATAGTCATAACAACTCTCACCAGCAGTAGCCTCTTTCTGTCAACGTCCAAAGGGTAAAGAAAAACTAATCTGAGCCTGAGTTTTCTTTCTATATTCTACAGATAGTCATCTCTGGCATCAGCAGACTGAGTCCAGGCTTCACATTGATTTTCTTTTTTTTCTGATGTATACAGTGAAATTGAAGACCTATGCATTTCTGCTAAATAAGGTTCTGCCTTAGCTAATAGCCAACAATGACAATGGTCTGCAAAGAACTGGGTAAAGAGAAGAGGTCTTTTAAAAAAATTTGCCAACAGCAGCTGTAACTTTGTAACTGTCAATAAAATTGCTGAGGTTTTTATATGCACATTAACAACATGCTTCAGTGTAAAATAGGATTCTTAATTCTTTTCACAGGGCATTAAATCATATTTAAGATTTTAAAAAATTCCTTGATCAGCTACTGACAGGTCCCCTCCCTATCAAAACCACTCTGCTCCCCTGTGTTTGTGCTTCACAAACGTAAACAACAAGCTAACTGCAAAAAAAAAATCTTCTAAAAGTAAAATACAAAACAATAGGGTGCAACTATACAACGTATGTTGTTCTTCATTTACTCCAAGCATGATTCCAGAAGCCTAATACGTTTTCTTGTAACACCAGTGACATGTATTTCAAAAGGAAAGTAAGCCACAAGCAGAAGATGGTGCAGGATAGGGCTTCAGGTTCCTTCAGCTGCATGGGAAAATGTTTTATGTTTACTGCATACTTCATAAGAGACCATCCTACACTCTCTGAGCATGGAATGATTAATTTGTGACATGGTTCCCAACGTTCTGTTAGGACTCACCCAAGAAACCAGCAATACCTGGGCCTCCAGAGAACTGTGTCACCAAAATGATTCTCAATTCCCAAATCCCACTGGGCACCAAGGGCACCTTCTTACCCTTGCTTATATTTCATCCTGTCCCTCAGGAGTAACATGGAATGTGTTAGACAAAATCTAGCCATCTGAGTTTATCTTGTTCCTTAAGAGATCAATAAAACTAAGCCACATTGCCTACAACTTTTCCACCCGTCTTTTTCTTAAGTTCACTGACAGTACAAAGTAGCTAAGGCACTAGGGCAGCACAGGAGCTGTGAGTATCAGATCTGTGACCATTGCTAAAAAAAAATTGTTAAAGCCAAAAAAACTCTGTCATTATGGCAGTACATTACTTGCATTTATTTCATATTATAACGAATTATTTCTTCATAACAGTGGGACTTCCTTTTGGTAGGAATTTGACTGTGACCTGCAGTCTCTTTATCAGAATTCTGTAAGAGGCAGGACCACAATAAGTTTGTGACACAGCCAACACTAGCATTATGTAAATTCAGTAGCCTAGCAGTGCTCTGGCCTAAAAACTTCATCTAACTTGGCATCTAGTTACAAAATAAACACAGATAAACATCCTCAAACAGCTCTGGCAAAGGCACTTTGACATCTGCATGACCACAGGGTAATCAACTACCATCCACTACCAGATTAAAAACGTGAATGGATCATACAGTGACACACAAGGGTGACTGATGTCATGCATGGGGACAGTCCCCACACCAGGCACAGGCAGATATTCCAGCAGCTGCTGTGCCCACTTGGGAACACTGTCCCTGACATTGCCCCAGGGGAAGGCTGGGGTTCCAGCAGGACAGTAAGGGAGCCTGGGTCAGCCTGGCCAAAGGGATTGCTGGCACCGTCTCCATCTGCTGCCATGCTGAGACTTTGCCAGCCTGCTGCTCTGTGCCCACCCCTCTGCTCTCAGGGCTCATCAGCATTTGCACCCAGACCTAGGGGGTTTCTGAAATGCGACCCTGGGGCACTGAGCTTACACCACGCCCCTCCTACCCAACACAGGATGCTGGCACAGTACATGAGAGATAAAGCAGCACACATTTGGCTTCCCAACCTTCTCCAGAGAAAATGACATCTTGAGCGACCCATTACTACTGAACAGGTTTTAATAAAATGTTAGAACTGTACACAACTACACAAATAACATATGTGGCTGCAAGTGATTAATTACATTTTTAAGAACCTAATAAGAGACTGTCATATTTAAAATACTCTATGGCAACTATTAATTTTTTTCTCTAATTATCAGAATAGCGACGGACTAATGTGCCCTTCACCTCAAATTTTCTCTTTCTTTTAATTTCCTTTATCTTATAGCTTTGTTCATGCTAATTGTTGGTTCTCTGCAACAACCAACATTATTTCTGTTTTTAAATTTGTAAATATGAAATACATCAAGGATGAAATCAAACAAAAAACTTTAATTTTTTCAGAAATAATTTTTTTCCCAGATACATCTGCCCTAGGAAACTCACACTATTTTATTTTCACATTTCTAAAGAAAATGAATTTTAGTCTTGTGGCACTCTCAGGGGTCTGTCTTCTGATGCTGAAAATGCTAAGCAGAAATACACCACCTTTAAGAAGTGATAAGCATCTAATGTTGAGCATTGAAAATCGGTGGTAGTGTGCAAACACAAAAGAACTGACAATTCAGACCTATGTACACTACCTTCAGGAAGCTACATTCTGATACCACCCAAAACAGAAATACGATTTTTCACCATGACAACCTGTTTGACAAGTATGGACAGCCCTGTGCTTTAAATGGGACTCTACACAGAAATCAATTAAACCAGTATTCGAGAAACAGCTTTGCTTTTCTGCACTGGACCATGAGCAGCTTTGAAAACAGTTATTGACCATCTCAGTAGCCTGACCCAAAACCACTGGTCAGCAGAAGAATTCCAGTACCAGCTCCTAACTACTGAAGGAATATCATTCACGTTGAAATGAAGTTTCATATTGATCAAATGTAACAAAACCGCATTAATCTTTCACTAATTTTAATGCACTGCAGAAGACTACAAAGCACATTGCTGCTTGCTTATTACCACAGAAGAGCTGACCTTTCTGAATACTCCTTTATGGTCAATCTGGATGCTACTTTCCAATGCTAAACTATTATTAAACCTTTATTTCATACAGATGAAAACTGAACAAGGCAAGAACAGAAAAAACAAACTCTGAGGATACTAATCCCTATACCCTTAAATGAATTTATACCTTTCTCAAATTAGAGAAAACACACCACACTCTCTGAGTACATACGACTGATATCGATATTATAAAATGTAACCAATTTCAGGAAAAAAACCAATTATTTCAGGCATTCTTAAAATTATTTTCAATTTTACAACAGGTTTGTGGATCTCTGCTTTTAGTTGCTGATGTGGAGTCACGACACCTGGCTCAGCAGACGGTTGTGCACGCACTGCAGAACTACAGGCACTGGCTTGGCTTGTTAATTTGCACATGAGGGTGCTGCTGGCTGGAAGAGGACAGGCAGCTCAAGAACAATTAGTTTGTATTTTAACACCCTGTAGCTGGTAGCTGCAGCCAAAGCATTTAAAATGCCATCTATTTGCTGCCATCTACACATATCAGGATATAACTAGATAAGTGCAGATGCCAATGATAAATATAATTGCCTTTGCAAGCTTGATGGAAGGATGAAAGCCTCATTTTTGGGGAAAATTAACATGATGCATTCTGCTGGTTTGTCCCTCGAAACACAACTCACACATTGAAATAGTGTGTTCTCAAGAATGAGGAGCATAATGATGCATTATTGCTTGAGAAAGTCACATGCCCCCAGAGAATTTGTGCCATCATACACCAGGAGTAAGGCTGATGGAGCCAGCTTTAGGGTCTAATAATAGAGGTGGAAAAGAGGAGATGAAAAACCACCATGATAAAAGATGCTTTTGTTACTTGTTGAGATTAATCTGAATAAAAATGTGTCCCGTTATAATTTCTTCTGCAACTGGAAAAACCGCTAGTAGGAATAGCATGATTTTACTTTCCAATGCCACTATAATTCTTATCCTTATCAAAGGAGGCTGAAAAAATTGCCAAGTTATTTCATTAGGAAATGCAGCTAATTTACAGGCACGGTAATTTTCCCCCTACAAAATTGTATAATGAGCCTTAAATTCACTAAATAAAGGGTCTCTTCTCTGAGTGATTATGCTTAATTTACACAGGAATTAGTGGTGACTCGACCTCCTTTCAGAATAGCTTTAAAAGAGCTGCATTACAAAAACAACATCAACAGCCTTGAAAAACAGTTGATGGAGTAAAAATACTTCTCTTTGCAGCAGTGCATACATATAGTTGCATTCATAAATATCTTTTATAGGATAAGCACATAACTTTTAAATCAGGTACCAGAATCCAGCAAATCTATAATGCTGATTTTATATTAAATTACTTGCTTAGGCATTATGCTGATAGAATGTATAGAAAAGCCTAAAGAAACAGACAGAAATGTGAGGGAGCAATATTTTCATTTCCAAAAACTGCTTTCACTGCATTCAATAATTATTCAGTAAGTATATTATTATTATTATCATCATCATCATCATCATCTATTTTATTATGGGGGTTTACAGGTTAGTCTGTCTAAAGAATGGACACTTTGGTTTATAGACACTTCTTGCCAAATGTGGCCTGATTTTCACACAGTTATGTAGTACCTAGAAAACCCCAGCATCTCCAAAATTCAGGTATTTTTAGATATTAACATAGAGACTGGACATTAGAAGTCATTCACAATAGCAGCTTGTTTGTGGTCTCACTAAGTTAGTAGACATGCCACATAAAAAGGTAGTGTTTGTCTCTAAGCAAAATATTTTTAAAAAATCAAAATACTTATTCCTCTTACCAAGAGTAGTTGGCCCTGAGGCTGTGGAAGCAGGAGAAATGCATTTGGAAGTTTTAGTTAAGAAAAAACTCTGTACTTCCTTTGGGAAGTCTTAGGAAAGTCCTTTGGGAAGTCCTAGTAATCTTTTCAGTGTACCATAGAAGGGAGATACATACATATTTCAGGTCTGGAAGGGGCCATTAATTCATGTAGCCTGTCCTCCTCTATCACTGTATTTCATAAGAAGTCTACAGATAATATAGCATCAGTGACATCTGTGAAAGCGATCAACAAAATCTAAGCCAAAATATCACAAGTCAGCAACACTGACCAAGACCCTGCTATCACAGCAGCATGATTAACTTAAAAGTAGTAGTAGTAGTAAAAATGAATCACTGAAACACAATCCTCGGGAACCTCCCTTATCCATCGTGACTGGGGCACCAGTGTTTCCTCCGATCAAAATCGGGATGAAGCAGCGTTTTTGGCACATCATTACCATCTGCTGGACAGGAGGGAGAATGCAGCTTGGAAACGAGATCGAGCAAATGGACACCCAGGCAGAAAAGTGACTGCCAAGTTTACCAGGAAATCCTATACAGCCTTCTTCCCTACATCCTTGATTCACCTTCACCCTCCACACATGATCAACATGGTCTGACCTCCCTCTGAAGTTTAGAAGAAAACCAGTCCAAAGGTGTGAAATGGATCTGGTAATTAATGCACAACCCAGCACTACGCCATGAACGGAGCCTGAGTCTGAGATCTGCCAGGAGTACAATGAACCAGAGTATGAAGCTTCTCTGGCAAGTGACACACGTGCTATCTAGTTCCCAGCAGCTTTGACAGAAGGAAACTCTTAGATCAGGTTCCTGATGCAGAGCAACAAAGGCTTTCTGGAGGTGTTTGAAGCACCTCTCCCCTCTCCCACTACCTGGAAATCATTTGCACACTTTGGAACAAAATTCAACACTTAGGGAAGGTGCAGGAGAGCAAAAAGACCAAAGAATTTGAGAATGACAATGGTTTTCTCTGACAGAGAAGTCTCTACTTCATCATACAGAAATCTGTCTATATCCATGTGATGGAAACATCTGCTTCTGAAAGTGACTGCAATTCCATATGATGTATGCAAAAGGAGCACATTCCTCTTGAATACAAATGTAGTCAGGCACCTGCAAAAATGCTCTTTAAATCAGAACCCGTATTTACTGAACTGATACACACCATTTGAAATAATTTAGGTAATAAACACTACCAAGTAACACAAAATGAACTTACTAATACTTGCAAAATTATGAGGGACAATTTACTGACAGTACTGCCGCTCAATAAACTTTGGACGTCACAGTAGCTCATAGAAATCATTCAACCTAGAGTGTCAGATTATTTATGAACTTTGCATGACTGCACATAGCTTTTGGTAGCAACCAGATTACACTGGCCATTTCCAGGAGGAGTACAATCCCAGCATTCCTTCTCCCTACATCAGATCCAGGTACTGTGCAGGCTGAGGAGGCCATCAGAGTGGTGGCAGCTCCCAGAGTCTGGGTGAGCATCCCCATCCTATGCCACAAAGCCACAAACTGGCATTTGTTGGTTTATGTGTACTGTGCACACTGAGAACTATCTCATACTTTAGGGAGACTGGGAAATACTGCTTAATCTGTTTGGATCAGCTGAGCAACTTCAAACAAGTGATTTTCACACACTTCCCATGCCCCCACACCACCCAGCCCCCTCAGTTTTCTCCCTCATTCATCAGCAGCCTCCCTAGCACAGGAAAGTGCTAATACTTGTAGCACCAGCAACTTTGTGACCCCTTTCCTCAGCCTTCGGTGACACTGAACTTCATTCGGTAACACTGAACTTACTTCATTCTGAGATTTCATGAGCTGAATTATTGTGCTGTTACTCAGACATGCTCAATTGGTATATGGAAAGGTGCTGAAGCTTTGCACAGTGCCTGGAAAAGTATATTACTAAAACCCACAGCAACCTTCATTCTCCAAAATATTCATAAGACTAAGACACAGCAACAATGCCCCAACTCAACCATCTGCTCTGATTTTTCTAGAGATTAAAGGCCACCGAAAACAAAAGGAGGAGAGGTTTGTTTGCCATTAACCCAAAAGAGCCATTTTTTGCTTTGGACTCATTCTTCACAGTACGTGGAAAAGACACAGCTCTCCAGAATGTTCAACACATGGAACTCACCCTGCAACTGAAGGAAGAGGTTCATGCATCTCTAACAATAAAGCAAGGATCTTGTCTCTTCTTTTTAAATGCAATCAAGAATTGACTTTCCAGATTAAGAAATCCTAAATATGCATAAATGCACTTAAAAACTGGGAAGAAGCAACCATTTCATAATTCTCAACTTTGACTCTCCTCACATATTAACACTCACTTTCCAACTGTAGAATGACACACATTTCTGTGGTATTCAATCAGTACTAAGCATTGCAGAGTAATATTTCATGCAGGAACAATGCTAGCATAAATTACAAAAGTGTACAAGATATCTTTGTCTAAAATGGAGATGGTTTAACTCCATGAGGCAGTAAGCACCTGAAAGGCATATGCTAGCACTGTATTAGCAAGTATTATAGACAAACAGGAACTGGTCTACAGACCAAAATTTAGTGCTGAGGATCTGTCATCCCTATTGTACATATTTCAGATTTTTCTGATTGTCTGTTTAAACTTCAGACTGGCTGTGCTTCAGTGCCTTGTCCTGAAGTTCACTTGCACCTACATGCAAGACTCCAAGAGCACATCCTCTACTTTAGTCTCATTAAAAAAAACCATCAACTTCATGTACTTCATGTGCTGCTGTTCAACCAAAACCAACTAAAGGGGACTGTTGGGGAAATTCACTTCAGAGAAACACTCCTGGTCTGAATTAAAACATGAATATAGATGCACTTGTTGAGACACTCATTTTTCGTGGTCCAATAAGTTTTGGCAAATGACCATATATCATTAATAACCATGTGGAAGCTCATCACAGGAATAGGATTTATATTTTTTTGTAGCTACATAAGACACTGACTAACCCCCGCTCCCTCAGGACTTTAAGTATATATATGCTGAATCATTTCATTCCAAAAAGAGCTAAGTTATTTTCAGACTGAGCTGAATCACAGCTTACCATCTCAACAGGAGCACCTCCACTGAAACTGGCTTGTTCCCCTCTTTCTAAGATCCTGTGATCTTTATTTTCAAGAAGTATGCCCAACTGCCTTTGTTAGTTACTCACAAGCCTGAATTACACTGCATGGGATCCTGGGCATGGCCAGCATACCAGGAATACCAGCATCCCTGCTCACAACTAGATTGTGCTTCCTAGCTGAAGGATGAGATCCTGCTCTTGCCCACATTTCAGGATGATCTGGATGTAGAGGAGAAGACCCACACAGCAGCAGTGCCAACGCCCAGGCAGCCCCCTTGCTCTAAGTGGAGCACAGACATCACATAAGTTGCTTCTAGATTGTAACTTGACATTTTCAGCTTCAAAGTCAAGTCAGCAAAGTGGCTGCTGTTATGAAAGCATTGCAAAGCAAATAGAAAATAATAAAAGCTTTGAAAAACAGGATAATGGGGAACAGAAATTCCTCCATAAGCTACTAGTATGAATTCATCTCAACAAACTATTTTGATCATCACTACAATTTAGCAGCACCTGATTGCTCAGTGACATTATCTTGGCAGTATCAACCCAGCCTGTAGGCAAGCACCCAACATCATGAAAGTCATCAGAGAAGTTAGTGTTAATTTGCAACACTGTGGAAAGGGCCTGCAGACAAGAAAAATTATGAAAGTCACAAAAAGAGGGACATCCTCTCATAAACCCAGATCTTCCTCCTGAGGCACACTGACAAAACAGGGCAGTGAAACTGCGACTTATGCTGTTCTATAAATGGTGTACACTCCTCCACCCTGGAAACTGGGAACTTTAAACAATATTAGATTGAGAACCTTTCATTTTCAGGAAACCAGTCAATGTATTTCTGCTTGACGCAAGTTTTAACATTTAAAGAAGTTAAAAATGTGTTTGTTTTAAAGGATGCGAAAGAAGCAGTAGGAAACAACCAAAAACTAATGTTAGTTACCTGTAACATTTCAACAGCTACGGAACTACAAAATCTTCAATCAATTCTCTCAATTTTTACAAGTCAAACAGCCAGGTAATTATCCTCTGACATGAAAGAGTGATTTTTTATTTTTAGATGGAAGAAATTAGTGCCTTGCTGTCTTGCTATTATCCCTTTTCCCAAGCTTTTAGAAAGTCTAGTGAAAGTGAGAGCATACCTTTTACACTTTCAAGATAGCACCTAAATTTTCACCTTACATATTCCAACAAGGAAATTAGCACAAAATTTTGAGAAGCTCAACAAGACATAAATGTATCAGGGTAACTCATTGAGAACAGAATGTCTAAGATGCCTCTCTCAGACAGCCACTGTTCTTATTCTTTCCTTCACTGATGCAACTATAGTAATGAAAGACTTATAAAATGATGAATATGACAGCTGCATGTTAAGATGGAGTCAAATAGAGAGGAACTGATATTTTATTATTACTTTAATAAATACATAATCTGGCCGCTTTACTTAGATAAGATATGAAATGGGATGTATTGGCTCCAGAGTAATTACTTCTATTGCTTATGGTTTTTGGTGCTATATGAGAGTAAATCCCTGCCACCTAAAGCCAATAGCAGAGCTAATCTTGACTGCCTATAATAGTGAAGTACTATACAACTACTCAGACGAAGGCAAGAGGACCATTATTTCAACTGATGTTCAGTATAAACAGTACCAGAGCAAATCAGGTATCAAAACAGCAAAGATAAACAGTGCATGATGTATTACAGTGAAACAATAAGTGATCATGGCTGCATCTTGCTGCCAGTGGAAACGAGGACAGACTTCCTTTTTCCATACTGTCACAGTCAGAAAGCATGGCAGGGAAAGGTGCACAGCAGTTCCCACCCAAAACACAGTCAACAGATTAGCAGAAGGTGATCTTTCTGTTAAGGCTATCTTTAGTAAATAGGCTCATCCAGAACAGGAGGTAAAAAACACCTCTAGAGAGTACAAATCTTGATTAGTTTCTTGGAAGAAATAATTTATTTTCAACTGCTTCAGCATAGCAATTCCCAGGTACAAGGAAAAAAGAAAAATTTTTCTCTAGAAATATTGTTGTAAACTACATAGTACTCACTAGTCACCCTTCTAGGAACTTTCATGCATGTAAGGCATTGCTTTTGAGACCATTTGCAACAATAACAATAAATACAGTTGAAGACATGAGAAATTTCCCACATACAAGAAAAATTTAAAGCATTACTTTTATCTCAGTCTAAAAAACGAGTCTGTGGAAAAATTGCACCTCACGAATAAGGAATATTGTTTTGAAGAGATGCATCATATTTTTCAGACATAATCTTGTGATACCGTTCTTTAACCAAAAAGTTCTCTGTTTTTGCAGTATCATCTGCTTATATGATATACTCCATTTCTGCTGGACAGTGGAAAATATGCTAGGAAATATGTACAATCTTAGGAGAACATATTGAAAGTTATGCAAAAAGTATATTAAAAAACCCAAAACAAAATATTTCCAAATCAATCAGCACCAGAACTAGTTTTTCTTTTTACCTCTGCTGTTCAGAGGTAACATTTTTAGCCAAAAAACCTGCTAGTGGTTTTAACTGGGGTAGCCAAAGCAAGTTCAGTGAGTCCTTCTAGATTTTCTTAATTTCAGGCCTAACATGAGGCACTATAGCTAAGAAATCACCTCTTGAAACCCTATCCCACAGTGGGACCATGAGCTGAGTCTGCCAGGAAAAGCTGTAATTGCAAGACCCACCTCCCCAACTCTGAGTGGACAGAACAATGAATACATGAATGAAAAGCATCCATCATTCTTCTTATTTGACTATACCAGCCCTGTAACCTGCTTTCAAAAAATTAAATTATGGAAACACAAGTATGTAACCAATTTAGCACACAGGAGATAAAATGGTGATGCAAGGTGATAGTGGAGTCTCAAAGGGCAGAAGGAATTAAGAGTTGACCTCTGCAGAGAATATGTAATTCCATGTCCAGACAGTTTTAGCAGGCATATCTTATTTCTCTGTCAGCCAGTGCTTAAATGTGACTTCACATCTACTTTTGCATGTGCATGTACAAATATACGTTAAAAATATCCCAGGGAAAAAATCAATCATTGATATAGAGCAATAATCCTCTGGCAAAACATTTTACAAAAGATGACAGAAAGCAGGCAGCACAACTAAACCTTTGTAGAAGATGCCATGGGAAAATGAGAAAACATAGTCAAAGAAAATCAGATAATTAAGGCACTGGTATAACAAACACAGTTGAATGACTAGAATTTAAAATAAACATAGACTAGATCATAAACTTACAGGGGTTGTCAACGTACAGTAAGGTTGAAAGAAAAATCTTCTGTGACAAAGGGTGATGAATTTGTGTGATCAGTTACAAAGAATACTATGAATTCAAAATAAAAACATCTCTGGGACAAAAAATGAGACCTGTAAAGAGAAGAAAGGAAAAAATATTAAAAAAAGAAAAAAACCACACAAAAAAAGCCAAAACCAAGGTAGGAATTCTATGGAGTTGAGCAATAACAAAAAAAGTCTTCTACAAAGTTAGAACTATGAAGAGGAAAAACACCGTCATTTTCTAAGAGGATCAAAAGCTCAAATAGCATCTGTATCAAGTGCTGAGAGTCTATCAGTCTTACCACAAGAAAAATGTGCCATCTACACTAATTAAATTCCAAACACTGCAGTGCAAAGACATAACACCTTTCACAGTATATTAACAGTGTAACAAGTGCCTCTGGAGAGGCTGGGAAGTTGAAAAAGCTAAAAATGAACAACTGAATTTTAAAGTTTACTTGGGCAGCAACTAGGTACATCATTCAGACTTTAAACTAATGAGACAAGTGATGTATATTAGAAAAACTGGATTTATTTGATAACACCTGTGCACCCATATAGGATGGCAAGACCTGTCAGAGCCCTGACAGTGACCCAGGATATATCTTTTCACCATACGCTGCAAGTATGGTCTCTTCACCACTCTTGGGTCAGACTAGATGATATCCAGAGGTCCATTGCAACCATTCTGTGATTCTTTCCCCAGCTGAACAGTAAGGAAGATGATACTGGCATATTATAGGAAGCACACTGAGATATATTCATTTTACTAGATAGATAAGAACTCAAGTGTTGATAGTTTTTCTATCAACCCAAAGACAGGATAAGCAAAAGACTCTAAGGTATCCTATAGCAAAAAAATTTAAAGGGACACCAAGGTTTATATACTGCATTTGGTTTTGAGATTTTCGTTTAGTTAAAACAACTTCCAAGATTACTATAGCTGTAAGGAGTTGAGACTAAAAAAGAAATCCCCATTTGTTAATTGTGTTTAAAGTAAATATTGTTAACTCAACTTCCTTGAAATGTTGCCTTGAGTATTTATATTTACTTCTTCCTGCAACAGATGAATAACACTTTGAGGAGAAAAACGTAAACCCATGACATCTGCAAACATTCTGGGCACTGACTAGCATCTGAAACAAATTTTATTGTATGACTAACCCCCTATTTTGTATATTGCCTTTAAAGAACGAAACAGGAGTTCAATTTTGGTCTTGCCAATTACAAAATACACTTACCGTAAATTGTTGACTATCAGGTGCTAAGTGCTACTTACCTACAAAAAAAAATAAAAAAAATAGTTAACAGCACAATTAACTGCATAGGAGAGTGGGTATAATTTTGGTGGCCTGTCATTCCTATTTTGAATACCAGAGTTAGATGGAAGAATGGAGTGAACCAAGGATTTAGAAAACAAAACAAAACAAAAATTAAAAACTGCAGCTTGAATACTGATGATGTGTGTAAAGCTCAGTCTCAGTAAAAGTGCTTTATGACTTGAACTTCACTGACCCCAAGGTGATGGGAAAACTGCTGAAATAAAAACTTCTTTGCTCTGACTCTCAGAATTGCTTCTGTCCCACATAAGATGAACACCTGTAACACGGGATACAAGCTCTTTATGAGGTACAGTCTCCAGCATGTTCCTTTTCCAGACTAACTTCACAGGAACCATGAACCAATATTGTTTATATCACACAGAATTTCACAACTTAAATGAATTCATTAGCAAACTCCTCTAAGGCCTGTACTTGCTGACTGAGAGTTGCATAAGAGTACTCCCATCACTGCATCTAACATTGCTCTGTGTCTTAGCCTCATTTTGCTTCTAAAAAAATCTTTTCCTTCTGAAAATTATAAATGTAGCATCTGTTACTATCTATCTCTCTATTAAAGGTGACAAAACTACAAGGCTGTAAGTAATTAATAGCAGTGTCCTTAATCAAACAGTGATAGAAATGTCAGTTGGAAGGAGCCTCTGGGTGTCATCTAGTCCAAATTCCTTTATTAGGAATGCATAAAATTAGATAAATTCCTGCATTTAGTGTTCTTTGAAATAGAAATATCAAATAAGGAGTTAAATAAAGGAACAACCCATGTTTCATTGATGAAATATTATAATTTAACAGTTCTCACTATGTATTACAGTCAGACACTGTATATTTTCATAGGAGACATTCTATTGTTGTTGTACTTAGATATACAAAGGATTGGAGTTAATAGATTTAACAGCTTGTTCATTCAAACCCCAATTTTGCAGGAAATTGTCTGAATACTCTTTGGCATGTAGCATCTTTGGCACTGTTATACCAAACATGTTTCATTTATTCCTTAAATCACAAAATGTATACGAAGATGCCAATTTTTTTTTAATACATAGTCCATACCAAATCAAATTCATTTTTTTACTACAATTTCCAAATCCTATATTCATAAACCCACCTTGCACTTATATTGGGCTTCTGGAAGTTTCCATATAAGAGAAGAGTGACAAGTGGACCAGAAGTTCATTTAGAAATATAATCTATTACAATCCACCATGGCAATGGTGTCTTTTGCTTTGAAGAATTAAAAATAGAATAAAATTTTGAATGATAAAACTTGATAAAAACAAAAGATATATTTTTAAAGAAAAATAAATAAATAAAAATCCCTGGGATTAAGACAGAAGGAGCAGTGAAGCCTTAAAAAGGGCAAGACATTTTCTCTGATAGCTTTGCCATTGCTCATACCATAATCCTTGCTAAGTGCAATTTATCTCAGCTCAAAATTTGAAATAGGTCTTGTGTAGTTGAAATAAATCCAGAAATGGCTCATATGCATATTCCTCTTTTAAGCCAAGTTTGTTAATCAATCATGCTAAAGAGTAGCAAAGAACAACAACCCTTTAGATTCCTGACTATCAGCCCAACAGTTATTTTTCATATCTAGAATTCCCCATGTGATGTAAGGATATTCATACGCGACACTATTCACAACATTATGACATGCTATAATTATCTCCATGGATGCCAGAAACAATTTTGACCACTGTGATAGGCTGGGTACTATCCAAAAGAAACAAAACCAGTATAGAGTTTAAAGTATATGGGTACAAGTGCACTATACTTTGATTGCTCTGACAAAAACTTGAAGAAAGCCAAGGGCAGCTGGGGCTGGGAAAGGATGATGCCAATTTAATCTTTAAGACTGACAGTTCTGTTTGGGATAAGGAAAGCTATGCGGATGTTATTCAGCAAGGGAAAATCACTGTGGAGGAAGAGAAGCTGTAGAAGTAATATATTAAAAATAAATATGGAACTTGAGGGCATGTTTCATGTAAAGCAAGCCAAATACTTTGCTAAAAAATGTGGCCTTTGTGCTCTTTTGAAACTATTACCATAATTTTTTTTCTCCCCTTGAGCTAAGTTCCTAAGCAGACTTTAAAATAGTTGTAAACAGTAATTAGTATTCAGAAACCCATTTCAGCATGAGAAATAGAAATGTGCTCTGGGACAACTCTGCCCCCAACACCAACCCTGGGCAAACAGCTTCCCAAGGCCTTGCTCTGTCATGGCTCCAGGAGCACAACTCAACACTATTGCCCACTCCTACATGAGTGAACCCCTGGGAAAAACCGAGAAAGGTGGCAAAGAACAATCACATAATTCTCTCCATCCATAAAATGTGAACAGCAACTGCTATCCAGTTATTGGTAATGGGTAAAAAAGGGCTTATACCAAACCTAATGACTTTCCGAAACAACAGTATTAAAAATAAAAAGTTGTAAATTAAATGTAGATCTTGGTGTACTCTCATTATACCCAAACACTTACTATAACAATGCACTTCAGTTACTTTCTAAAAATCCTTACATCTATTTAAGTTATGGGGCAAAATAATAGAATTCTTCCTGAAACAGTTCATTAATAAGTTTTGCTGGACCAAGGACCGTAGATTTTGAGCTTAAATTCAGAAGGGAATCTAGACAGGGAAATTCCTCCTGCAATAGATCTTTATTCCTTGATTTCTGTTACAGGTCTGATTTAATCTGGGTAGGTTCTCAGACGTATTGCAAAAATTATTTCTGAAGACACAAACTCAGTTGATTAGCTTTAGAAATTTTGCATCTCTTCCCTGTAAATAAGTTCTCCACATTCATGTTGAAAGTTACTGATGTCAAGATGCAGCACAGGTGATCACCTTGCTTTCAGCTTTTCCCAGTATGGCAGTGCAACAGCTTCAGATTTCATTTTCAAAACCTCTCCTTTCTCCAATCATCAAACACACATTCATGTTACCAGCACAAAAATGACTTAAAACAACCACAGTAATAGATGTGATCATACGTGCAATTATGCACTACAAGAAATTGATAGAAGTTTTGTTCTCTAGGCTGGCAAATTTGTATGGATTCATCCCATCTATGCTTTGAATAAAGTCATTCATCCCAACAAATAACCTCAGAAGCTTGGTGGTCAGCAAGGTTGAAAGTCTGTGCTTGTGGTAAAAGGTGACATTTGAAATGCAGCAGATATGCCACTATTTTTAGCTTTGCACATTAATAAAAACTCCCAGTGACAGAAAATACAATAATGCTGAGCTTTGCTAGGCAACACCTGATCTAAACCAACACAATGGGGGCTCATACAACCCAGTTTGCAGTTCCATTAATTCAGTTCCTATGGATCAATCAAAGACTTTTTTTGTCTAAAAAGTTAGAGACACTGCAGTCACTGTCAGTGACTGACCTTGATGCAAACGTCAGTTGATTATCTGTCAGACATCCCCTTTTTGACAGGCAGCTTATGTATCTTTTTTAACAGCATAAGGCTTTCCAAACTATGGATTATTCCACTTCTCACCAGCACTGCTATTTTCTTCTGTCTGCTTTTGATTTTTTAAATACTGGGATAGAAACCATTCCATTGACAACCTCCTTAATACTTTCCTGTTCCAAAATAACCCTCTTAAATATCTTTTAATATTTCCATTCTTTCCTTTTTCAGACTCCCATGTGATTCATTGCTTTTTATCTATTTGTTTATTGGTATTTCTGCATTCTGCCTAAGCCCTCTCACTGTTAGTTTGGATACATTCAGCACTAATCTGTTATTTTTCAGTGAAATATCTGTTTCATTAGTACTCTAATGTTACTCTATCCTAGTTATGGTCACTAAACACATAACCATTTTTAAATTAAATACAAAACATAGAAATGCTGCAACAATGGAGAATTTCAAATCATTACTTCATAATCACAAACACTAGAACCAGGTTTCAGATGGAATTTACTTTAGTTTAGTTTGCTTCACCACAAAGCTATCCAAAACAAAACCCTCAAGAGGATTAACAAGCATACATAAACTTTCAATTTCATGATTTGGTCTAAAGTTCTTGTGAAGGCATACAATTATGCCAAAAAGACCCATAAAAATGAAAAAAAAAACCCAAACCAACCAGTCAACATTCTAAGAAAATGGTTATTTTTTTAGTAATGGAAAAATTCTCTGACTGAGTGAAAGCACAGAGACCCAGTGTGTACATTGAGTACACATAATTCCATCTCCTTCACAAATGTTTCTTCCTATGGGCTGACATATTTTTATCTTGGTCTTCCTCAGCAGAAATGCATGTACAAAGACCATGCCCAGTCAACTCACACATCAGCAAAGTCCATGGCCTAATGTGGGCTCACTGCACTGCAAACATGACCTTTCCATGATGTGTCAAGCCTTACAACATGCATTCAAGATGCAGGCACTGGGGGAGCACCTGGGATTTGCCAAGCAAACTGCAGACACGCTGTTACTCCTGTCCACGCGCTCGGGAAATAACAGGGCACGACAGGAGCGACCAAAACGCTTCCATATGTAGTGAAATGTAAGGCAAATTCCTCCTGAACACAATGTCTACCCTGGAAAGCACAAATGGCATATTGAGAAAAAGGCCACCGCCGCAGACTCCATGTCAAAGTCAGTTTGGTTTTGTTTCTATTTCACATATTTTTCCAACTGCTCCTTCCGAAGGCTGCTCCAAGGGCTCACCACTTTCCTGTTTAAAACCTTTTCTTAATTAACAGTCTTCATCTATCCCTTCCCATTATACCTATTAGTGGTAATGAACACAAGAGCAGTAAGATGCCTTTCAAAGACTTCACTTCTCTAAATGGTCAAACTCTTTTAGTCCTCCCTATTCCCCACAATCAATCATTTGCATAGCCCTGCTTTGTAGCTGCTCCACTTTGATTTCATCCATTTTTAACAGGACTTGAGCTACGTTTAAAAACCATCTCTGGCAATTCCTGAACCAATAACTTCCAAGTGCATTTGCCTGTTTTGTCAGCATCTCACTAGTGGTTGGTGTTGGTGGTTCATGGTACAGCTTAGCAGTACACACCAGTACATACCAGTCAGTTATTTCCAGACTGGCAGAAATCTCTAGAAGTGGGGACTCACATTCCATAAACAGTTCTTATTATCTGTCCCCAGCCACTGAAATTCAGTTTTGTTTTTTGGTTTTTTTTAAAGACAAGGTGGTCAAATACTGAAACAGATTGCCCAGAGAAGTTGTAGATCTCTCTCCTTGGAGGTATGCAAGGCTTGACACAGCCCTGATAAAGCAACCTGATCTAATCAGACCTGCTTTGAACAAACAGTTGTACTAGGAGACTCCCTGGATGTCCCTTCAACCTAAATTATTCTAGAGTTCTTTTATTTTAGTGACTTGAGCAGCCAGTTTCTTATGACATGATTTTTATCATACATAAGGTACTCCTTACACTTATTTTGCATGATTTAAGCAGCAATTTCATTTTATCCTCGTTTTTCCTAACTGTGACAATAAAGCTGTGTTTTTCATTTGCTGTAGGCTTTTTGTTCACTTCTTAAGGTCTGTTTTGGAAGTGGTTATTCATCCAAGTACATCTGGAGTCCTTCTTTACCTTTCTTTCCAAGACAGATAAGAATTCAGGTTTTTCTACAGGTTTTGCATCTCTGACCTGTGGAATTCTAGTCTGGCCTTATATTCAGTTCTTGAGCTCATCACTGCAGCTATCTATGAACGAGAATCCTTAAAGTTGATGCTAAGTTAGAAGATAATACAAATTACAGATCCACTTTTGTCCATTCAATCAATAAATTTTAGTAGCATTACAGAGAGGCTCTTCCCAGATATCATTTTAGCATGCCTGAGTCTAGTCCAAAAGAGCACAATGCCCTGCTAGCACAGGGGATATTAAGTAAAGAAATACCTTATATATCCAGAAATAACTGGATATATTCAGTTCAACCATCATTCTCCAATATATATTTAACAAGTAACACAGCATGGCTGTTGTGCACGTTATTGTATGGCTGTGAATCAGTCATATTCAAGGAATATAAAATCACAATTCATTCTGCACTATTTATGATGCAATGTATGAACACAGGTGTTTGCTGAGCAATGATGAATGATAAGACTAAAAGCCAGACATCTGCACTGAATAACGTGAATCATTTAACTCCTGTTTCCTCTTCAGAAGCACGGAGGACCTACACCTTTAAGCTGCAAATGCTTAAACGTATCAGCTGTCAGGTGCATGTCTCCCCCCAACAATCTCCTGGATAGAGACTTGAGTTATTTCTGCTCAATTCATCACATCTTAGCCAGTGTGGAACTCTGTGGTCCACTAACAGCATAATAACATTAACACACACACACCTCTCACTTTAACTTCTCAGGCCAAGAAGCGAACCATTCCTTAAGGCAAAAGAGCCTGGTCTTTCTACGGAGTCAATAAACCCTCTGGTTTCACCGGATGTAGCCAGTTTGCCTACAAAGGTTATTCCCTGAGCACAGGTGGGCATCATACAGAGATACCACCACTAAAGACTACTTCAGCTTGTAATCAGTGCTGCAGGAGTTAGCACCAGCTGGTAGGAGGTTGGTCTCTTCTCACTTTTCTCCAAGTACACTGTCAGCTACTGAGAGAGCTGGCTCTCACATTATGCTTTCTGCTGTAATCCTAAACTCTCTGGACCCCTTCAGTACATTACTTCATTCTAGTCTGCTAATTTTACTTGCTCTGGCTCTTGCAAATCCTGAGAATGTGCACTTCTTAATATCTGAAATAAAGCTCTTTGAAATCATGTTGCCAAGACAGATGTAAATACTGCTAGCTGGAAGCAAAAGGGTAACAAGCATTTTAAAATTAAAATAAAAAAATAGCACAAGGCAGGCACTGGTTTTTTGCTAATAAATGTATCGGACAATGTAGGAGACATGCACTTTTGAAATGCAGCTGGGCTTTTATTCCTGGCAGTTCAATGAGAGAGGTAGGTCCAGATGTGGCAAAAATGACACCCCACAAAAAGGGATTTGCTATGACACAGCACAGAGGAAGCCTGGAGCAAACTGGCACCATCTAGAAAGCTGGAAGAGAGCCAAACAAATTATGGCCCAGGCTCTTTGGAGCCCTGTCTGAAATCAAAGGTGCTCCCCCCTTTGGTGGGAACTGCACAGGAAAAGGATGATTGTGAGAAGGGAAATGATGGGTATAGCCTTCACTGCACATGTAAAAGGGTGTAAATTACAATCCTTTGAGCATATAGAGGCAAAGCAAGGTTCACAATGCCTTATTATTTTAAGCCACATTATGAAAACGACTGTTTACATTGGTTCATTAATATTTGTACAAGGCTGTGAATGTGCAAGGTGGTAACTATCAGCACAAGCATCAGCATGGTATATCAACTTTGAAACATTCATAAATGTTGTAACAAAAGAAAATACATTTTGATCATAATAATTACTGCTCATGGAACATGGTGTTTAGCATATTGTCTTTCTACATAATTTCTGACCACAGAAACTAAGTCAGAAATGTATATTATCAGTGTAAATTATTATACTGAGCAATTTATTCTTCCAAAAGACAAAATGTGTGCAATCATCAATAAATTAACAAATTCAACCCACTAAACTAGTACATTTGGCACTGCAAGGCTATTTAGGTTCTGTGTTGTTAAAACATCTTTAGTCAGATTTAGTACAATGCCTTATGTTGTACTGCCTGGTGAAAGGGAGGTTATTTCTCAGCTTTCTATTTTTTCTTCTTTTTTTTTAATATTTCATAACTGTAGCAGACCTCAAACCAACATGAGGTTTTAGAATGAATTCAGAGAACTATTGCCCAAGTTGAATATCCCAGCATCTCTGAAAGACAGTTTTGTTTGAACACCAGCTACAGCAGTAAACACTATCAACAGAAGAAATGCTCACCTCTGTTGGATGAAAGAGTGAAAGCAAGGGGGATTGCAAATAAATCTCTCCCCCAACCTCCGTGCCCTTGCAGGGCAGGCTCTATCCTCCAGACAGGCTTTTGGCTGAGCACCACCTGCTCATTTCCCGGATCAAAGCAAATTCTACAAAGTCTTGCTTGGCGCCCTTTCATATACTTCCCTGCCATCCCGAAAGGTTGTCTGTGTCTCTCTGGCTCTCTTGGCAGCGGTCCGGCTGTGGATGCAGGACTCACCATGAGCACTTGTCAGCTCTGCTCCACCAGTCCCTCCTCCACAAGCTTCCCCAGTGGTGCTGAGGGAAAAGGCAGCCTGCCCTGTGCCCCAAAGGCAACTACTGAAAGTGGGCGCAGGGGCTGGGGCAGTCTTCCCCTCTCCTTCTTAGCTACAGCCCGTGAAAGGGCATATGGCAGGAAGGAAACTGTTAAACTTCAAGCAGGTGAATAACAAAAACCCCTTGAACACTGGTGTTGGGACCAATCCCACTTAATACTAGCAATAATGACTGGCATGAAAATATAAAAACAAACAAATAAATTCACTGAGACCTAAAAGACTGGAGGGCCTGTCAATAGGAAGAGGACTGGAGACTCACGTAGCAAAGGCTGGATTATCCATAGGGGTAATAGAAACGGGATGAAATTTAATAGCAGTGTGCAAGGTCAGAAGTTTTGGAACTAATAGCAAGACTTTCTGCTATAAACTATGAGGTTGTCAGCTGGAGGAACTATGTAGGAAGTACATTTTGTAGAATATGGGATGTCTGCAAATCATCAGCTATGAAAAGAGTAAACCCATCAGGAGATGTATACTCAGACGACTGAAGGAAGACTAATTTTCATGGTAAATGACCCTATGAGAGCTCATCCTTTGAAATACTATGTACAATGCCAGCCATGTTCCAGAAAGAGTCATTCCAAGCAGAACATCCCCAGAAATAGGCTTCAAAATTAGCAAGATAACATTCTGATGCAACAGGACCAAACAACTCACTTTTTACTCTAGCAAGACCAGGATGGGAAGCATAGGATTCCTGTCTGGTCACTTACCAGGCAAATTAAACAGTCAAAAAGGGACTTTAGGCTAAAGGTGCAAATTTTAGAAGAACATAAGAAAAAAATGAAGCAGCAAATTTCTGGCAATGCCTTCCCATCAGAGTCCCAACATCTTAGATGGGGTTTGAAAAGTTCATAGGAAGGTGAAGGTCAGGGGAAATAATGATGAAATGGCAACTGATTTACAGTAGGAAAATTACTACCTATATGCTACGTATTAGTACTAGATAGTTATCAACACTTTCCTTTGTGTTTCTCTGCAGCAAACTTCCACAAAAATTGTTTACCGTTTTTAGCATTTCTGAATAGCAGTGGCAAAGTTTTCCCCCTCCATGTCTTGCAAATGTGCCGATAGCGTTTCTGCTTTTCACACTAACACTATAATGGTGCACCTCTCGAACACCTGAAGGTACACCTGACAGCCTGTCTCCAGCTGTACCCCAAAGAACCTCTTTGCAACACAGAAAAGTAGGATGTGCCCATTTTGCCTTGCTCCAGCTGCCTCCCCTCAGCTGACTGTTATTTTTGTGATTTCTAAAACAGTATGGTACACCCCTTCAAACTGGCCTGTCACACTTCCCTAGCCTACAATGAGCCACCTGTAAGAAATACATCATTTGCACCACCCCCTCTACCTAGATGCTGCTGCAGATCCATCCTTTCCCATTAAACAAGACCACCTGTTGTAGAGCAGCACTGACCTTAGCCTTGCACCACAGTAACTGCTGATGGGTCATTCTCAGAGAGAAAAAGCATGCAAAATAAAAATCAGGTTGTTTAGAAAGACTAACCCCTGTAAAAGACAAAATCTGCAACAAGAAAAACTGCCTTGAAGCAACTGTATAAAGAAGGCAGCAGCAAGATTTTGAGAGAAGAGTTAAAGCAAGTAAAGAAAGTAGAAGATAAGAACTTTCCTCAAATTCTAAAAGCTCCAGAGACACACAGGGCTCCTCGGAGCTCTACCTGTGCCTGAAAGTGATTTCAGAAACATCTGAAACATCTCATCAATGGTGGTAAGGAAAGCGGAAATTTATTCCATGTTTTCCTTGAAAAGACTCACACACTCCAGAAACAGCTGCTGGGAAAGGACGACCAACAGCTCAGAGCTCCAGCTTGGATGATTAGCAGAAAGAGCAGAAAGGTAGCTAAATTGAATGGGCAGAAAATTAAGGCCTTCCCTCAGAGGGATGTGTCCACAGTCCCACGATAATCAAATGGCAAAGTAATTTCTTGAGAGAGATGTTTGCTGTTGAAAATATTAACTTTATCAGATCAGGTTTGGTAAATATTTAAATGGAAAAAAAAAAAAAGAAGAACATTCTCATAAATTTGAACAATACTAAACTTGAAATGTTTCTATGTCCCTAAATCAGAATATCACAGAATGCTAATTATGCCATGTAGAATGACAGAAAATTCCAAAATGTTCAGCTCTCCTGGGGAATGGAAATTCCAGTTTCCAGTCAGCTTTCTCAGGTGTCACTGACAAAATTAGGCCTTTCACTCACACCTAAGTTTTCTTTAAGTGGGCTCACAGTATTTCTGCTTTCACCAAGAAAATGTATTAATTTATTATGTAACCAATAGCAGCCACTCACCTTATTCTATTGCACCTTACCAGGACAGCTTTATTTTACAGGCTGGAGACAAATGGTCCCTTTTTAAATGTTAGGTGTCAACTGCTAAGCCATGAATGCAAATAAACAGACATTTCCAGACCACAGCAGAAGCATGATCATTTCCTCCTGACACTATATCTATTACTTAGACATCACTTTTCTAACAGCATCAGACTCAAGCCCAGTGCTCTAAGCTGCATCTAGTTTGTAATTAAAACAAGTAAAAGTTTGATTTTTCTTGTTCTCTCTGTTAAAGCAGTAAAGGTCTTTTTCACCTACTCTAGGAGAACCACTTAAAAATTCCAAAGGCCTTAAAAATTACAATATAAATGAGCTCCAAAAAAAAATTCAAGAGAAACAATTTCCTCACTTCTTTAAGGTTTCCATGTCAGAATCAGTCTCTCGCAATGACTGCATATTAGAAAACTGAAATTGTTGCCAACATGAACACTACACTTAGATCACAATATGAATTAATGAGCTTGCTTTTCACCTTCATCTCCCCCTTCTTCAACACTTTCCTCCCCCTCCCAAATAAATGAGACATGTTCCTAATAAAGTGCTTGAAAGGAAGGCTGGGAAATTTAATAATAAAAAGCTCTCTGAAATTAAGTTTCTGGCAGTGCTTTAAAAAAGAAAATGTTATTACTTCGTCCTTTGCTTTTCCCCAAAGCAAATTTCAGTCCTTTGAGGACCCCACAAATATAAAGCAGATAATTTACAAACCTTTTATTTGGCAATTTGACTGGTCCAAATAAGCAACTACAATAGGAATTGCGAATTGAGTATTTAAAGATTCTAGTATAGGAAGAGAAACTGCACATTGCAGAAGAAGAAAGTCTCTGTCTAAACAGTCAAATTCTAGACTTTCAATAGGGCACAAATTGCTGAACATGTTAATTTTCACAAGAAATACAAGGGAGCATTATGAAGTGAAAACCAATTGATAATTGCTGGAGTTCTTGTAATAAATTTCCTGATTTCAGTGCCTTTGCATTTGCTGCACTGAAGATGACAAAGAGGAAAATACCGAGTTTGCCTTATACTATTCAAGTCCAGAGCCACAAATAAGAAAATATCTGGTGAAGCAAACCCAGACTTTTGCCTCTGCTCATGTCTTATCAAAAAGAGTTATCAAAATACTCTTGACAATTTTAAAAAACTAAAAAATGTCAATCAAATTGTGAACACTTAATCAGCAAAAAATGCAAGGCTAATTGTCTAGTTTTGCATCAGCTACAATGTCTTAAACTCTTCTTACATCACTCTCAAAGAGCACTGTATGAAAATCAGGCTCTCTAGCATTTTCCTGTTGCATTGTGTCAGGATTGTGCTATAATGCAGTACATAATTCTGTAGAATTATTTATCAAGGGACCTAAAGGCTAACCTACAGGGTTCTGATATTGACACACATATCATGGTTACCTTCCTTGTAAAATAAAAACGGGTCAAGAAATTGGATTTGGAGTTTCAGGTTGAAAACTTGTTAGGTCTTGTGCAAGTTGAAATTTGGACAGAGAAGTGAGATTAAAATTTTGAAATCTATGCAAATGACACCTTGATATTTACAGGCAGGAAGCCTGTAAAATTATTAATTTTTGACTGAGAAAAGTGGGAAAGATGTATACATGTATCAAAACCAATTGCAATTTGTATTTTTGTCTGTCCAACAACAGCAAAGCATTCAGATGAATCAAAGGTACAAATTCTGAGCAATTTTTCACATTCTGAGAAACTTCTATTGGAAACTGTGTTTTAAATTGGCCAGGATTTTCAACAGACTATGAATAACTTCTAAGCAGCTTCTTACAAATTTGGAGGAAGAAGTGATGGATGAATAGTTATTCTTCAATCACTATTTTAAATAAAATTAAATGTTGAGACAACACAGGTGAAACTTTGAAACAGAAAGAGAAGTTATGTATGTCAGAATTTAGGATATAAACTGAAGCATCACTTCAACATTAACTACCAGGTCACTAATTTGATGTAATCATTAATGCAAAACTACCTGTTTTATTTTTTTACCTTAACTGTAAATCTTCTAATCACATTCTATACACAAAGTTTAGCAATGAAATATGTGTAACTAGTGTTACTGAAACATTCCATACAATCTTGGTCCTATCTTGATTTATCTCACATACAGAGTTGTGAAAAATACACATAAAAGATTTTATCTGTGGAAGTGTCTCCAAGAGTAATGTTAAACGAAGAAACTTAAGAAGGCTTAGAGAAACCTCTTTTCCTCCCACAGGAAATGTCAAGATCTGCTGAATAACTCCCAAGAATAAGATTTTTGCATATAGATTTCTGATTCAGCTGCAAATAAATTGTTATGGTGTTTCTGGACAACTCCCTGTGCTCTCAGAACTAGAGGAGGCTTAAAAAGAAAACCTCATCTCCATGTTAAGCATGTTAAGTGTAAAATGGTTAAAAAACATCATCTTCTCTCTCATGAGAGAAACACAGAAAGGTGTTTCTGTGTCACCACTGCTGGCATATTTAAGGCTTTAGAGGGGCTTGAGGCTTCCAGGACTTACTTGCCCTACAAATGCCTCTTTCTGCAAGATCTGCTAGCACAGGTTCTTGGCTGTCTCCTATCTCACAAACAACATAAAGCATTTTCAAAATCTTCTGTCTTTTAAATAGCACAAAAGACACACAGTTCTCTGGTCTAGCTTAATTAAAGCAGCTCCCCCTGATAAAAGGTCAGAATATGCTTTAAAAGGGTTAAATTCTGCCACATAATAAAATCAGGTTTTGCCCTGGAAAGGTAGAGCTAAAGCTGGATTTTTTTCCTCATGAATGGGAATTGTATATTTATACCAAGAGCAAAAAGAGCTCAGTGAAAACTGACAAAGTGTGGATAATCCTTGGATGAATTAGAAAAGCCAGAATCCATAAGCAACTCTGTGTTAAGGATTCCCAAGTGGAGAATCTCATCCTGAATGATACTACTTTTCAGAAGTGAAAAGGGAACAGAGTGAGAGATTATCTACATCTTCTTCACGCCTGGTGTAAAATAAAGTGGGTTCCCCATCCCCCCCCCAAAAAAAAAACCTAACAAAAACAGACCAACCCATGTAACTTATGGATTCCCTGCTGAGCTGAGCCAACTGTGCTAGGAGGAGAGCTTCTCTGCTCCTGAAAAGGAATCATTCATGGCTTTTAGCACTCAGGGGAAACACACAGTTTTCATGCACCCTTCCAGAGAGACAGTTAACAGGGACCTTCAGCTTTACTCAGCTAAAAATATCAGAAAATGGCCTTCTCTAGTTTTATCGTGAATTCTGAAGTAAATAACCAAATAAAAATACATCATACAGTGGATTCCACATTTCTGGAGCCTGCTCCTGATATGCTTCACAGGACTGACAAGGCAGCTTTAGCTGAGCCAGATCTAACCTTTCATTAACAACAAGCTGCATTTCACCTGAGAAGACATGCTACTCTGACAACACAGAAGTCTGGGAGAAGTGGTACTTGCTCTTATTGCATCATTTGAAAAATTGTCAACAGAAGACAAGCAAGGCAATGTACTGAGGACATGGAAACAGCCACCAGGATACAGCTTTGATGCTGCTGCCTCTGTACCGGGAGGTACACCACGGAGTGGGCTGTACATCCCAGTGCCAAAGAGGACAGCAGCTTCCTGGGTCTTTTTGTGTGTCTTAGTGCCACTGCAACGAGGTGGCTCTCCACAGCTCAGCACCCCTCTAATGACTGCACCCTTCCTTTCTGTCTTGTTACTGTCTTACGGGATCTTTGGGAGAGACCTGCAGCAACCACCAGAGAATGGCTGAAGTTAAACACTCCTAAAGCCACTTTGATTATGCATTTCAGACTTTGGAAATCTTGGGGCTGGCCAGTTCCGAAGACAGACCTTAATCCAAAGTCCAGGCCCAAAGTAAAGGCGTAAAAAACCTCTTGGGTTTTTGGAATTCAATGATCAAAACACCCTAAAACATCCTAGTTGTGGTACCAGTGCTGATGGACACATATGACTCAAAAAAATGTGATGTCTTCATTAGATAACAGTCCTACAGCAACTGAAGCTGTCTCATATGCATTTCAGTCAATATTATACCCACATATAAAGTGAGGCTACTGTTTCAGAACTGCATCAGTCTTGTACATTAACCAGCACTAAATATTTCTGCCCACAGAGTTGGCTTATTATTACCTTGGATCTCCTCACATTTTTCCTATTGCTCTACATGGCTATAAAATTGCCTTTATAAACCTCTTGCTTCCTATTGTAGATGTAGGAACACTCTTTCCTGTAAATAATCCTTGTAGACAAAACCAAATAACAATTAAAAAAAAGGAAAAAGTAGCAGTGAAATACTTTCTGTCACTATAAATAGCTTGGGCAATGGGCTAGAGTCATTTCTAATCTCTGATTAGATTTCAGTGGAGTAGGAAGCAGACCATTAGATGATGAGACAGCATCTCCCACTCTGGACAGACTATTTGAAGTGTTTAAACTGTTTTTTAAACAAAGTTAAATGATAAAGAGATTTGGGTTTCAGTTTTTAAAACAATTTACTTAACTTTTAAATGCAACTGAATTCCATTCATTACAGTGCTTAGAAAACATTTCTTTGTCTTAATACACTTCATAAAACAGTAATAAGCACAATTTCCCATTTATTAGTGTTGATTTACATTTATGCATATTTATCTTAAACTCCTCTCTCCCTTCCAATGAGTAAATTTTCTTTATAATTATGTGAACATCTTCTATATTAAGGAGTATCTACAAAATTACTTTGTTCTAAAATATAAATAAGAATAATAACCTTGTTCTTGTGAAGATCACTGTAGATATCTTGAATCTGTGGAAGACTGAAGCAAAAGCCATAATGTGTATCCCTCTTCAATCCTATAGTATAGAGGCTGTCAAAACTTTGATTCTTTAGCTCAGCTGACTTAACAAAAACCCCACTAAAACAAACAGACAAACAAACAAAAATTATTATTAATTCTCTTCTGTGCATATAGCCCAAGATGGCATTCTGTCAGATAGAGACAGCTAGCAGCAAAGTTTCCCATCTCTGTTTTGCAGATATTTGTAGTTGCCAGCTATTTGGAAGAGTCCCCAGTCTTGTCTCACAGAAAGTCAGTTTGTGTACCCAGCTGTCATCAAGCCACAGTCATTATGGCAAACTGCAAAAGACTCTGAAGAAGGTACAGTTTTCCAGAAAGACACAGAAAGACAGACAAAAAAGACCAAACAAACAAACAAAAAAAAAAAAACCCAAAAAAACAAACAGGAAAAGAACTTGGACTGTGTATGTATAAGACAAAAAGTTTAAGGTACTCAGAATGAAAACCTCTGCAAGAAGTTCTTTTTCCACTTCTGGAATTCAGAATACATTTTTAGGGATCATCTGTCCTTTCAGTGGAAGTTACCAGCATGCAGCTGGGAAATCTGACCAATCTAATCCTCCAGATCACATTAAGAGAATTTGCAGCATGTCCTTGAGCTCTTACCTGATTCAAGACAGATGACTTTTAAATAATAACTTCTTTAGGACACTCAAAACCTCACAAGAACCTGATCCAGCAAAAATAATTTTGAAGTAATGCACTTTCAAGGGAACAGCTTCAACTGATGTTATACTCTGCTGATCTCCTAATTAGCTTTTACTGTGCTAGCACACAGTAAGGAGGCGTAGAAATTAGTACAGACATATCGGTTAATCAGGCTATTTGGCAAGAGTGATGAAAATGTAAGTTCTGCAGCCCACAGAGCACACCCAGCAGTGAGCTCAAAGGGAGCCCCAGCCCCTCTGCCACCAAGGGAGGGACTTGGGCACACCAGGCAGCTCCTGCTTTATCAGCACCAAGCCAAACCACCGAAACTCCTCACAGGGACAGCAGAGAAATTTATAGTGGGACTTCAGCACCAGCTGTGCCAATGTGTGTGCACAGGAACATTCAGTAGGAACAGGTAAAGAAATGCTGCACCAGAGCATCATGGATTTAATAACCACTTTATGCATTAGTGGCAAAGCCATAAATAATTCGAGCAGTTATTTTAGAATAACTGAAATGTTATTATCAAAGCAGGGGAAGGAATTATGCAGCGACTGAAGAGACAGGAGTCACCTAGAAATCACTGGAAACAGAATGCAGAAAGCCATGAGAACCACAGTGCTGACAGATAATGAAGAGAGAGCTCAAAGTGAAAACAAAATTCAAATTCCTGTCCTCACACTTGGCCATGTTTTGAGCCACAGCTGCTGATGCATACTTGCAACACAGGGGAAGATTATTTTTAAACAAGAAAATTCCCAAACTATGCAACTCTAACTAGCAATTTTCACTATTTTTCAATGGATAAATCAGAATTACAGATCAGATTTGCCATTCCTTGAAACCTCCCCATGTTGATGTCCATTTTTGGAGACCATGAGGCAGGGGAGATTTCTTCTATCCAGGGAAACCTATTCCATAAATCTCCCTTTGCCCACCAATCTCAAACAGTGCTGCACACCCACCTGGCCTTTCCCTTCTTCCCCGCTTCCTCCCCTTTTCACTCAACAAAAAGACCAAACTGTGTAATGAGAACTAATTTTGATAACTGATCTTTTAAGCCATTTGTAGAACTAAAGCCAGACTGTCCAGTGTGCCCCACAAAACCTTTTTGCAAACATTTCTTTTGCTCCCTCACCCAAGCTATAGATAGGATTCTAAGACAGATTGTAGGTATTTTCTTTTTATACATTAACTACTACTGATGTTTAAATTGCACAACATGTTCTTTCTACCACAGGCGATGTTTTAGCCGCTCTAGTTGTTTCCTGGTCTTGTTTTTCCAGAACATAATGCCCCTGTGGTACTTCACAAGTGACTTTGCAGTTTGAGATTAATTTTGCACATGCCTCCTGCAAAGGCAGTCACAGGCAGTGCACACAGCGTGCCCAGAACAGAACTACATTGCAACACTCCCACACAGCAAGGGAAAAAGACCAGATGCATCTCCAATTTCCAGTCTGCAACTGAAGTATCTTGTTTAATTTTGTGCTATTATATCATTTTCATTACACTGTGCATCTTTAAACTTTATAGGATCCTAACACCATTCTGGCTCCAGAAATCTTAAAGGATTATTAATTGGTGCTGTGATACTACCTTGCCCAGGTTGAAGAGAGCACTCTTTTTCAAGTTTTCTAATTGATCACACTCAGGAAAGATATAATCATAGTTACCAAAAGATATAAAATGACACAAAATTAGTCATTCCTCAGTCACTGACTGCTTGACATTTACAAAATTGGCCCAATTTAAAAGGAAAAAAAATTACCTTGAGGGTATCTAAGCTCACAGAGTTATTAGCCTGAGGCTCACTGAAGAATGGTAATACATTCATTAATTCCTAACAGAGCAAAATAGTCAAGGTGCAGAACTCAGTCTAAAAATCCTCTGCATCCCATTTCAATTTAAACTGCTTATTGCTTATCAGCTGCCTAACTGCCCAGCCTGCAACACACTGCCTGCTTCAAAACCCAAAGTCGGACTGGGGCAATACACAGCTTCACCTTAACCTGCCCTGGCTGTAAGCTGTGCCAGGAGCAATCCTGTTACTGGAATCTCTTGACAAATTCACAGAAAGGCTCCAGGAAATATCCTGGATTTATTTCAAAGAACAGACAGCATATAGTAGGACTGCCCCAGTGCAGGACTTCTCAGCTGTTGTACATCTGTGTCTGCACTTTTGATGCCAGACCAGAATCTAATTTGCCTGCTTCACAAAAGGTTGCAGAGAAACAGCAGATGCACTAACAACATGCTTAAGCAATCAAAAAAGATGTTTTTCTATCAGTTACAAAGCCGAGATTTCTGGGTTTTGGCTACTGATTCATAACAGTTCACTTGGACAATTTCAAGCTATCCTCTGAATCACAAAGGTCAAAAATTTGTATCAAGCAAGAAACATAAATAAAGTTTGTGGAACTTGTCTGTCAATGGGCAGGCGACGATCCTTAGCTCTATATTTTATTACTACTGTGCAGGGATAAACCACACACATTTCTATCACAGCTCTTGAGCACGTGTCCTGCATGGCTCACTCAAGGCACAGGTCCAGGAAACTGGGCACTAAATATCTGAGATCTTTCAATAAACACAGAATTGGCAAAAATGACACTTTACTGCAGCTGACTGACATTTGTAACCCCAGAGACTGAGTGAAAATTGATGAAAACACCAGAGTGGTGAACAGGGCACAAAGAAAACATTTTATTTGGCCAGCCTCTGTGGAAGGGCAAAAACATAAACCAATAAATGAAAAGATCTCCACTTGATAACAAGTTACCTCCTGTCCCTGAACCAGTCCAAAAGCTAGGCTAGCTTTATTACATAATTACAGAAAACAGAGAGATTGGCAAAACTTTGCTTATTGTTTTGGCAAAATGCTTAAAATGGCATCAGATCATGTTTTTTCCTGATATTCATTGATGTTCTACCTGCCTCAAAAACTGAATAAGCAAATAAGGTAATGATCCTCTCAGAGATTTCACAGAACTTAAGTGGTGGTGACCCTTCCCTCATCAAAATACAAGATTTCAGCTGCTGTAATAAAACATTCACTATGATAGTATAGTGCTTCCATGGCATTCCCAGGTATATACACTAAAAACAATGCCCTTAATACTATTTAAATATAGTTCTAGAGTAAGAATCAATTGTGAAAAATTTAAAATAAAATTGAATAAAATAAAATCTTGCAGCAAATCTGCTCACTGCCTTTACACAGTCAGATCTGCTGGTTGAAGAGCAAACCAAAATTTTTCCTTCTATCTGCAAAGCTGAACCAGCTCTCCTAATCTGTGGATGAAGTTTTTCTGCCACTTTTCAAAACAACCTTTTAACTAAATGCTGGCTGAGTCCACTTGCTTGACTTGAGGTCACACCAGAAGATCCATTCTGCTTGCCATGAGCTGGTAGCATGGAAATGACATGGCACAGGGGTGCCTACATACAATAGCCACCACTTCCCTCTCCCTGTTGGGCATACACCTGGCTCCACTTGCTGTGCATGTTGCAGGAGTGATGTGCTTTAAGCTGGATGAGGATTTCAGCAGTCACGTGTGCCCGATTTTGTTCTGGCTAAGTCACAAATGAAATCTCTGGCAAGCACGGATATCAAAACTTTGTGTTGAAATTTTGGCTGGCCCTCAAAGAAACAAGCAGCTTAGAGTACCATGAGTCACTCTTTGTGACTTGATACGTATTTTAAAGCAGTTCCAAGTTTCAAAAATTCTTTACAGAAACCTTTTTTTCTAAGGTATTTCAAACACCAGCTTAATAGAGAATCTAAAAAAAGCAGAAAGCTATCTGCTGGTTTAAATAATTCCTAAAAATTACAAGACTGTATTAGGCATGTCTGCCACAAAATTAATGAATCCATAGTAGTAGTTATACTCTAAATTAAAAAATTCCTTTATTAACCACAGATTTTCAGTACATTTAACAGTATGTATTAAAAAATAAACTGAGTTCAGACTAAACTTTCTACCATAGCCTTTGTTTGGAAAAAAAAAAAAAAAAAAGGGCAATTGAGTAAAGAGATTGGCAGTGACATATAACTTACTTCAATTGTTCATCTTATGATAAAACATTACTTTTTAAGAATATACTCACTTAAGAGGGCAGCACTTTTTCAGCTGCCAAGAATATGTGCACACAAAAAGAAACACTGAATGCTTAGGTGAATTCAATGATTCATCTCTTGTCTCAGACAGTGACAATCTCCAAGAACATCTACCTTGGTCATTTCCATGACGTAAGAAAACTAATTAGAGAGGAGTCTGGCTGAACTCTAAATCCATATTTTCTTCATTTGGACATTTGAACAAATTCCCAGTTACAGCTTTGCTTGTTTTCCATGAGAATTAAAATTTCAATGCTAAAAGTTATAGTTTCTCTCATGCAGAAAGCCTTTTCCACACTCTGATCCAGGTGATTTGGCAGACATCTTTACCTACCTGCAATTCAGAGCTACCGCATGACTTCCACTGAAATGTCAAATCAGAGCAATGCAAAATTAGCTCACTGCTATCTTTTTCTAGATGAGGACTAAGCTCCCCAAAAGAGAATGTGAGCTCATTACACAAGTCCCATGTCTACAAGATCTTCTGAATGAATTATTATTGATTAAGGTGTGATTTAGCATGTAAACTGCCAGAGGCATCTGAAAAGCCCTGTTGTCAGCTGATGAATAATTTTCTTCAATATTCAAAACAAAATTAAGTTTAAGTTCAGGTAGGCAGGAAAGATGCTTTCCTCACATGCAGAAATGTTTTATTACATCTTTTCTCTCTCTACCATATTACTGCTTCCTAGAGTAGTTAATAACTCGTTTTTCACAAAGCTGTCTATAATTTGATAGTCTAAGTGTACCCAAAGGTTCCCCTGACCCTTCTCCTACCCCTTTCATTCTCATCCCCCTACAATTCCTGAGCAATCAGATTTCAAATGGAGACTATCACAACACCTCACCTATACTCTCTTTTCAGTTGAAAATCACTGTTTTGCAATTTCTTCAGCCAGTGGTCCATCTCACATTCCTGACCTGTCGGGGCATGGGCAGCCCAAAACCACACGACGCCAATGCCGTGCAGCTGCAAGGCTGCGTGGAGCATGTGCGTGCGTGCAGAGGGAGATGGGAATTAATCAAAGACTTTGGAAATGAATGACAGTATTCTACAAGCTGTTGTGATGATAATATAAGTGAATGACAGGCATACATAACTAGCTCACAGAAAAGGGACTGGATTTTCTATTAACCACTTCAGATGTTCTCTGGTGGCAGCAGAAGAGAAAACCTCTGCTAGGGAGAAAATAATGTAAGCTGCAAGTCTACCTCCAACAAATAATAATGTTACATATTCCTATATACAGCAAGCAGAGCATGTTTCCATGGCACACAGGCAATGTCTCCCGATGTGCATTTCTGGGACTGTGCTAGTGCCATGATTGCAAAACTGGGCTGCTGTTCTCAGGTACTACAGAAAAAAAACTGTGGGCAATGTCTCAGCTGAAGGGACCATGTCATTTTGTTGCCCAAACTAGGGGTTAGCATGGCATTCAAAAGCACAAGTTCAACTTCTTGTATTGATCAAAAAAAAAAAATAAATTTATATTGGGATGACTGTACATACTGTGCATGTAAGGACAAAATACATAAAAAACAGCTCATCGATTAATTTTCCAAATTAGATTTACGGAGATAAACTGTTTTTATATTATCTTCATCAAGATATATGAGAGATGTAAAATCTTTTTGTAGTAGAAATTCAGGTCACTAAATCTTCCAAAAAAAGCCTGTCACTGCTGGCTTTGTATCATACTTGTTAGCTTTTGGCCATGGCAGACTTGAAACACAGTAGACAGCTTTGATTACTAAAAATCCCATTGTTATAGTAACCACTTTTTGAATGTATCAGCATATTTTAATATACAATAATTCCACCTAATTACTTAGAGAGCCCTGGCACGGATTCTGAGAGGGCAGCTGCAGCAAACTGGTATCCTCATGCCCAGAGGCAGTGCAGGACACACCAGAGTACACACACCTGCACATTCAACAGCTTCATCATTCAAACCATGGCACAGATGCACAGAGTATGAGAACCAAAGCAGAACTGTAGAGGCCCAAGACAGCTCATTATCAAAAAGATCATTTCTTTAAAAGACAGATCTTTCCAGCAGAACCCTCAGCTGAATAATATGGACTATGAAATGGACAACAGACTTCTAAAACTCAGACTGTACAGCTATGGTAATGAATTTTCCCAAGAATTAATATCCCTCCTTTCTTAATGCATGAAAATGGCAGCTGCTACCAAAAGCTTTCAGTACTGAAATTTCAAGTCAGCATTTCAGGCAATCTTAAATAATTTTTGGTGTAATTAAAACGCTGCATTAGTGTCCCTGTCTGTTTTCTTATGAGAAATAGTGTATAAAGGGTACTGGGATGAAATAGGTTCCTCAACTGATAAAAAACTGTGTTCTTTAAGCAGTTGTATGCATTTTGCTTAGTCTTTTAGGTCTAAACATGCTTTTTTTCCTAGTATGAATCATCCTAAGACAAAGCATTTTGTGTGACCTAATGAGATTAATGAACAGCAAATTCCAGTAATACTCACTAAATAAGAATTATTAAAGAAAAAACACTTTCTTGAATCAGACATCCCCTTTAGCACTAGGAATTCTAATTTTCCCTGCTTATGCAGATGTTTCGCACATAAATTTCCATCCTAGCACAGCAGCAGCCAGCAGGTGCTCTCCTGTCTGGAGTATGTTGCTTTGAATGCAGCCTCTAGTGAAATACATACCCTAAATCTGACACAAATAGAGTCCTGAGAATATAAGGAGTCATAAAGGAGATTTGATGGGCTTTAACTGCAGCTGAATGCTACACAAGGAACATACTCTGCAATAACATGCACCTCGTATGGATCCTATTTGCTTCCCCATGATAAAGCGGCAACTTAAGCTGCAAAAATTACTGCCATCCATCTCACCCCATGCACTCACATGCTTGGAAATCATAAGAGAATATGCAGCTACGTGTTTTGCAAACAGAATATTTCTCCTGAGTTAAAAAAGAGAATAATGCGTATCACAAGAAATGATCAGGCAGTGCATGGAGGCCTGGCATGAGTCCAGCCCAGCAAAAAAACCATCAAACCTGCTTCACACTGAACTCTCCTGCCTTGCAGGCCAGAATCAGATCCACAGTACAAATGTCCAACAACTCTGAAGTCAAAAGGGCAGAATTTGTTCCTTAACTCAAAATTTGCTTTTTTTATATGCTACGAAGGCACCTCCTTTTTGCTATTTTTGTGTGGGCTGACAGTATTTGTTCTGTCCTCCCACAGGATCTCACTGATCTCACAGCGTGTTTATATGAAACTTGATGCGTGAGGACCATGTGGGCATATAATACAGATTTATAAATATATAAATATACACATACATGTATATATGTAGGTTAATAGAGCTTAACTAAACTCCAGTCCCCTGAAGGCAGTGCATACCCGTGAGAAAACTGTGTGTTCTGCAACACAGCGCTTGTGAGTTTAAAGACTGTTGTCTTAAATTTTTCTTTTGATTTCAGGAATACTTCTTTGAAATATTTCCTTGAAATATGAGACATTTGAATCATGTATGTCACATTTCCTTTTCCTATATTACCAGTTCTTTACACACTTCTATTACATTTCTATTTTCATAATACACCTTTAAATACGATAGTTCCTTCACTCATTGTTTTATCTTTAATGTTATCATCAAATTTTCATTTTCTGACTCTGGTTCTTTATCTACTTTGCCGCAGAGAGATCACAATCCCACATTATTAATCTCACAGTAATATTGAGGAATTTATTGCTAATGATGTAATAGGAAAGCCTAATTATTTTACCAAAGATACACTTGAATCCATTTTTGTAGGACATTACAGTCCCAACCTCTACGACTGATGGTAACATGACAGCGTAACCTGCTCAAGTAAATCTACAAGCAGGAACAGATTCCAAAATTTTGCCCTAATAGCCAAACAGTAGAGTATCTGCATTGCTTTGTGAAACAGAATTGGGTTCCTTGATCTGGATGAGGGGATCAAGGGCACTCTTAGTAAGTTTGCAGATGACATTAGGTTGGGTGGGTCTCTGCAGAGACATCTGGACAGGCTGGATCGATGGGCTGAGGCCAAAGGGATGAGGCTCAACAAGGCCAAGTGCTGGGTCCTGCACTTGGGTCACAACAACACCAGGCAGTGCTACAGGCTGGGGACAGAACAGCTAGAAAGCTGCACAGCAGAAGAGGACCTGGGGGTGCTGGTTGGCAGCAGCTGAACATAAACCAGCAGTGTGTCCAGGTGGCCAAGAAGGCCAACGGCATCCTGGCTTGTATCAGCCATCGTGTGGCCAGCAGGAACAGGGAAGTGATTGTTCCCCTGTACTTGGCACTGGTGAGGCCATTCCTAGAATGCTGTGTCCAGCTCTGGGCCCTTCTCTTCAAGAAAGGCATTGAGGTGCTAGAGTGAGTCCAGAGATGGGCAATGGAGCTGGTCAAGGGTCTAGAGAATAAGTCATGTGAGGAGCAGCTGAGAGCTGGGGTTATTTAGCCTGGAGAAAAGGAGGCTCAGGGGGGACCTTATCACTCTCTATAAATACCTGAAAGGAGATTGTAGCAAGGTGGGGGTTGATCTCTTCTCCCAGGCAATTAGCAACAGGACAAGAGGAAATGGCCTCAAGCTACAGCAGCGGAGGTTCAGATTGGACATTAGTAAGAATTTTTTCATTGAAAGGGTGGTTAAGCATTAAAACAGGCTGCCCAGAAATGTGGTGAAGCCACCATCCCTGGAAGTGTTCAAGAAATGAATTTATGTGGCACTTAGTCCTATGGTTTAGTTGATATGGTGGTGTTCAGCCAAAGGTTGGACTTGATAACCTTGGAGGTCTTTTCCAACTTTAATGATTCTATGTTTCTAACAGTGCATGAATGGAAAGCAAGGAAATGATCCATTTCACAACTAAATACTCTTTTGGTGGAATTCCCAGAAAAGGGAGAAACCATGGGAAAACAGTGGAGAAATGTTAAGTCAAGAGACCAAAGTGTCAGCACAAGCAAGACCTGAAGGAGTTCACAAAGCCTCTTTTGAAAGGTTCAGGGCCTGGGCATAGCACCAAAAAATGGAAAATCAAGTAATGTAATGAAGGAGAAGTAATTTATTGCTTTTTTTATTCTATGGATGCAGAAACACATGAAGCAAAATAATCTACAGAACAATAAGACTAAGTGATCTGTAAGAAGAGAGAAACACCCCCCCCCCAAAAAAAAAAAAAAATAGAATCAGACTTCAGTACCCTGACTGCTTATACACTGATATACACAAAAAAAGCCTGGCAGACAGAACTACCATGGCTTCCTCAGGATCACTGAGGGACCTGGCAAAAGGCAGGAATATCAACAGGAGAGCTTGTCCCTGCCAGCTAGCAGGCATAGTGATTCAGCACAGGCTGTCAATTAAAATCTTTATATTACATTTTCTATCATCATAGCAACAGGCCAGAATTGATAGCCAACATTTAAGACTAAAAAAATTTTTTTAATTATTCTGAATTAACTGAGAGGTACTGTTTATAAAAGATTTATTAAAAGCCTTTAAATAGAAAATTGGGAGAGGAAAAGGGATGAAAAAGGATATATTCAACTTTAACTTGCCCACTACCTCTTTTGGGTTTGGGAATATATACCATTTGAGTCGTCCTTGTATGCTGACACTACATCTCAGACATCCTGGGAACTATTTAGTGTAAATAATTCTTAGTAGTGGTTCCCTTCGAGGATACCAGTAAGTGTCCTCAGACACTGGAGGGGCCGAGAGACTTTGAACTCTATACTTATCGTCCCTGCCTCTGACTTCAAAGCCTGCTGCCCAGTCCCCTTGGTACAGGAGCACAAGAGATGACACCAAGGCCCAGTGTCTGAAAAAATAAAAGGTAGTTCCTAAAAAGTAAGACTACCCTGAAAAAGATGTCTCCCAAAGGCAGCAATATCAGCAAGATCAGGCTTGGCAAGCACAGACAAGCCTCCCAAAGCACCAAAGAGCCACCACTCCTGGTCCCTGCATTTGGGCAGGACTAATCCCAAACTGGCAAAGGCAACAGGAAGAGGCATTTTCCCCCCAGGGATGACAGGGAACTTTCAAAACCAGCTTTGGATTATTATGGGTTGGCTGTGTTTTATTAGTCCTCATCAGACTCAAGAAGGGTACAAACACTGGTATGATCCCTGCAAGGAGAGAGAAGAGGATGGAAGTGGAAAAGATAAAATTGCCAAAAAAATATGTTCCGGCCTCTTTTCTCCCCAGGTATACGTAGAAGCATTGCAGAGTACAGAAGCTACAAGCTGTCTGAAGCTAGAAAATTAATATTGTTGAACATTTACATTTAATAACTGAAGGAAAGAAATGGCAGAGTGACTGCCAACACTCACTGGGTTGTTTTAAATTGCTTTTCACCAGCACTATCAGTTGAACAGACCCGTGCCAAGACACCAGGAAAAGATATTAGTATAACAAAATGTTTATACACTTCAGAGCATTACTGGAAGGTATTAGAATAGGCATTGACAACAATATGGAGAAATTCAGAAGAAAGGAAGGAAAAAAATATGTGGATGGGTTCAGTAGACTGAGTGGAAATACAAAGTTCATGAGGAAACAGTTTTACAGTACACAACTGCACAGATTAGCAAGTAAGATAGAACCCAAACAAAATATCCAGCATTGAGATTAATGACCATAAAAACATCCCAACAGAAATATGGAGTTTCATTGAAACATAACATATATTGTACACAATTATTAAATAAGTTAATCTTTGAGGACACCAAAAAAGTATCTCTAGATACTGGAAGGGCCAAGAGACTTTGATGTCTTTCCAATTTTTACCTTATAATTCACATTTTTAGACTGACGTGGAGCTGCAAAGTTTTCAGGAAGCATCAGTGATAACCTTGAAAGTCACAGTAGGATGAAGAGAAATGATATGGTAAAAAGAAAGGAACATTCTTCATTCATTTTCTTCACTTTCTTAACTTCAACTTCAGCTTTTGACAATGTGTATTAAGAATAAGTATTTATACATTGAAAAGCACATAAACTGAAATATCTCAATTTTCAAAGTGCTTAGATTTTAAAACCAACAGTATTTTTACAAACTAGCAGTGTTCAGTTGCAAGATTCCACCTCCTTTGGGAAGGAAAATTCAGTTGAAAAAGGGTTATCTATGGTTTTATTATTCAAATGACTTCCAGGGGGACAAGAGAACAACAGGAAGAACTGTAGAAGAATCTGTTCAGAAATTAGTACAGTGACATATGAATAAAGTCTGTGGAGTTCAAGGACCTTCTCTAACTAGTCCTGAAAAAAAGATACTCAGAACCAGCCCTCCTTCAATAAAAAATATTGTAATTTCTGCAAATTTTACCTTCTTGTTATTTTCTTTATCAGTAAAGGAAACAATACCAAGAAAATTATTTGGGACTTCCCATGCAGACCAGAGTGAGTTCAGAAGACAAACTGAATTAAATCTGTAAGAAAACTCCAGATCAAATCAGATGAACTATTCACAATTTCAGTTTTGCAAGACTGACACCTCTCTAGTGCTAAGTTTAAGGCTCTAGAGAGAAAGCAGTATCCAGTTTTACAAAGCCATCCAATATGCTGCACTAAATGTTAAATAGAATATTTAATAGAAGAGCTAAAAAGAAGCAGGAAGAAGTACGAGTAGAGAGTATTGGACAATAACCAGCTTAACCCATAGTGAAATAATGTACTGCAACAAGATATTGGAAATCAGTTACCCAAGTGAAATAAATCTGTCGTTTCTACTGACACCTCATTATAGAAGTACTTTATAGAAAACTGACAGTACACAATACAGTGTACAAAAAAAGGAAATCAAGTCCCAACTGACACACAAAAAAAGGAAGCAGAAAGACATAATACCTAATTTCTTAAGCCCTTTAAATATTTTTCTGACTTTTTCCAGTCTGTTCAGAATTTTATTCAGCTTTTAAACAGACCTTTAACGTTTAGGTCTTTGTTAGCACATATGTCTTTTACTATGTGTCAGCACCTTTGGTATCTAAAAATCACATTATGTTTTACCGTGTATTTCACAGTCCTTTGTTCCTTGCACCACAAATAGAACTGTGTTTTTGAAAACTCTCTAGACACTTGCTGTACCTTTTGCAATCTATTTTCTGCAAAGACTTGCTCTCAAATTAGGCAGCACTCTCTCTCGAACCTGTAATAAATACAAGAATGCTAGGACATACTCAGAAGTTATTTATGCTCAATACCTTTTTTCATCTGGTAAGTAAATAATTTTTCACCTGAAAGTACATAAAGCTAATTACATTGGCTTGTGCTGAAAGCAGAAAAACAGCACGTAAGATAATAAATAGCAGAAAGAGGGTATTGAAAGTATTGAAAGTATTGAAAGAGGCATGCAAAGTATGTTTTTTACATTAAAGAACTTAACAAGAGAAATATGATCCCATTTTAGCAGAACCTACAGGACAGTAGGATGGCAGTGATGTGGTCTGTCCAAAGGATCTTACATTGACCAAACAACATAACAAAATAATAAATTTTCAACCATACAGTGAAAAGAACAGATGTCAGTCAAGAAAATATACGAAAATGCACAACAACAATCACAGCAGTTCCTTAAAGAAAAGAAAGATGATTAAAGACTGAACAGAGAGCTTTGACCAAACAATGTCCTTCTTGATTAATCTGGCATCATTTCAAATAAATTCTACTGACCACAGTACATTACTCAATAGGGGTATTCCAGTTTTAGTACATCATAAATGACTTCTGAATTAGTATTTTAACCATGTACATTACAGCTGGACTCCATAATCAATGGGAACATCTGACTTGCACAATAAAAATACAATATTTCCTTCTTCTCCCTGAGCCACAAACTGACCCTAAATACCTCTGCCTCCCTCGCAGATGTCAATGAAATTCAAAGATCAAAACCAATTTCATCACTGTGGGCCTGCACCTCTGTGAAGCAGCTCCTGCTGGGAGAGACCAGATAGGTCTGTGGTCTGTGCTGCTGGGTCACAGCCTCACTTTGCAAACTGAGGAGCCGGCTCAGGGCTCATGACGTTTGTCCTGACCCTATTCCAGAAGAGCCCATGTAACATCAGGGTATTCTGAGCAGGGTCTCTCCAGGTGCACGAGGCTGCACCCAGGAGAGACAAACCCCTGCAGAAAAGCACGCTGTGCTGTGAGCAGCCCCTCATGGCACTGCTTGGACTTAGTACCACGCAAACGCTTTATTTATATGACTTATGCCAGTGACTGATGTTTTGGCTGGCCATGGATAGCTCTGGCACCTCTTCTCCAGTGCAGCACTTGTATGTCAGTCTCTCCTTCACTGTTCCTAACCAGGATGTCCTGGAAACATTCTCTTTTTCTACCAGTACTGTTTTGCTCCTGGAACGAATATTAGGAAGCAGGCACAGAATAGCATTTGACAGACAGTCTGTCAGGCCTACCTACACCACTTCTTTCCATAACCCATAGAAACTCAGGTTTATGGGAGTTTTAAGACAATTATAACCACAACAGCTTAGACTATGAGGTAATGTAGAAGTAGCTGTGCTGTTACAGGAATTTGAAAGATACCAAGAGAGGAGAGCGAGAGGAGGGTCAGTGGAATACTTTCAGGATTTATTAGATGTTGCGACTGTAATGCCCTTTCTTTGAAAAAATAGCATGTGGTACCATTCCCTGCTGACTATAAAGCACAGTGACTAAGAGCATGGCTCACAATTACAGCAAACTGTGAAACCTTTCAGTCAAGGAACAGAGCTGCTAATGCCAAACAAAACAGCTGATTTACACATGGGAAAAGAGGCTATAATATAAGAAATACATTTTCTTTGCTCTCATTTATAACAATAGTGGGGGAATTAACTACAGGGGATTCTTAGCATATTTACAAGACACTACAGGAGGCTTTTAGCATATTTACAAGCAACAATGGCATAATTTTACATGCAGAAGTTTAAATATTGTAAAGTCTGCTCTGTCTTTAGCTTCTGTGATTTAAGGCATCTGTATCTACACTTCAAGTTGATACAGCTCCATGCTCTACTAACTCATCATGCTCACAGAGATCTTGATATGAATTCTCTAAAAGCAGCAGGGCATTTTGGTTTGGAGCCTCTTTTACTTTATTTTATTTTACGCTTTATTTAAAAGGGTGAAAGAAAAAAGCTTTGCTAGTGCTTAAAAATAATACGGATTTTTATTTTTTTGTTTGCAACAATAAAATGTGCTGACACTAAAGATGTGTGCAGTAGCTTCTGACAGCTCAGTCCTGTTAAGCTGCTGGGCCTTACCTCTTTCACAGGGCAAGAATAAGAAATGAATATATTTTCTGTTCTGCTCTTTGGTCTTGGAAAAGGATGCCTGGATGGGGATAAAAGGGACAGGATATATGACAGCAATGGTCTGTGCCTGCTACAAACTAAGGTGAGTTCAAAACCATAACTGGGCCTGGGACTAACAGGAATCTGTTTTATTTCCATTCTCCAGTACTGGACACAATCATGCTCTGTGCCATTTGGTTTGCAGCCAAAGAGAGGTGGGGCTGAGGGCTGCTCAGATGGCAAGACTGGCTAAAGCTGCCTCTTTGGCCACATTCATCTTACATTTTATTAATCAAAATATAAACCCTAGATTATATAATACAGATCCCACCACTCCTAAACCTTCTGTTTAAGAAATGTAAGGGTTTATGTAAAAATCATGTCCTTGATCTAAGGACAGGGCACTGTACCATGTGTGAGCACAGTGACATACAGAACTCATCTTTCAGACAGACTGAAGGACCAAGTCTGATAATTTCCCCCATAGGAACACCACCTACAGGAGCCACGGCTGTCAGCAGCATATGGTCCCTGACATATCGCAGGCTACAGTCTTTTATAACCTTGATCTGTGACATGTGACTGCAGCCTGTGGATAGAAATCAGTTTTATTCCCTCTCTTTCAATGCATTTTAACACATTTACTTACAGCAAGTCTTGTGCAATCCTAAAAGAAAGATGAGACAGAAGACAGATTCATTTCCCCTTGAATTTAGGAATGCAACTGAGGGACTTAATATAGAAATGTCACCCAGACCTCTCCCTGGACAGGTACTCAAGAGTAACTCAGAGTCACAAGAGTAACTCAACCCACCCACAATCAGCTTCAATAAGAAAAAAACAAAGCCAGAATTACGAATTGCTTGAATTTGACACTAATTACCACTAATCAAAACAAAATAATGTAATAGATTTTTTGTAGACATTATTGGCTTTTACTACTTTATAATGCATCTACATTTTTAATGAAATTCTGGATATCTATCAATACATAAAATTCCCCTCCATTTTTCCATTAAGTCAAATAAAAATTCATTATATATTCATGCGACTCCAGGAAACTTCCCAATTACGCATGGCTGGATCTAGATTGTAATTTATAATACTCACAAACTATGTCCATCCAGGGTCTTCAGTAAACACAATGTCAAAAGAAAACCCAAATTTTCCATATTTCCACATCTCAAATGCAGTGAGACAGCACAGAAGACAAGACCTGAAGTAGCTTTGTTATTTTTGCTTAATCATGGTTCACCTCTGAAGGAAAGTGATGAAAAAGAAAGAAGAGGTTCATGGGTTAGAAACACTGGAGCTTAACACAGACCCATTTTCTGGTCTTCTTTGAAAACCTGTTTGAACAAGACACTCTGCTTATGACAAAACCAAAGGGCAATGCATACCAGATCAGCCCTTCATGAGAGCTGGAAGCAGCCTATCTGCTCACTCACAGCCCTCCAGCTGCCTTCTCCCAGCATCTTTAACATGAAACCCAACATTCCCCTGAAGGACAGGCTTTTGCTAATTCCACCTTACATTACTCATAACAATATTATATAAAAGATGGGCCAAACTCTGCCATCACTTAGTTCTAAATACACCCATTTCATTAAATTAAGGTAGAATATAGATATGGACCCATATGTGTAGATGATCTGTTTGGGTCTTTGCCTATATATAGAAAGGAGGGGTTTAGTACCTAATGTTATGGCACTAAAGTAGATGCTTGGGTTTCCTGATTAAAAAGAGGCAAACTTCTAACACAGATACACTGATTTCACCTCGGAAGTCTCAGTTAAAGAGCCTGAGCTAATTGAGACCTGAGATTGCATGGCATGTGGGACTCCTGGTCCAACACACAGAGTCATGAACGTTCAGATCACTACTGAAATTGTGGGTTTAAAACAGGATTTTGTCTCTACAAATCAAGATACTGATTTTTTTTTTTTTGTGCCTGATGCAATTGCTGTTGCTGTTGCATCATGATGGGAGCTGCATTTCTTCATGCAGTTATTTCCTTTTCACTGCTCTGGTTTCCTTTCTTCTTATGAATAAGACTGAGTGTGTGCTAATCCACAAACCCAAGTAACTTGGAGCTCATGAAAACCAGACCCTTTGCAGTGCCTGAACTACCATCATAAATAACTTGGACTTAGACCCTGTTGCAAAGAAACAAGACTGCCAAGTATTAAGTTAGTAATTAATTAGCTGAGTTTAAAACTAGTCACTATTCAACTTAATAAATTATAACTGATGAAAACTGAGCCTAAGTCCACCTATAACAAGAGATGTATTACACTGCCATAAATTTAACTGTTCAATACAACTCAAAATGTGCCGGTTAAGTATCCCTGAGTAGATAAATTCACTTATCTGGATTATTTACTACTGTAGTATGCATCACTTTGGTACTATCCATATTCCTTCCCTTTACTATGTATACATCTCATGTTCAATGAAAACCCATATTTATGAAATTATTAAGTGATACAGGATCTCTAAGGCCCCTTACACAGTATAATACTTTGATAGTGTATGGTCTGACATATAATTATTTTATTCTATGATTTATTTATATGCTATAAATTAAAAATATTTAGAAAGTTGTCTTCTAGATTGTGAATAACAGACTACATGAATCTGCCATTATTTTATTCAGGAAACTACTATTATACACAGCCTTGTCCCAGACAAGTCATTCCACTTCTATGGCTTTTCCATTTTGTATTACTACATCTAGGGCAGTTTAGAGTCCAATGAAAAGGGATTCATTTGGTCTATTTCACTTTATTTTTTTTAGTGGACAAACCAGCTTGACTCAACTTCCATTCTTATTGCCATTTTTACAGTGCAAAGTTTGATGCCTACTCTATCAATCCCCACCTGGATAGATAATTTTTACTCACAATTTGTGTTGGTATTTGAAAAAGCAGCACAAGATTTACTTAGATATATATTGTATGCCAGCCTGAGCCTCAAGGGAGGATTTCCTTACTTCAAAAATTTTACAGTTTCAAGAAAACTACCCACAACCACAGGATGCACAATGCCCCTCAGTTCATCCCTTCAGAAAACTGAGAAGCTGGCAGAGGTAACTTGGTGAATTTTCAGACACAGTAGTGCATTGGAAATCAGCCCAAACCGAAGCTGTCTCCCTGTAGTCTCCAGGAAGGTATTTTTCAGTATATGCTGTAGCACTGGAGACAGTGCATTTGTTTGCAAAGTGATATCAAAAATCGTATTTGCAACAAGTAAAACTTGAGATATATTGATATTCTGACACATTGTAAAACAACTCCTGAAACTCATTTTCTGAGGGCTTTCTATGACTGTTGAAAGCTAGCAGTAAACTTCTAGGACATAAAAAATACTTTCTTAACTTGTTGCAAATGCCTATTGATTGAATGCTGCCTTTTAAGATTAATTTTAAGGCATTCAAATTATATTCAAATTTCTGTAGGGGAGGGTATTGAATTCTACTAACAGTTTTCCTGTCCTGGGGGAATATGTCCAGACTCTTCTTCATTTTACATCAGGAAGACCACATAAAGTAGAAAAATAGAAAACAATAGACTGAATAATGAAGAGTGTTATAGCACATATGCATTATTTATAAGACAAAAGGTTTAAGTATGAAAAAGTTGAAATCAGCTCCCATATTAAAGAAAATGATATTCGAGACAAGATTGCATGACTCCAATACTAATCTTTTAGGACATTTTGAATTCAAATTCTATTCAGTAAGAAGCAATTCAGATTGCGGTTCATTTATAAACAGTAGTGAAAAATGTATTTTCAGTTTTATCTTTAATACAGTTGGAATGGGTTAAAATAAAATTAACAAGATGGAATAAAAGAGTAAAGGCTTGCAGAATCAAATTCCTTTGCTTCTAAAACCTTAATATCAAAATATGAAACAAAAATTTACCACAAAATGAAAAATATCTTGTGAACAAGACCATCACTTATTTACAACATTTGGACCTGTCACGTTGCTTTCTGAGCGGGCACTCTCAAAACCACATGAAATCACCAGTGGACAGGAGAGAATTAGAGTTTCCACGCACAGAGTTTGATTCATTATGTTGTTGCAGCACAAGAGCACTGCTTCAGTCATTTGAAATGGTTGGCCAACTCTGTCTCTTACAAAAGTCACAGAGCAGAAGGGATCTTTTACACCTCAGAGGATGAGGCTAAACCTTTGTTTTAGTAAGCTTCTAAAAATGAGGTAACATAGTATCACTGAGTGGGGAGAGGAGCACTTGGTTTCTGTTATGGAGACAGTGCAAAGTGCTTTCTTGACTCTTCCTGGAAGCATACCAGAAAAAAAAAAAAACGAAAAAAAAAACCAAAACAACAACAACAACAACAAAAACCCACAAGAATGCTGAGAAGGAAATACCAAAGGTCAGATTAGCACCTGTCTGCTCCAACTTTGTGAGGCAGCTCAGATGCCCTCTTCCCTCTGCTGAGTGATGCACCCTTCAAAGCGCTCAACCCACTGCCCATTGCTATCTCTTCTGTTGCACTAATTAGCATCCTTTGATATGCTTTTTTTAAGCAAGGAATGCTTTTGTAAAGGTAGTAAAATAGACAAGTGTCTATTTTCGAACACTGCTATTCCTAAATGCTTATGGTATAAAAGGCCTGGCATGCAATCTATCCTGGGAAAGTGACAGACAACAACCTTGGTCATGCTAAAATTTTGTTCATTATTGCATAAACTAGCAAATACCAGGTACCTCTGTTCAAAGAAAGTAAATAAGTAATTAAAAATCCATTCTAGCTTCCTAGTCCTCCAAAAGTCTTTTTAACATATCCATAATGTGCCTCCACAACAGAGAAGCTACAGATGGTTTCATGCTACCATCTACTACTAGAAAATTGTGATATCTTCTGCCTACCCATGCAGTGTCCCAGCCTTGTGAAGATTAGACACAGAGATCAACAAAACCTAGAACAACACTGGTGACAATGCTATATGCTATTTGCTCATTAAAAAACCCCCAAATACCGCACACTGGTGACCATCTTCACCAGTAAGTAGAACCTCTGGAGGTACCATGGGGAAGGGATGAACTGCAGAGTCCTGACAAAAGTGAAGTGCAAGGGAGTAGCACCAAGGTAGCGTCTTCCCCTTCTTCCTCCCCAGGGCCACAGGACAACAGCGGGGACTGAAGAGTTCTCCATGTGCCTTGAAAGGAACTAGAACTGACTCGTGATGAAGCTCCTCAGCTAAACGTGCAGGGGCCCTGTTCTCATGCTGGAGCTGGGCACCCTCAGGGAGAACTCAGGATGAGCCACGTGGCACTAACAGCCTCAGCTCTGCACAGGTCTGCATGCTACAACATTTTCTTCAACACACACAGCAACTTCAAAAGACTCTCTGTCTTAGGGAGTGGGCTTTTCATTCCGCAGTGAATAAAAATAACTTTCACTACTGTTTTAACAAAGTAGAAACTATGAAACTATCAGCTGCCATGATGTTCTATTTATGGATATAATTTTGCATCTTCTTTCCAACTCTTTTAGAGCATCATTTTATAATGCATTCCAACAAGTGTGAGAATGCCCCTTATTAAATGAATTTTCAGATTTTGGGATTTTACTGTTCAAAATGGGAGAAATCTGCTTGTTCAAAATTAATCTTTAAAAAATAAAATACAAAACCCTGAAAAATCAGTATTCTATATTTAAAAAAAAAATCATAATTTATACAGTAATTTCTATTTTTTCTTATGAAGAGCTGCTGAAAATCAGTAGCTTTACAAAAAGAATGCCTCTATTTCATGAACATGTAGTGTTCAAGAAAACATGAGACATCCTATGCTACGTGCATATAAGGTAATAGACCAAAAACTGAAAACACTCATATTTGTGTATGAAGTCCATATATTACTAGAGAGATATAAAGGCTATTTATATTGAGTTAACATACATGTTGCATAACAGCTAGTTCCTTAGATGAAAAACATTCTGGTCTCTCTTCAGTCCATAGGATCAAAAAGGTTTTCCTAATTAATAAGTAAAATCATAACATTTTTGCGGAAATTTCTGCTGTGTTAATGTGTAAATCTTTCAAAAGACAAAAGTTTTAAGTCACAAATAAATGCATTACTCCTAGTCATATTAATGTAATAATCGAAATGGCAAAGAGGCAAGAAGACTTGTCCTAGTGTGCACATTACTCATTTGTTTGAAGCTGTAAAGCATTCCATCCTTCCCTCCCCCTTTAATGCATATTGCACAATGTAAGCATTGCTCCTTCAGTGAAGGACTTTTAAATCAAACTCTTCTGGAAGCTTCTTCTCCTTTCTTTACTTAAAATCCTGCTCAATTTTGGAAAACAAGCAGAATAATGTGATACCAGGACTAAAACTAGGGAAAAAAACCCCACCAAATTAGACTCTGGAAAGAAACCCCTGTGATTGTCTACTGTCACAAGCTAACTCAAATTCCATGTGTTTGGTTCACATCTGACAAATATGCAGTGCCCAGTGACTGTTTAAATAGATGCTTTAACTCCTCAACAATACATAGCACAACACATGTGCTGTATAAATTACACAAAATAAACACTAACTGTGATGCTCTTGCTATGTTCCTACTGCTTTGTCACACATGGGGCAGGAGACAGAAGCAGTAAAGAGACCTAACCAGGATGTTCTTCTGAGATGTCTGAAGCCAGACCTGTCCAAATGCCTGGCAGGGAAAACAGCTCTTTGTGATGCACTTTCTTAGGCTGAAGAATCTCTCAGGTCCGAAGAAAACTTAACCATACATCTACATCTAACTTATTTGTAAAACAAAACAATAATAAGTGAAATTCTACAGTGCTGCCCACCATTACTGCACTGGAGTAGGACATTATCAGTGTTCTAATATAAAGTATACCTTGCTAAATACACACCAGGCACACATGCATCTATAGAGCCACTCTTTTTTTTTTTTTTGGTGGTTTATGACCTCAAAGAATCATTTGTTTCTACTGCCAAAGGCATTCAATGTGCTCTGCCTGCGTTTCTTCGCCCTGAAGTATAGCACTCCTGAGGCTACAGCCCTACCTTAAGGCCTGGAATTTACCAACCCATCCCACACAGGATGTCTCAAATAATACTAGCTATTATTTTTTTGTAACTCTACAGAGACACTTATTTATACATAGTATTTTCACATCCCATAGAATCATAGAATCATCAAGGTTACTGTCTGTCATGACTTTCTGGTTTTTATGCTTTCTGCTATTTCCTCTCCTTCATTTGAGATTTTGGTCTAGCATCTCTTCCTGAACCAATGTTCATATGACTGGATATTTTAGTACACATTTCATTTGCTTGCAGGTGGCAGGGGAGTGGGGTCAGGAAGAGCAGCATTTTTTCTGTTCAAGACACAGATATACCCATTTCCACAGCATTCCCTCCCCTCCCTTCTCCTTTCCTCCCCTCCTTCCCTTGCCTTCTCCTTGCCTTGCCTTGACTTCCCTTCCCTTCCCTCTTTCTCTTTTTCTTGATTTACTTTCTCTTCAGTCCTTCTCATATTTGGCAATATTTTTCTTCTACTGTACATGTTTAAATAAAACAGAAACATGAGCCCTGCAGCAGACTTCCAAAGTCTCCTTTTTCCAGTGTCACCTAGCCTCAATTATTTGTAGACATCTTGATGGCTTTCCATTTTTACACAGCTTTCTGCTTTCTACTTAATTCCCTATTCTCTTTATTGTTTCTTTCTCTTCTGTCAATTCTTTTTCTTTCTCTCTCATAATTGTCTCCTGCAACCGTTCCATTTAATACTTCATTCCACATATTAGCAACAAAAGATAGGAGCAAGTATTTTCCCTCTCAAAAACATGGCACTCTTAACATGTGTACTAATGGACAATTTAGAGGTGCTATGTGAACAATTACTGACCTTCGTCTCATGGAACTTGTTAAAGAAAACAATCTGTACAGAGAAACCTTTGCTGGGTTATCAAGATCATTCATGATGATGTATGTACAGTGCATTGTATTTAATTGACACCCCTAGATTTTACTGCAGAATGGCTTGTTTTTCAAAGTGTTCATTATTCATACAGAATACCTCACACTGCATCACAGAACCTGAAAATCGAGATTAATTGCCATATTAGAAATCCTGCTTAGTATGAGACAAGGGCTGTTGTTCTGGAAAAACAAAATGTTATTTCTTAGGCTTTCAGCGCACATTTTTGGTAGTAGAGCATCTTCCTCAGTGGACTATGTCTTTTCCTAGGCTTGTCCTGAAAATGCTATATTCTTTAGCCACCATAGGACCAATGTCAGAAATAATTAAACTTGCTTCCTCAACATCAAGTCACTTCAGTAGAAACTCCAAAATCACCACCTGATGACAGCAGTACAAGCTTTAATGGTACCTGAGTACACTGACGGCAGTTTTATGAAAAAGAAAAAAGACTTTTATGAGAAACAAAAAAACCTTCTCAGCCAGACCTACCTTGTCTGACTCTGTTTCACATCAAAGTTAAAAAATGTACAAAAACCTTGTCACCGTTTCAAGTAATCAAATTCTGTGGCTGGCTGTGGTATATGTGCACACACTGACCTCTACAATGTCATGACTTTCAGGTTACTCATTGATTTCCAGGAATCATAAATGTGATGCAAATAAGGAATTGCTAGTCAATTAGCTCTTATCACAAGCTCACAGTCTGTGGCAATGGTATGACATGCAGTTCTGCATAACAATTGAAAACAAGCTTTTTCTAGCCAGGTAACTGTCCTCAAAGGCAAGATGTGTCCCCTTTCCCAAGAATAGATGTAGTCAGCAACATGATTAATGCCTTTGTGCATGGTACAAGACTGATTTTAACAGTTGTCAGCAATTTTGGAGGGTATGAGCAGCCCCTTCCCACTTATCCTATACATGTGATACCAATGTAATCATGGTTTCAGCCTGCACACAGAAGGAAAGCTTTTCTTTTTCTCCTTATTACTCTTTAATTCCATCACTGCCAGCTAACTGTAATGAAACTATTTGAAACTTCTTTAAAATGCTGATCATTTACCATATGTTCACTTAATTTTTAAGAGACGGCTATATTGTGCAAGTTGCACTTCTTCGCCTACCAATATATGTCATTAAAATGAATATTCATGTCGCACTTCCAGTGGCTTTGCGTAGTATCAAACCTACTGCAGTCATTAAAAGTCTTGTCAACACAGCCCACCAGTGCCTCTGGCACTTGTAAATGATGAACTTTAACTCTCTGTCTGCAAGTGCTAATCTAAGCATAAAACAGAAAAATAAATTGCTGGCATCAATTATCAAAGTTCATCAGTTTCATCAGTAAAGTGGGATTTTTGTAGTACCTCCATCATGCTTTTAGCTTTATTACAAGTCACTAATAAGTTACCCTTGCCTGGTCCAAACAAACACAAAGCCACTTTAAATACATTATAATTTCTCTTTCTAGATTTCATGAAATTCCCATGGTCAGCAAGGAAATATTCTTATTTATTCCAAAAATACTACTATTTATTATCTTAAATCATAGAACGGCTAGGTTTGGAAGGGACCTTAAAGATTAATTAGTTCCAACAGGGACAGCTTCCACTAGACCAGGTTGCTCAAAGCTCCATCTAATCTGGCCTTGAACATTTCCAGGGATGGGGCATCCATAGCTTCTCTTGACAAACTATTCCAGTGCCTTACCACCCTCACAGTAAAGAATTTCTTCCTAAGATCCAATCTAAACCTAAACCTGTTTAAAGCCATTCTCTGTTGTCTTATCACTACATGTCCTTAGAAAAAGTCCCTCTCCATCTTTCTTGTTGGCTCCCTTTAGGTGCCAGAAGGCCACAATGATGTCTCCCCAAGGCCTTCTCCAGGCTGAACAATCCCAATCCTCTCAGTCTTTCCTTATAGGAAAAGTGCTTCATCCCTTTAATCATCTTGTTGGCCCTCCTCTGGACTCGCTCCAACAGGCCAATGGCCTTCCTGTGCAGGGGACCCCAGAGTTGGATGCAGGTGGGGTCTCATCAAAGAGGAGTAAGGGGCAGAATTCCCTCCCTTGCCCTGCTGGCCATGCTGCCCAGGACATAATTGGCTTTCTGGGCTGCAAGTGTACATTGCAGGCTCATGTCCAGCCTCTCATGAACTAGCACCCCAAGTCCTTCTCAGCAAGGTTGCTCTCAGTCTCAGGCAAGGTGCTGCAGAACTTGTGTGTGAAATAAAGGCTCAGTTGCCTTCCCTTTTGTGGAAATCCCCCAGTGTAAAGGCCAAACGGCACCCGTTTGTGTGTGGGAAAAGGGAGAGCCGATAGCTAACAAGGGTCTCTTGATCCAGACTGGTCTCCCCTGGATTGTCCTGGCACAATCAGTGTACAGGGTAACACACCTTAAGATCATGTGGAATTAAAAGGTGCTGCCACTCCACACCCACCACATTTGGGGTGTCGAGGCTGCCATGGAGGGTGACACAGGAAGGGAGGAAGGGATGCTGTTTTGCCTGCCTGACATGAGCAGCCATAAAGGGGGCCTGGTTAAAGGGAGGAAAATTACTGATCAAAAGAAAATGCCTCCTGAAAAGTATTGGCAAGAAAAATGCCTGCCAACTCAGGAGCTATGAGCCTGGAAAACCTCCCTGACAAGTGCAGCTGGCCGCCTTGGAGTATAGGTAGGTGCCTAGAAACCTCAGACATCCTCAGGTAACACTGATCGGTGAAAAACCAAGGAACAGTAACAGTATCTTACCATCTGAAAAGGTGAAAAATAGTCTGGCAAAGAAGTTCTCTCCGAGAACTTCTTGTACCTCTCCTTTTCCTAAACGGGTTGACTTTTGTTCAAGTTTTCCATAAGCTCCTAGACTCCCACCTGGGACAACCGGCTGACTGCAGACCCTGTGATACGGATCATCTTTCATAGAATCATAACAGTTTGGGTTGGAAAGGATCTTTATAAGTCATGTATTCCAACCTCCCCACACAAAAACAGGGCTGTCTTCTACTAGACCATGTTGCTCAGAGCCCCATCCAACCTGACTTTGAATGTGTCCAGGGCATCCACAGCTCTCCGGACAACAAGCTCTGCATTTGTCTAAAAATTACAAAGAATATTTAATATTTTTCATGTCCTTAAAATCATGGGATTTCTCTTTTTTTTTTCCATATATGCCAGATTCCTTTCAGTCTATGTATATGAGTTGAGCCAGGTTTTTTAAAATATGAGTTCTTACTAATACTCAAGCCACAAGACTTTTTCATACTTCAGGTTGACTTTAGCATTCACAGGTCACTCCTGCTTCTTATAAGAATGAACAAAAGATACTTCTAACATCCCCCTTTGCCCAGGTTCTCCCTCACTGAGCCAATAAGCCATCATTAAGTTATCTGAATTACTTTTTAAATTAAGAGAGCAGCAGACATTCCTGCATATGAGAACAATGAGAGCTTTTGGCAATGATCCTGTTCACTAATTAAAATATCTTACACTTTTGCACTGCCTTTCATCTCCTTGAGTTCCAAAGTGCTTCACTAAACAGAAGGCTCTGTCCACAACTGTTCCCTCCTCATGTCACACTTGCTCGCAGGACATGTGAAATCCAAGACACTTCACAGGTGTTTGCCTCACACATACAAGCAAAAATGCCACTGTTGACACTATACTGAACTAATTCCATTAATATAGAAAGCATAGGAATAATACATTTAGGTCAAGGAATCTGGCCTGATTCAATGAAATCTCATTGAAACAGGAAAATGTTCCCATCGTACAAACCTACAGTACCTTAAAAGCCATGCAAGCAGCCAAGAGGTATCTCCTAAATTCCTTCTGAGAGTAGTTACACATTAAAATTCCTGCCACAGGTGAAGATACTCACATTGCATAGTTTATTACAGCTACATTTGACCATGAAGGTGTTACTCAAAACCAAAGACCACATGCCGGTACTCCTTATGGTTGTGGGGTCTCCTCACTCCACAAGCTAATCATACAAAGTGTACCATTATCACCATGCTGCCTTTGAAGGGTAAAAACCTGCTTTCCCAACCAGGAAAACCATGGATAGCCTATGTCTGGGTACCACCTGTTGACAACAGCAGTAACAAGTGAGCTGAACTGAAGTAAGAACACTCCCAAAAAAAAACATCTCTAGCCGAGAAAGCCCCCACCGCATAGCCATGCAGACTTCACACAACTCCCTGCAGCTCTGCATTTCTGACCGACAAAAGCTGGAAAGATGAAGCAACTCCCACGGTCAAGATCTCGGCAGAAAAATAGTGCCTCTCCCCCTGCACTCCCCCACCACCAGAATCACAGCTGGGCTCAGCGTGGGGCCATTTTCTCCCAGGCTTTTTGCTATTAAATAGAAGAGCTTGTTATTAGTTTTGCGCTAACAACTGCAAACTGCTTTTTTTACCCCCACAAAGTACTGCCATCCCTTAGTCCCCAAGACTTTCTATGAGTGCAGAGCTGTACAGTCCGTCAGGGAAACCTGTGATTTTGTCCATTGTGCTGGTTGAGTTGTGAGCAGGGCTGTAATGGGAGTTCTGATGGCCATAATTCGTGACAAGCCACTCCATTGAAGTCACTGCATTGTTTTGTCCATTTAGAATAAAAGGCAAGGAAAAATGTCAGTAGTGCTTCAGCTGCTGCTTCAGCTCCCTTTAGACATTTGGTAAGTGAAAGTGTACATAATCACATGCTGAAAAGGAAAAGGCACTTTGGTGGCAGGGGAGATGCAGTGATCTGCAGGAGGTGGTTCTGGCACCAGCCACAGCCACTCAGGTCACAGGTCTAGCAGCACAAGCATATGCTCCTTACACATCTCTTAGAGAAACAACGGGAGTTTCAATCTCATCAGACTTGCACTGGTTTTAGCCCCAGACAAACTTCAAAGTTTTCTTGATTTACACACATATGAGATCAAAACAAGCCCCCCACCATCTTCAGCTCATTGTAAACAAAGAAACTCTTGAAAGTCTGGACCCGAGCCTTTGGGGGGAGGCAATATATCTGAAACCTTCACAGAATTTTTTTTTCCAAATAATTACTAGTTAGGTTTGTATTTCTTGTTTAAAAACTTTCCCTCCAAGTAACTACAATACTAAAAGAGACACAATAAAAAATGTGACAAGACAGAGTAAATTTAATTTCTGCAAGTGAAAAATATGAAAAAATTACAGAAAGAGGAATCACACTGCTGAGAGACACCTCACATCCAGTGCTCTAAGGAGCTTACAGGGAAAGAACACAATTTACATAATGTTAAATTAGCAGCATACATTTATGCTAATCATACCCAGCTGTAAGCATCTTGCTTTATCTCATGTGTTTAGTACAATGAAGTGGTACAAAAAAATTAAAGCTAAGCTTGTGTTGCAAAACTTAAAGGCAAATCCAAACGTCCTCAAACTTGAAGCTTGTTCTCAGCTACAGTCCTTTGAAGGATTTCAGGCAGAGCAATCCCTGGAGTTTCTCTCTCTAGCTTTCCCCATACTGACCCACTACCAGCTTACCTCTGCAAAGACCTGCTGACTTACTGTTCTCACAACATCATTTTCATCTTGCAGACTTTCCATTAAGCTTTCATTAAGCTCCAGATCAAACATAAGTGTTTTTAAAATTGTTTAAAGCCTAAGTTGCCACCATCAGCCACTGAGTGCAGTTGAGCACAGCAAAGCATCTAAACTGACTGGAGCTGATAGGTCTCATTGTAACATAAAAATCAAAATAAGGGGTTTCTAAACTAATTTCCCCAAAAGGCAGAGTTACTCATAACTAGAGTTTGGGTTATAGCAAGTCTATATACTATGGGAATATAGGAATATAGTAGCTGCTGACCAGAACAGATGCTTTCTGGTTAGTTGCCTCACAGGTGTTTAGGAGATACTTCTCAGTGCATGCAAACAAACACTTCACATTAATTTTGGGTATTTTGTTGAGGAAAAAAGATATCTATAAATCTCCATATTAGCAAACCCAGATCATTTGCAGATGCATACACCACTCCAGACTCAGCATGAAGAAAGCAAGTCACACATAAATAAAAGCAGAAGTTGAGATTCAGGCTTTGAACTAAAAGAATATTACGTAAGTAAGGGACTCAGCAAAATCTAAGATATGATTTTAGAGTCTGGTGACAGTGACAAAAATGATAATGACTTATAGTAAATGCTTTATGGTTTTCTATGTCAAAATAAATGAGGATTTAATGCAAAATATTTGCAAGTGAGAGAAGTGAGACTTTTTTTTTATTTTGTGCATATATATATAAGTATGTAAGAAAGCTAATACCAATAAACATGCTATTTTGGTATGGGTACTGCATGAGTATGCATTGTCTGGTGATACAAACACAAAGCAGATTAGAAAAATCAATACTCAATTCCTTTTCTAGATTTTTATCCACTGTAGTACACAAAAGCAATTTAGGTCCTGGTTGCACTGGATTCTTACTTCAGCATTTCTTAGATGAGTATATTTGTCATTCCTTCTGACAAACAACAGATAACGGGTGGCAAATCAAGATTGTTTTATATTTAGTACATTTAAAAAATCTAAGCAAAACAAATAATTTTTTTTGAAAATAAAATATATTTAGTTTCTGATGTTAAGAGAGGCAAGAGTCAGAAAGAGCATCAGCCTTTACTAACCGTGACCAAACTCACTTGTATCTGAGGAGTCCATGGACCTTTTAAAATGTCGTCGCTAGAAAATGAGAAAGAAAGGCTGGTATCATGATTAGCTGACTGTACAACTTTGAATAATCACTGTGTGTTTAAGAACACTCTGTACGAAGACCATCATCCTCTGACAGTAATGTTGACCAGTTTGCACAATAAAGCTATAGACACAAGAAAGAAACAGTTTTATGCTGGTCTATCTCTGTACTCTCAGGTGGAGTCTGAAAACCTTTAGCAGCAAGAACCAAGTGCAGAGTAATCTGCTGTCAGATTACTTTACTACTGAGCTTAGACGTGAAATGTTCAGCTTTCTCCACTTGGCCACGGACAGCAAATTCACTCTGCCAGCAGCAGATCTACTTTTGGATGTAACTGTCTCTGCTTACTCTTTCCTATAATTTTCTTTTTTTTTTTTCCCCCTGGTAATAATGCCAGCTTAGCACGTGAATAGCAGTCTTACATTTGACACTCTAAGGAAGATTATCTGACCAGGCTTTAGGGCAACTAAGAGTATTTTTTTCCTAGCAAAGACTTTTTTATTTTTTTTCACTTTAAACTGTGTTTCTTTTCTATTCTAATGTCAGCTGCACCAATTGCCCACATTATAATGAAATAATCAGGCATTTGCTTTTGCCTGTATTAAAGACTGATTTTTCATTCTTGTCCTGCATGAATGCATTCCTGCCCTCCTCTGCCTTCAGTATTCAGTAGGTTGTGTATGAAATTCATGTATTACTGTCTGTTTTTCAGAAAATCCTGAAGTTGCAGTACAATGGAAAGAAAATGAGTCACAGCTCCAAGAGAAGGAATCCCCGCTGAACAAACACAAATTGGCTGGCACTGCAAATAAATAGCAAGTTGAAAGACATGAGTAGATGTACTGTAGCATCTGCCTAGTGTGTTTTCATACACTGATTCAGATGAGAACAACAACTAAAAGGAGGACTGTGCATCAGAATCAGTGAAAAGTTAAAACCAGAAGAAAGTTATATAGGAGGTGTTTTATAGCCACAAATTCAGGACGCAGGAAAACAAAGATGACAAGACATTTAGTACAGGTTTTAGGAGACATGCAGACATCTCTAAAACCAAGTTGTCCTGAGTCTTAAGGCACTCTGAATGCAGAACACAGTATTATTTGTTCTGAACCTTGAGCAATTTAAGGATGGCTCACATTGTTGAGGACTGACATCGAGCTCTAGCCGGATGCATTATTCCTATCCCTTATTGGTTTGGACACACATGCACACTAAAACCTGAGAAAAGTTTACCTGTAGTTTGAGGAAATATCAGGTCTGTCTTGCTACCCGGTAGCACAATGGTAATGAATTTATAGGCAAGGTTCTGGCCAGTATCTCTGAACTTTAAACGAAGCACATGAAAATTACAGCCACTAGTGAAAAAGCAGAATATTACAAAAAAGTTTTTCATAACAGATGGGAAACTGAATAAAAGCAATCTAAAGATGAATATAGATCTTTTAAACATAAAATATCACAGACTGATGAGAAGATTTTTCATTAAGAGCAATGAAAGTAAGCTGACAAAAGTTTTGATTCCAACAATGTTCATTCAGTGAAGCAAAAAATGAGCAATTTCAGGGACAGAAATATATGTACCCACTCCTGACATGAGATAGTACATTAGCACAGTAGCTAATGTCCAAAACTTACAGATCACCTTCTTCTGTTCCTAAACCACAGTCACAATCCCTGTGCTCTGTACTGAACTGAATTATTGCAGTTGCTGCCTCACCACTTCTTCAGTTCTTTCAAATCCCAGAATATAATGTATGCTGCTTATTGAAATTCCCTCTCCGCGTCCATAACAAGTAGATCATCTGCTCAAAACACAAGGACAGAGCTACAGTACCATTATTTCCGTAGTATTTGTGGTATTTCAAAGACATCTATGCTCTAGAAACTGAATTGAGACCGCTAACATATTTCATATGTCCTCTAACAGCTGTCAAATGGTAATGACTTTGACAGGCTGGGAAAGATTAGCTTTTTTCTTTTTAATATATTATCTCATTCTCACCTGAAACAAAGTACTGAAAACGGCGAATTTCTGCAAAATGCCCTTTCCTTTTCTCATGGTGAAGTCATCTGCACCTTTCAACGCTCAAAACACTAAATAAGAATTCACCTTAGAAATTACTGAAAATCTTTTCAAAATATCCCAATCGTAATTCACATGTGCAATACGCATTATTATTAATGTGAAATACATGTATGAAGGAAGGAAGACTATGTATCTTGAGACCAAGTATTGCACTGCTCCATGAAACCGAAAAGGAAGTTCTTGGCATTCATACCAAGCAACTGAAGTATGAACATTTCTTTTACACCATATCAAAACTACACTAAAGCATTCTCCACTATGCCTGTTCATTTCATGAGGTTTTAATAGTTGGGATTACAGAAGCTAAGATCTGAAAGGACCTCTTGGTCCTTGGAGTTACTCCCTTAAGCTTCATGACTAAAACATATTCAAAGCC
>JAWWLV010000121.1:36052354-36076955 GCA_035041135.1 Platyrinchus mystaceus | reverse complement strand
GAAGCTAAGATCTGAAAGGACCTCTTGGTCCTTGGAGTTACTCCCTTAAGCTTCATGACTAAAACATATTCAAAGCCTATTTAAAGAAAAGATCTCTCAGAAATATAAATGTGTATTTTCATATTATTCTTTTAAAATACACATTCATTTCTCCATCCTACCTCAGAGGCTCTTTCCTACGTCTTCTCAGGGGAGGAAAAAGAAAGAAATGTACAACACAGAAAAGCAATATAAGGTCATCTCCATTAAAATTGTTTGTGATTAGTACAACACTTAAATCCCACCTGATGAACTGATTAACTGGAAACAAACAAATGACAGATATTATGCTACACAACAGAAACTAGAAGAACTCTTGTAAGGGTTAAACAGTGAGGTCAAGAATGTTATGAATAGAGATACATTGCAAGTCCTGCTTCATAAATATTTGTGCATTTATGTTTATAAAACATCTGCACTGTTAGTTCTCATGAAAGCATAATGATGACTTGATTGGCAAGTTAATAATCAGCATGCGTTTGCCCTTACGTGGGTCCTTAGAAAACTACATTTTCTGTTTGCAAAGCTGCAGCTGTACTGAAACCTCATTGCATCTTAGAACATGCATTTGTCTTCTGAGTATATAGATGGTATTATTTAGTAATCTTATTTAAGAGGTCAAATCCATTCCTCTAGAGCTGCGTAAGCTTTAAAAATACCTATCACAATACAAAATTTCCACTTTAAAATATCTGAATTTGCAGGCAAAGCCATTTTGTTTAGAGTTTACTTTAAAACAAACAAACCCAAAAACCAAAACAAATGCCCTCCTGTAGCTGTTTTTGCAAAACGTTGCTAGCATTATAAAAAACATCATGAAACTCAAATAATTATAATGGGCATATGTGTTTTCTCTGTCTGTTGGACTTCAGCCTGAAAACTCCCCACTACTTTCACCAATGCAGCAGCTCAGACCTGTTTATGGGGTTCTCCACAGCCCTAGAGCTCTTACCATATATATTGTCTACGTGGTACTGAGAACATCAACTGTCCCTCAGCCGTGCAACATATACTTACTCAAGTGACAGCAAGGTTGGGAAGAAAGTTTGCCATACACTGATTAATTAAGAAAACAAAACCAGAACACCTGTGGCTAAAACCATTTGGGGACTTCTGCCTCCAGTTCTCCCCCAGCACTCAGTCCTCCCATTCCCTTCTGGGCTGTGGAAATAGGCAATTCTCAGAGTAACTAAGGATGCCCTGCTTATGTCACTCCTAGGATATCCCCACCTTTCCCACCTGCAGCCACAGCAGCATACATGCTGTGGTACAGACCATAAGCCCAAACCAGCAGGTCCAGATTAATTTCTTCTGAAGACATCATTATTCCCTTTAAGCTATGGGGAGAAAGCAGAAGGGAACCTCTTGTCTCCAAACTCTCTCTTTCCCTAAAGGAAGAGGCAGATCCTCCCTTCTATATCCAGGGGTTAAAAACAAAAATCCTACTCACAACCTGTGAAACAAAAAAAAAGAGAGACAAACTGAAGACTATCACAGATCATATTACCTTGTACTCTCTATCAACTCCAGTGATTTAACCTCATATTCCCTAAATTACAGTTCAAATATTTGTAGCTTAAAAATCAGGTGATGAACTTAAAAAGGTGATGAACTCGTTCACCTTTTATGTCTTTGCCTCATTGACATCCCACATGGCAAAAGCCAGCACAACATATAGCACCACAGAGTAAGAAAATAATTGTATTTTCACCACTCCCCAATGGTAAAAATCTTCTGAAAGAAGAGCTTTTGCATCTATTTGGCCTTCTAAGTCTGAAGTCTTCTGGAAGGAAATCACCACAGGCTGAATATGAATTTTCAACTGATATCCAAACAGACTGCTCTCTCACTCTTTGTCTGGAATAAAATATACTTAATTTTGAATTGTAAAAGTAAATAACATAAGTAAGCACATTCTGGGAGTTAAGTATAAATGACAAAAGCATATGTTACACCACTGTTTATACAGAAGAATAGATCAGATTTCTTTAAACACTCTGGATATTGCCTTTCTAAGCACTGATACAATCCTTTGACTAGGAATGATGTTTCCTGTAAAACAAATACCACAAAATCATGCTACATAGCTTGTTGGACTGTATTACTCTGAGAGAAAACATGTCTTGCAAATGCTACATGGGGCTGAGAAGACTTGGGTTCTGCTTTCAGTCTTGTCACTGCCTAACAGCAGCTTTTCATTGGAAAGTCTAAACTCTCTGTGCACCATTTCCACAAATGCAGAACGGGAATAATGACATTTTTCTTTCCAAAGGACTTTGTGATCAACAGGTGAAAACATACTAATACAAGCTTATTTTATCCAACGTGTCAAGCTTTCTCCATGCAATCTCATTTGTATTATTCATGCCTGAAGGATGCAAGAGAAAGATACTTTAGCACCATGATGCTAAAATTGTTATCCTTTGCTATTCCCTGCTGCTGCTGTAATGTATTTTGTGGCCAGACTTCAGTATGGCTGGTGTTAAACAAACAGGAATGGTACGGTACCTACATCTGCTCAGAGAAGGGTTGCCTAGCAACTGCAATCAAAGGGTGTTTTACCCTCACCGATCTACTGTAAATTAATAGAAATCTCTCTACAATATTCGAACACTTTATGTTTTAGTGGCTATATAAATGGCTTATTATTATTATTGTTTTGTAGCTAATGTGTATAATTTCACGATCTGGTTCAGTCAAAAAAACAGGGCAGCTAGAAAAGGTCAGATTATGAAGCACAAAAAGGTTCAGAGACTTGTTTGATGTAGAAATATTCTTTGACAGCTCATTGCATTTATTTACTATACCCTTTTCTTCTGCCATTTCAGAATCTATTTCAGCTGCCCCACAGGAGCCTGAAGCCATTAGCCTGAATTATCATTCTGGATGCAAATTGCACAAGGTAACACCAAATCATGAAAGTTTTGATTCCTTTAGTTACTGAGATGCTTTCCCTTTAAAGAGGTTACAGGTCTGTTATTTGTTTGCATATTAACAGCAGTGATTTTCGGTATGCCTGACATTACAGTGTTCATGTATCATATGTGTAATTGCTGAATACTAGAAGATGTGCTTCAGAGTGCATGTCAACACACAGAAAATAAGTTAGTATCTGAGATACTAAACAGGCTGCGCAAGCAAGGGAACAAATCAATCAAACATGGAGTAAAGAAAGCTGGTAGATCCTATTCATCATGTTTTAACAAGTTTCATTTCAAACCATGTTGAAATAGGCACAGAATTTTGATTTAAAAGGCTTTTACTGAAGACACTGAACCAAAGAAGGTGGGACTTATTGGTGAACATTAAAGGTCTCATACTCTCCTCATGACAAAATAACTACCTTTTGTAGCAGGAATGATCACACAGGTTAGTAGAACTCAGATGGACCTATATACCTCCTTTCTTTCATTATGTCCAGACATATTTTTACCAGGTCTTTAACTGAGCCTTCAAATGTCCTGGTCTACAGCCAGCCCCTAAAATATCCTCCATTTAATGCAGCTGCCCTTTGTTCTCCATCTTCCACACCAGACACACTGTCCACATGCATTATAATGGTATGCAATTATTTAAATTCATCCATCCATCCCCCCCCAACCTTCCATACATTAATTGATAAGAGGAAAATGGCTTTGCTAATTGCCAGACACAGGCATTTTCCTGGATAGCAGCTAGTGGAGCAGGATGTTAAACAAACATCCTGATGGAACAAAACCATGCATGAAGAAGCAACAGATATATACTTGTACTTAAACAGCATTCTCCCTTAACAGTCCAGACAGAGCCAGGTAATAACAAAATGACTAAGCTTCTGTTTGGTTTGTCCATAACTATAATAAAGGTGAGAAATTAAAAGTACTTTGCTTAAATGAACCCTCCACACCTCTCCTCCTCCCTCATATCAATGCCCTGTGCTCCATGCAGTCCAATATCAAAGGCAACTCTAGCAAAAACAACTTCTCAGTTTTTCTGTTGTGCCTCTGATTAAAGGGTGAAGCCAGGTCAGGAATTCACACAAGTCCAGCAACACAGCAGGATGCAACATGGACTTTTGATACTTCCAGAAGCTCACGGAGGCTTGAGCCATGTAGTGACTTCAATTTAGCACTATCTGTGCTTATATCACTTTTCATAGTCTAAAATATGCACTATATTTGTGCAGTTACCTCAGAAGAATGGGGGCATATTCTATAAGAATAACAGCTAATAGACATCGACATGTTTAAGAACTAAAGATGCAGAAGTCTGATGCAAGATTATTTAGTAATTGCACAACTCTCTTGAAAATTTACTTTAAAATCACATCTAAACTCTTCAGAGATGGGGGCTAGTTTGTTTGTTTAAAGAGGCATGTTAAATTACTGCATTTTCGATCCAGGGAAAGTATCTGTGGTAAATGCTGACAAAACTCAGCTTGAAAATACATTCCCTCAGAGTTGACTTTTCCAGCCTGGAGAGTCCTAAACCAGGGATTTCCTAGAATGGAAATGGCTCTGTAATTTCAATCCTTCTTCCAGACACCTAATTCAGATCTACCACACCTTCATGAATGGAGAGGGAAGAAGGCTCCAAATGTGAGAGCTCCACTGACCTACAAACTGCTATGATGTTTCCTCTTCTGTTTTTCAATTTCTTTTCCAATAATTTCTACTTTTCCTTTTCAGGTTTTGAAAAGGAAAGGTTTTGTGCATCATTTAAGATTTCTCTACACTGAATTAGATCCAGCATCAATCACCACAGTATGCAAGCTCTTTCCTGTATCATTTATGAATATGTTTTGCTGCATGCACTCATACCGGACTTGACTAATTCCCTCTCTCCTTCAACTGAACTAATACACCTTCTCTATCTTTCAGTCAATAGATTATACTCTTATTTCATGGGAATTTAATACCTTTGAGAGCCTTTAATGAGAAACTTCCCTTGCACACACTTGTAGTGACCATCAGTAATTACAGTGATTTCTGAAGTATGACTTTACAAATGCTGTGTTGCCTCCATATGGCCTTTAAATTCTCAAAAATTATGGGCCACATGCCCATAATTTTCATTTTTTTACTACAGTTCCTATTCACTTCCTCTGAAATACGGGTTTCTGATTTACCTTGGAGCTTCCTCTTTTATTTAATTATTTTTTTAACTACCATGTCATTAGCCTCTTGAAGTCAGAAGGTAACAAAGTGGTTTTAAACAGCTGTTTGCACACTAAATGGTTTGGCTATTTCTTCACTACTTCTATCAGGGCTACTGATGGCCTGACAATTTTGCCTATCGGATGCACACCTTCACCTATCAGCTGTTCAAATTGAAACCGATCTTTCCTGTAAATGAGAATGAGTTGGAGCTAATGCCTTCTAGCATGCTGTTAAAAATTATAAAGAAAATGTTGCACAGAATATCCCCACAGCTGCTAAATTTATCTTATTTATGCAGTTCTTTAATATAGATATATACATAAACATGAGTTACATAAAAGCTCAGAACTGGTGGAGAGTCTTCTACTGAGAAAAAAACTAATAGCAAATTAATTACGACAAAGACACAAGGTAGCACTAATATTTTGGAAAGACACTTTTTGTTCTTTGATCTAACGCAAAAGACTATCAAAAACACATGCCACGCAAGCAGCTGAAACAGAATTCTACAACCATTCATTCCCAAAAATGTTAGCAAATATTTACTTGTCTCTGTAGCCAGCCCTACCAGACTCTGTCTCCTTCCCTGGGGCAGGACTGTGTCCCTGAAGGACACAAGGAAGGAGTGAGCAGGCACTGAGCCTTCACTCTCTGAGCAGATGGGTAAGGACAGTCATGATGGCTTTTACTCCACCAAATTAGTCATCCATCACAGCTGGGATAGTCAGAGAGAGATCAAAATGTGAGACTGGTGTAGGCCAAGGACAAACTACTACACACGCACACAGCAAGAGAAAATTGGACAAAGTCATACCTTGGAGGGTGCCTTGGTGGCAACATGGCTTCTGAAGGCTTTTATTGGTCTAGTCACACCTTGTAGCTGTACTGGCTCAGAGCTGCACTCAGAAACTAAATCTAGGCTTCCCTTTGCAAGAAATAAGTTCAGAGACCTACGGCTATTTAATGAGTACTAATTTGTTCATGAAGCTGACAGGTGAATTTCCTCTTCAATCTACATTATATTGCACGTCACCTTTGTTGGTTTCTGGGGAAAACAGTGGGGAAGAAAGCAGCCCCAATTTAAAAACAAAAAAAACCTTCATGATGAGATTGACATGAAAGAAACTTGTCTCTCATCAGTAATTGCTTCCCCCTGGGTTTGACAATATTTAAAAATGAAGGCTTTTCCTTCATATATGACTTGACCTATCATGAATTATAGCTGATGCTACCAATCCGCTCCTCCCTGCACACAAGGCTTGCTATCTCAATTTTATACTGTAATTAAATATTTTCTGATGGCATGTTATTTATTATTCTTCACCTGCAGCTCTCCTAATGTTTATACATCTCCACATATTAGCAGGCAATTAAAAAACTGTTATTAAGAATATTATTATCCTAAGAGCTTGTTTGATGCAAGTGAAACACAGGAATGAACTGCTTGACTGCAAGGAACAGGGGTGTGGGTTTTTTGGTTTTTTTTTTTTGTTGTTTTTTTTTAATTTGTACATTATCTAGCACCTTGACATCTTTGTTCACAGTCAAAGATCCTAAGCAGTTTAGGACGATATAAAAAAATGAATGATGAGACAAATTTATTACTAATCTCATTCGACTGCTATAAAACTACCAAACAGTGAACCAAAGTATTAAAAGAGAACAATACGTATAATTTTGTAATTTTACTTTTTTATTAATGTTTTTCTCTTTAAAAGAAAAATCAAAATAAGCCACATCTTTCCACCCAAAACCAAGTTCAAAGATAAGTAGGGCCTCCTGCACTAGGAGGAAAGCAGAGATCAAACAGAACAGGAATGCCATATTTCAGATATTCAAACCTGTCTGTCTGTATGACTCTTCCAAAACTTCAAGGTTGGAGTTTTTTTCCTTACTCTTCTGAAAATCAGTGAGTTGGTACCAACTGAGAATTTAGCCAAGGAAATAAATAAAGGAATTCAATCACAAACTCAACTCAGTGTGCTTCAGAGCTGGTAATTAAAATCTTCTCAACTACAATCCTAGTTTGCCACACTTAAAACCCTTGACAACCTTTCAACAGTCATCATGCCCTTTTGCATCTTGCTCCGTATTTCTCATGATCTTCTGCGGGAGATGGGCCACAGTTAGCACCCCACATCTCCCTTCTCTACTCCTCCAAACAGCAGTGGAGGCAAGAGGGACTGCCTGCACCTTCATGAGTGGGAAGCCAAGGATCAGACAACCCTCTAGCATTTCTCAGTCAGGAAGGGCACCAGAGCTCAGAGCCCTGAGGACCATTCAGTGGGGTGGGAAAAACACAGAGAGAATGGGTGAGGAGCAGACTCCAGTGGGCATCGGAACAGGAAAAGCAGGCAGAACTGAGAGGAGATCCATTTTGATTAGTGTTTTACTTAAAATATCACTGATGAATGAAAGCATCCACTGAAAGGAATTTGTGTATGGCCAGGATTTCTTTTTACAGAGAAGATCACCCTGTGCTGTGGGGTGCTCGCAGCCCTGGCGCAGGGGGGCAGACAGAGAGCATCCAGTCCCCACTACCTCTTCGCAAGGGACAGACCAAGCCTGAAGCAAAGCTCTAACATGGCTTCAGGTATGCATGAGGGGACAAGCCAGAAGCTGTTCTTCCCCAAAATTATTTGCTGATGCAACAAACCCAGTTTAAAAATACATTAATATCTAGATCAACAATAAACTCTTCAGAGGCTCCAATGCAAAGCACCTGTAAGCATCAATAAGTGTTTTGCTTTATTATAGACAATACAATTTGACTTTATGTACACAGTGTACTAATGAAAAATAAATTGTATGCTGCATAATGATTATTGCATACTTACATAGCCATATTTGGTTGCTAAAGCTTTTGTTATCCAAAAAGTCAGAGATCTTCCCATTTTGATAAGCCATGACAAAAGGGAATTACCTTGGCAAAGGTCACTAACTTGGGGTTGAAGTTTATCCAGAAGCCGGGATCTGCAAACCCCTTATTTCTCACTTACTGTTAATTTAAACCTAATCTATTTGTTTTTAAAGACTTGATTTGGGCCCTCTGATACATGCTGGACTACAAATACATTGAAAGTAACAAATTTTGCAAAGGGCATTTTGTAGCATTTATTTTATCAACTTCAGTTAAAATACATAAATGAAAATATGCATTTTGTGTCCAACATTTAAATGAATGTAGCTCATGTAGTGGAATGTTTTTGAGATGCTAATTAGTGTTCCTGACAAATGGTGAATTTTCAGCAATTTAGGTACTGAAAATATTTTCACTTATTCTCTACCGTTACTACTCTCTTTTTCAGACACAAAGCTATGTATATTTATATCTATTTTTTCCCCTCAACAGAAGAAATAAATTAGCAGCATCGGGAAAATGAGATTTTACAATGAGTTAGCATTTATCACACTAAACCACTGAGACATCTTGCTCAGCTGGAACCGTGCACATTCCCAGATGGTGTATTGGATTATAATTTCACAAAACGAGTTTGCTCTCTCAACAGTTTCTCTTGCAATTTCCTCTGAAAAGTCATCTAAATATTTCCACAGTCTCTGTTCCTACTCCCTGTGGAGTCTCCCATATCTTTTCTCTATGGCCTTATTTTATTTTGCTATTACGGAACAATTATATTTAGGAATTATTCTACTGAGGTACTTCTATGGCATTCTTATTTTTTATTATTTCATTGTAATATTTATATTTAGCTCTTTAGAAGTTGGCTTTCATTTTTAATTTTTTATCCAATACCTTTTACATCATTCATTTTCCCCGCACTCATTATCTTTAATAACCAATCTATGACTTGTCATGTTTTTTCGTGGTCTGTTCTGAAGGAAAATGAAAAGTAAAACTTTTTCTGTGTTGACACCTAGGTGATCCAAGATTTAATCAACAGTAGCAACATATTATATCTCAGGTTATTCAACACTAATAAGTATACCAGTTATGAAGGAGACAAAAGCCTTTGCTATAGCAGAACTGCACAAACTCTAGAAAGACCACTGCATTTCTGCTGTATGGTGAGATCAGCAGTGGCCTACAGCATGGGGTCAGGTGGTGACCCTGGACTTTTTGGATATTGGTGCTGAGTGCCAGCCCTGAACAGCAGCCTCTCCTGCTGCATAGATGGGAGATGGTGACAGAACCACTTTGCTTTCACTGTGTATAGGCTGCCCACAGCCATTTGTTGTTCTGGCAGCTGGGGGATGAGGAGGAGGCAACAACAAGAGGCCAGAGGTGTTTCATGTTTACCCACAGTCACTGGAGAAACCTAGTACCAACTGGATTCATGAAATTTGAGTGATGGAGGTACCATGTTAACCTTTCTGAACAAAAATTTCTCCTCAGGGGCATCATCTGCAGAAGACTCCAAATGAAGCTCATGAGGCAGAGAGAAATATGCTGATGTGTACTATTTCAGAGACACATTTGCTTCTTCACCTAACCTGGGCTCACACAATCTTAGTACTTCTATGATTCTAAGGCAAGTATATCAAAAAAAGAAACAATTTTACAGCTAAATTAGCAGGTTACATTGCTCAGAGAATAATATCCCCTTACAAAAGGGTTCTACTTGGCTTTAGAGCTAGTCAGGAGCATTATATAATCCAACATCCAAGGATTTATATTATCCTCCCTTTGTTCTCAAATGAAGACTTATCACTGATTTATTGATTTTGTTTGTACAAATGGAAGGAAGCTCATGGGTATTTTTGGTGGTGGGACTTTACAGCTCTAATTAGGTTACTGTCTCCTGCTAAATTGGAACATGGCTTGGTTTATTAAACCTGATACTTTTTGCACATTTCAGAAGTTTAAAAATGCATTGTTTACTGTGCACATACGTTCAATATATCTCAAATAACAGCAGATCAAGTTCACACAACACAGCAGTTACAGTGTTTCAGTGACACCTTTGCTACTGCAGACCTCCTAAAATAGCCCATTTTTTGTAATTTGCATAGATACTGAAAAAAAAACCCCAAAGAACTTCTGTGAAGCATCATGCTCTTGCTCCTACAGTATCACTCTTGTTCCCAAGAGATAAGTAATGAAACAAATGCAGCCATGTACTCTCAAAATAATTCTGCTAAGTGAATGCAAGCAAATTTGATATCCAGCTAAGCATCTTATTTGCTTATAATCACTGTGAGAATGCCTATTGCTTCTAGCTGCATAGGGTATGTCCAAGTTGCTCAGTCAAACATCAGTACTGGTTAATGCCAGAAAAGCTCATACATAGGAGTTTGCTTGGCCTTTACCCTCAACCTTGTGCAACACCTGAGGTGGTTTAGTATGCATGAAGTATTAAAGAAAAAAAAGATGATTTAAGAATCTACAGTCTTAACAAAAGTGAATCAGTAACCAACAATTAGCGTTCCACTATAATTTCTATTGTCCACAACATACCTTCCTGGACATGAAAATGAGAAAATAAGGAGGCAACATTTAAATTAATACACTATATACATATTCACTATGTGCTGCTTTTACAAAATCCTGCATACAGCCGAGCTATTTAAGCTGTTATTGGAACTGACACACTGATCAAAGCACCTGGAAAGTAACAGTGTTTTGAACAGGAGCTGTGCTTTCTCTTTCTGTTTTACCAGAGCTCTAGTGACTAATCTGTAAAACTATTCATGCATTTCTCCATCATTTACTCTTTTCAACATTTTACTCTCTTTACTTAATACAGCAGGTTAACTTCAGAAAAAGTCTAATGGAGAAAATAATTAAAAGCTGTTTAAAATTCACAAATTTTGAGTTTAGTAAAAATATGTAAATTATGGATCAGTAAAAGGATAAATTCAGTTTTTCATTAATAAGTGAAAAAAATAAATAAAAATAAAAATAAATAAAAATCTTTGGGATTTTTTTTTTCTTCCTGCATTTCATGTGTCTTGGATGACAGATTTTACAAGCAATGGTTCAACCCATGAAGGCTGCATACTGGAACTAGTATGTATGTATACATTTATACACCTATACATACATATAAGATACATATATATGCCTATTCACACACACACATATATGCACACATTCCTATGTATACACAACTATATGTATATTTACACACATACACACAGCCTTTCAGAGACCCAGATGTACTGGAATATTGAAACAAAGCACTAGAGGAGACAGGATATATATGTATTAGTAGATTAGCCACTGACTTAGCAAGGAACTTCTATTTCTTTGGCAGTTTGTGAACATATGCTCTCCTTGGATGTGAGTCATATGTGGGACTATATCATACATATATACAAAATAACACATCATTTACAAATTACAGACAGTTCACATCTAAGCATTTCTGGATCATGACTGAATCAAAAACATTAATATTATAGGGAAGTTCATTGGAGAGACAATTTGACAGACTAGAAGATATCTTTCCCAAGATACTTTACCAAAGTATCTTGTGCTATTTGCTAAACAGACAGAACAATATTGCTTGTGTGCCAGACAAATTTCTTGCCAACACCAAGAACTGAGAAGGACAAACATTCAGGCTGTGGTTATTATAGTCATCTCAGATGGCTAAAGATACAGCTTTACCCCAGCAGTTCGAGCCCCACCTTTCATGTTAGAGATACATAGCTGTGCTGGTTTGGGCCAGGATAGAATTAATTTCCTTCATAGCAGCTGGTATGGGGCTGTGTTTTGGATTTTTGCCAAAGACAGTGTTGATGACACAGAGATGTTTTAGTCACTCCTCATCAGCCCTTATATAGCATCCAGGCCTTTTCTGCTTCTCACCCCACCCCACCAGTGAGTGGGCTGGGGGTGCAAAAGAAGTGGGGAAGGGACACAGCTGACCCAAGGTATATTCCATACCATACAGCATCATGCTCAATATATAAAGCTGGGTGAAGAAGGAGGAAGGGGGGACATTCAGCATGATGGTATTTGTCTTCCCAAGTCACTGATACACATGATGGAGCCCAGCTATTCTGGAGATGACTGCACTCCTGCCTGCCCATAGAAAGTGATGAATGAATTCCCTGTTTTGCTTTGCTTGTGTGCATGGTTTTTGCTTTACCTATTAAACTGTTTTTATCTTAACCACCAAGTTTTCTCACTTTTACTCTTTCACTTGTCTCCCCAATCCCACTGGTGAGGGAGTGATAGCAAGTGGCTGACTGTGTGGTCTTTAGATGCTGCCTGGGGTTAAACCACAAAAACAGCAGAGCCAATTTTTCAAACACAAAAGAAACAAGAATGACAAGAATAACCAATGTTGGTTATTGGTTTTAATTTTTGGTGCAGCCAAAGGTCTTTCAACTGTCTCAAAGTACTCCATATCCTGGAACTGGGAAATACAGCTGGGGCTTCAAAGACCAGATCATAGAGCCCTGCTCTGCTTGATTGATGGGGACACAGCCAGTCATGTCTAACCCTACTGCTCTGTCTTTAACCATGCCAGTTGCTCCAGTGATGGTCCCTACCTGTAGACTTTGAAGAAACACTAGGTTTTAATGCAAGGGGTGGGGAAGGTGGATCATAAACGGTAAAAGAGTCTTGGTTCCTGAAAGACAGAAATTCCTGTCTAGTCTATACACTTCAGGCACAAGAGGATGATGCACAAAACACTGACCACCCCACCAGAGGCAATTTACTTTTTTTCAGTTCACCCTGAATGGAGTAGAGCAAATATTCAGTATATTCAGACACAGAGCTGCACAAGAAACCCATATCAGCATTTTGACATTCATCAAAGTAGTGAGTCCAGAGAATTAAGAGTTCAGAGGAAGAGCATTTTCTGGTATTATCTTCCCTTAATCATTAATCAGAAACAACAGTTTGTCAGAAAGCTGATTCTCGCACAACTTCGGCTGCACACAGATAGCAAGCACACTTTTTCTCTGACTATTTCACTTAAATTGTACTTTTTCTTTCCTCTCCAGCCCTTTCTCAACCCCCACCCACCCCTCAATACACACACACAAATTTTGTATTCTTCTCTATACAATTCTTCCTGCTAGGAAACATTTGATTACATCTTTCTTCATGTTCAGAGTTTATTTTAAACTCTGCTTGGATTTTTTTGGCTCTAGATTTTTGAAGTTGCCATTTCTGTGTATCATTAATTCAGAGATGCATGAACAACCTTACTTGATGGAATGTGTATTATGTTACCTCTCAGTTTCCTCTGTTATCTTACATATTGTCAAATCAGACTTCAAATTATGTCACAGCTACTCTTTCTGAACGGTTAATTTTTCACTGAAAGTTACACAGATGGGCAATTATTTTAAGGCTTGAATACCTGCCAGCAATTGTAGAGGCATAAAGCTGATCCCCAAAGCCCACACAACCACTGACAACACCAAAACTAGAACACAACACTGAATGTAAACTATAGCAATTTTTATGGATGGCAGAATTAAAATGAAAATTTTCCACATTATTAAAAAAACCTTCCATCACTGCAAGAATGTACTTCTGTATCTATAAATGTGCAAAACCACACATTTTAAATCCACAAAGAGTAACAAGAGAGAACCAAGCCAACTTAAATAACAGTGTTTTATTTATTTATGTATTTTAAGACAAGCACACTACTCATGGGAGGAGTAGGGCAACCATCCTTTAAGCTTCTACATGTAAAACGTGGCCAGTCTTCGCGAACAAAAATCTGGGAAAGGTCTTTTGACCTTTCAAGCTTGCGCAATGGATTTTTTTAGGTGAGACACAGCCTGCGCTGAACTGAGCCCACCCTTTAATCCTAAGGTTCATCTGCCAGGCCAAGCAGGCTTGGACAATGGCAGTGAGGTCCTCAGGACGTAGGTTTGTTTAGAGTGACCTTGTCTTAGATGGATGGCCTTAGGGGCTCCATCTACCCGGGGGTGTCCCTGAAGCAGGGCCGGAATCGAACCTGCGTACTCGGCGGTGAAAGCGCCGCACCTTAACCGCTAGGCCACCAGGGGACCCCCTCTTCTACATGTATTTATCTATAAAAATGAATAAAATATAGGTACCACTCTTTAAAAAGAAATGTCACCTACAGAAGTGGGAAGTGGGTCACTTTCTATGTCCTCTAGGTTGACAGCAGAATGGTCAGTGACTAACAAATCCTCTGCTGTCTGTTAGTCATCCACTGAAACTGGGACAAGAAATACACAGTCTTTCCCAGAACCTACTGGAAAACCATCCCTGCATGGTGGCCGTCTCCAGTTACCGGCATACATTGATTCTGCAGCCTGACGCTGTTACTGCTGCTATAAGGGTTCAGTGTGGTTCCACCTATAGAATAGCCCAGGGCAGAACTGAGATCAAAGGAAATCACCAACTTTACATCTACAGCCACCATGGACAAACATAACAATACACATAAAAGAATTTACCTATGTATACGAAGATATACAGCATCCAGCCAAGCCTGGCACTGGTCTAAATCACCTGCTGCCTTCCTCTCTCTCTCCTCCTAAATGCCCTCCAATGTTTTCATCAATTTTTCAAAACTCTTAAAACAAACCACCAGAGGCCCTGAAAAATGTACATTGAGAATCATGACTTATTGGTTTGCACAGGATGAAACAAAACAGCGTTTATAAGGATAAAACAAGACAACCATCTAAATCAGGCTTTCAACAGAAAGCATTGCCATAAAATGGTCCATGCTTCAAGGTCCACAGGGAGAAGTATTTGATTTCCTGAAGAATCATTTACAGAGAGACACAAACATTTGATTCCAAATCCATAAATAATTAAATAAGTTAATAATTAAATATACAACCTAGACTTGTCTGAAAAGAAAATTTAGAAACTGTTGCTAGCACTTCTTTAATGACACTGACTTTCTTAAGCATAGTACAGACTTCTCACAACAGTGAAAAATAGAGTATGTGATGTTCCACAAGCAGGCTCTGAAAAGACTGAGTGCTGAGGCACAAATTTCTGGGGGACTGCTCATTTTACCAGGACTTTGTTGCATACTCTAGTAGTCAATACCACCAAGTGACATCTCCATACAATATACACCAGTACAATAAAGTGGAAAGAGAGTTCAGGCAAACTGTAAGAACAAACCCTGTTATTATTTGAATCACATCAAATAAACAATTTCATGATTTTAAACAATTTTTTTTTCCACATATGGTTCTCTTTCCTTTCCTCCACTTTCTTTCTAAAAATTTAGAGAATGGTCATGTTTGCAGAATTTCTACTACAGAACTTTGAGGAAATCCTGACATTGATTTGAGACACATGAAATTGTGTGTTCATACATGGACACATGACCAGCCCTGGAGATCTACAAAGATCTTCCTTGGCATAAGTATCCTATCAACCAATTACAGTCAATGAGTAAAGAAGAAAGGAATGAGAAAGTTAATGGAACACACCAGAACCTGTCAGTCATTTATGATTAGCAAGGCCAACCATGACAATACATTGCAGGACTAAGATTTAAAATTTCATTTAAATAAACTAATTTAAATAGATGCTGTTACAAAAGAGCTGACCTGATAAACCACACACAGTTCTGATTTCAGAGCATGAAATAATTAGAGCTATATTTGTAAGCTGCTGCAGAGAATTCCTATTTCCAGGAGGAGTGGAGCTAATTAATCTCTGGCTTTCCAAAAGCACTAAGAACAAGAAACAGCCTTCTTGACTGATTTGGCTAAACGGTAAGTCTGGTTTATTAAAGCAGCTTATCTATTTACCATCACATGAACTACCAAAAGCACCTTCGACTCTTCACAGAGGAAGGACTCAACTGTTCCTCTTAGCTCATAGCTACTTCACCCAAAACAGACCCCAGAGCTGAGTGGAGGTATTAATGGTAGTGTCCATCAGCCCACAAAGGGAGGGAAGAGTGCACGTCACAGAACCAAGAGCTCTGTGAATGTTTTTATACAACAGATAGCAAAATAAGCAATAGGTAGCATAGAGATAGGGGGCATGAGAAAAAGCAGTGTACTATGGGGGAAGTCAGGCATGTGCCAAAGAACTAAAAAAATTTCAGTAGGAATTAATGTGAACTCTTCTATTGCTCTCATTCAAATCAGTGCAGGAGGGCTCTCTGAGAAGAATGCACTGGCCTTGCAACTAGATGACTGCTAATTACTACCTGGATCAAGAAAGATTCTCCACAGCTTCAATACTTGAAAGAGAACTGGTTGACAACCTCTGTGTAATTAGTTTTCTAACAAGAGAAAGATTTTCAGATGTGGGATGCCTGAGGAGGAGGGAGAGAGGACGGCTCAGCATATACATATTTTTTTTGTTCATTCATTTGTTCTGTTTTCTGACCTCCCCTTTACTTTCCTGAGCTGTAAGGAAGAAATTATCATTAATGGCATAATGCACGTTATTATACACTAGCATTGTTTTTCTTATGTTAACCTATCCTATCTTGTTGACTTTCACATTTCTGTCAGACAGACTCACTATATTTAAATATATATATAAATTGCCATGACAGCTTTCCTTTAAAAGAAAACTGCTACTACAGCTGACAAAAAATTATCATGAAGACAATTTTCTTCTACAGTATGTCTTTGAAAGCACCGTGCTTTTGCTAAGTATCATTAGCTGTTAAAATAACACGTGACATGTTTTTTCTTAAATCTAAATATTTTATTTCACAGCAACATCTGTTGTAAAATATATTTTACTTCATTCACTCATAAGTGTCCCCCATATTCATTCATACCATCATTGACAGTAGATTTCCACTGATAGCCCAGAATGGCAAGACACCACAATCACTTGATTTAGTATTACAATTGAATAATTAGGCAGTGCAAAAGCATTGAGAATGTCATGAACTACTAATACTTTCATACCACTAATAACCTATACATAGAATAAAAGTCAAAATTAATTTGGTATCAAAGAAATATGAAATTTTCTCAAGTTAAATCTTACATATTATTTTACCTCCATTTTACATTAGGTTTTGGAAATATTTCAGTTTTGTAAACATGAAATCAATGCAAAATGTTTTCTTCCTCTCTTCCTGTTATGCTGCTTCATATTTTTTCATTCACCAGAGCCAAACCCTCTATGACTCTGCCAGCAGCTTATCCCGTCTCACATATGTCTGTCTACCCCTATAGAAAACCCAAAACACCAGTCCCACAGCAACTCTTCTCTCTCTTTCTCTCAAGACAAGGACCTACATAAGAGAATTATCTTCTGCTTCAATTTACAGACACACAGTGCAAGAGTGGAAGTAACTTCAGACCTCACTTTTTGGGATTCTCTAACACAACAGCAAAACTATTTTACCATATAGTGTCTATGACTAATGGCACTCAGTTGGGAAAGTCCTCTTGGAGAACACTAGAGAGTCAGGAATAAGCTATAATAATATTTCATAGGCACTTTTTTATAAGCATCTCTGGTCTACTGGACATTTCAGTGTTTTTCAAACCACAGAAATTTTCCGAGGCTTCATCTGACAATCTGAAGTATATTTCAGGACTTGTTACACTAATAGCACTGAAGAAATAATAATAATAATAATAATAATAATAATACAGAGGGTAAGAAGAAAAAAATTCACAGGAAAAAAATTAAAAATAAAATCTCATTTCAGTCAGATCAATGTCAGTACTATTACTATTGCCATGCAACCTAAAATGTCTAAAAATAATCACAGGACAATGATACCTGACAGACAAGGGGGAAAACTGCTTATCTATGAATATTTTGCTGCCCCTATTTCACCTCTCTTGATGGCAAGAAGCCTTTAGTTTACTGTCCTGAGATCTGAATGGAAATTTTTTTCCTGATGAATCCCAGCATCAGTAAAATTAAAGAGAAAATTGTAGAACTGGGTTCTACATCTGTACTGACTGTCAGTGGTCTTAGACACAGATAAATACACTTCTAAACTCTACAGTCTGAGAAAGTTACTATTGCATCACTTCTCCATATGCAGAGTTTAAGAGACTTTACGGTAAGATTCAGCAAGTTTTTTCCATATAACATGTTTTGAATTAATGACACAATATTTTATAAAGGAGATAAAATTAATTTCCTTTTTCATCTTTCCTGAGAAAAGCTGTCTTTTCTAACTTAAGTGCTTCATTCAATGATCAGGAACTACATTGCCATTAGCTGAGTTTCACATAAAAGCAGAGAGACAGAGGCACAGATATCACATATCTCATAATTTACCATTGCTGTCTGAAATTCCCACCAATGCATACTCTTTCTCCAGAACAGTAAATAAAAAAAAACAAAAAACCAAAACCCAAATAAAAACAAATGAACAAAAACCTACACACACACAAAAAAGAAATCATACTCACCAGTAATAAAGAATGACAGTGAATGCATAAAGACACTGGAAAGCTAAAGTGCATCTGTGAAAAGAACAGCATTACTTTTCCTTTCTAAGAACATAAATACTTCTTTCTAAATACTGTCTAAAAGTGGAAGTTTTAGGCTCCATGCAATTTTTTATATGAAAAATATTCCAAGAAAAATGTGATCTTGTAAGTAGAAATTCTAATTTATATAGCAGAAGGCTTTAAATGCAGACAGGCATTTAATGGCCAGTCAGCCCACTCCTGCTTTGGGTATCTCTAAGGGCAAAATGGATTCCCACTAAAAATTCTCAGGCTTGGAGAAAGCTCTGACCTGTGCACAGGGTTTAGCAAGGTCTGCTTTCTCTGAAATAGCTACAGATGGGTCAATCTTCAAGAGACTTGTTCCTGCTGTTCTCTTTTGATGAAGCAACCCTTTGCATCTCCTCTGATTTTTATCACTCAAAATACAGCTCTCATCAATAACCACAGGAAAGAGACATCTAACTTTTTTTTTTAGTGTTTGTTTTTTTTGTCTGAACACAAGGCTAGAATATGAGGATTTAATCCAGTAAGCTTTAACGGTGAAGAAGGCAGCACCATGTAATCCCTCTTGGTAAAAGTTAGGAAAATACTAGGAAAAAGAGACAAAAAAAATCTTGAGCAGGTTTCAGGAGTAGGCTCTTTACAGAGAGACACTGAATGATCTTTAAAACATAACCTGAACCATGAAGACAAACAAAGACAGTCAATAATATACATATTCCACAGCACCACCATCACCATTTACTCACATTCAGGCTAAACTTTTGTATGCAGTTCTGATCCAGTCAGCCAAACATAACATTGATGTCAATGGTGCTACTCTGATTACATTTTTATTATGTAAATTAAGGGTGCAAATTTTGCCTTAAAGAAGTACCAGATATTATGTTGTTTCTGTAACACATATGGTTTGTTTGTGGTGTGTCTTTTTTTTTTTTCCTTTTCTCCTCCTTAGAAATCTCCTTAACAATCTTTCTTTCTTATAGGGTAGAATCTGGAAAGGTTTCCTTTTCACGGAGATTAAACTGTCTCCTATAAATATTATTTCTACTACATCTACATGATCTAAGGTAATGGCTGTAATAGAAAAGACAATGAAAAATAATGGATGAGCTCATTTGAAATAGGGGAGGCTTTGTCTTACTGGTAATAGCCAGAGAGTGCCATAAAATAAAGGAATCCCTTAAAAATGCCAGGCCACAAAAGCAGTCAATAGACATCATGATAAGCACTTGCTAATCAATAGTGATAAGTCAGTGCAATTTAGTTTACAGAAGCTTCTTCAACAACTGTTTTTGTAATACCTAACTCACTAGTATAAACATATCAGGCTGATGCAGTAAATAAGAAAGCTCTTTAGTGGATAACATGGTACAAAAATACAGTATCTAGAAAAATCCACTAGTTTTAGATGGCTTGTACCTGCTACCTAAAAGCAAGGCTTCCCTAAATAGAAAAGAAGTGGTAGGAGAAAAAATGTATACAATTGAAAATTGTGGTTAGTAAACATGAAACATGAAATATATAAACTCATGAGATTGCTATGCTGTACAAAAAAAAAAAATTATCAATTTCAGATAATCATCTGGAGTATCTGGAAAACTGGCAGTATATCCTACGCATATTTCATTGCTCACATTTAACAATTACATGAAGTATTCAAGTCCATGTATACTACAGAGAATACACACTTTACCCGGACAAGGTCTCCCTGCTGCCTACCAAAGCCTTACTTTTACATAAGGGGGGAGGACACAAGGAGATTCGACACTTCTTGTCAAAAGCAACTGAACACTGCAGCACTCCAATATGCTTTCAAAGAATGCAGGAAAACATCAGCCTGAGGAGAAAGGGAACATCTGAGCAACCACAGCTTTGATTTCTCTAATAAAGAGGTAGTGAAAAAATAAGGAAAAGTTATTTTCTAAACATTTGCTTCAAATAAATATAACTGAAATGGAAACACACTCAGGTTGACCATTTTTTCAAGCAGATTCAAATACTTCCACAGCAGAAACCTTATCTGTGTGTGCAGACTTCAACAATAAAAAACTTCTTTTTTAGGTATAACTTAGGCTGCAAGAACACATTCCTTTTTTGCCTTTGACAAATGTAGTTGTTCCTTATTCCTACCCATTCCCACATGGTGCTGTAGAGGATCCTAACCCCATTACTGTGGCCATGCCACCTGCTTCTTTGAGCTCCCCTTGGTTTCTCCTGTTCTCTCCACTCACACAACCTCTTTGACCACCAAGGTGCCCTCTGGCCTATTCTTATTTCTCTCTACATTCCTGATGTTCTGTTTCCCAGTAAGGTCCATTGTCTATTTGTTACATTTTCAAATCTGCACTTTCCTGTGTATATCAAGGAGTAGCATTTCACTTTCTAGGGCTGTGCTGTCACTGTGTAACATGCTGACCAGTGCTGTGTCTCACTGCAGTCTCCAAATGATAGGATGGGCCACATGTATCTATTGCTGTTCCCCTCCTCCCAGGTTCACTTCAAATAATATTTTTATTTCTTTTATTTCTTGTTTCTCATCTTTTAGGTGGATTCTAAGCTTCTAATACAAGAAAGCTGTTTTTAAAGCCTATTCCCTTTAAAGTATCCAATCAAATTCAAGGTCTCAGGGCCAGATGGAGGCAGGGATTTCAGCTTGTTGTTTCTAATTTAAGATACTTAGTTCTATCACAAAATTAGGCATATACCTGCATAACTTCACAGTGAAAACAGAGAATACCTATGCTTTCTCAGACACATAGAAGTTAGGAAGTGGTTTGCTGTAGGGCTCATTTTAAAAAAGTTAATTAGTTCTTTATTTTCAACCTGGATATTTGTGACAAACGAGGACAAAGGTTGTAGACATAGAAGGCACCACCTATTCTCCAAAGTAATGGCTACAGTCAACCCTCCCGACATGTCCAAGCCTCCAGCACCAACAGAGAGGCCTGTCTGTGCAATACAGTTATGAGGAAGATAGTTCTTTGACAAGTTTATGAGCAACATCGGCATCCCTGCCTTCTGTGGGTAAGAAACACTTATCCAATTTGCCTTCCCCCCTAAAGCAACAGCACAAAATAAGCACATGAAGCCCCTTCAAATAAAATAAGGCCCCTTAAAATCCACCTGCCTCTCTAGAAAAGTTGAAAGAGCAAATCACATTAGTGAGGGTACTAGTTGCCTGAAGCAAGATGACTTAACTAAACTGAGAGCCATGTGAGATGCACTGTGCATGTTAAACAACTTTGGAGACCAGCAGACATGACACAGACACAGGACCTGACAGAAACCAGCAACTGGAGGCCAGGTGGGACACTCAAGACTATCTCAAGTGGTGATGCAAGTTTAGGCTCAACATCTGGCCCCTAAGATGTTACTCAAAGTTTTCAAGTGCTGCAACAAGAAGAAGTTAAGAACCTCTCAAGTAAAAGAAGGTCTCTGAATAAGGCAATCATCCTTCACCTCCTACACAGCACGAAGACACTGTTAGAAAGAGATCTTAACATCGATGGGCTTCTGTACTCTGCATCTGGCTGCTCTGGTTACAGGAATTCAGGTTTGTTTGATGTTTTAATGGCTTTAACAGTGTAGCAATATGCCAGACACTAAACCCACTGTATAATCCTAACAGAACTCCTGAACCACACAAATACGTACATTATCACAACCAGAAGTTATTTTTTCTTTTATTTCATTGCCACACCCTCCTAGATATCTCATAAAATTAGACACTGAGGAACAGAGACCATGATATGTGACATTTCTCTCAATCCCTGCAAGTATGTGTATGTTGGGTGAACTAGAGAGGGAGATAAGGAAATTCTTCAGATGCATTACAAATTATGCTGGAGTAACAAGGCAACGATGAAAGTAAATTCTGCCAAAAGTTAAACAGATGTGTAAAGATAGCATTTAAAATATTCTAGTGATAACATCTTCCATATTTTGATACTCCTCAGTTAACTGAAGAGATGACTCTTTTATGTCAGAGTTGACAATTGAAGGTGCTTCATGAATGACAATTTTGTGAAAAAACATGAATTATATCTGAAACACAGTATACCCCAAATGCAAAAAAATATTCATTGCTTTTCACTGCTGGCAATTACATTTTTTAAAGAGAGTTCTAAAATCAGGTTCTCTAATTCCTTAGTATAGGAGGGAAAACAAAATCAATCAAGAAGTGTTTATCCTACTGCTTTGTTTGGGGGAGGGATATTGCACAGTGGTGTTGACTGGCTTTAAGTCAATTCAACGTAACTTTACTATGGCAACAGTTGCATCACTTCATATCACACAGTCTCAGATAAAAAAATTAAACCAGCACCTCCTTCTTTTATTCCTGTGCTTTGATCTTCCTGAAAGTGAACTTAAAAAGCTCTGCTTCCTAGATTTCTATGCCAGTGAGCCTGTGCCTACAGCATTGACTGAGCAGATTTTTCCTATTTACAATTAATCTAGTAAAAGCATTTTGCTTTGAAAGCTCCTTTGTGCTACATGGTACATCCAGTACTTAGGGGGTTAATGCATGAAATGGATCACTGGGTTGAAAATAAAAATCACTGTTAAAAAAATGTGGTACCAGGAGAATTAGGCACAACATAATATTGTAACCACTGAGAAGTCTCAACAGTAAAATAAAGCCTTATACTCCCAGCATTTTCATTAGTTTTCCAGTAGTGCTGGACGCAGTGTGAATTACAATGAGCTAGAAAGCAGTGGTTGCTCTCTTTAAAGAACATTCACTGTATAGGGGGAAGTCATTTCTTCAAATCATACTGTGCTGGTTATTGGTTTGTATATGCTGGTATGCATTTTAGCACTTAGAAATTATATTTCACTCCATTATTGGATGCTGCATATAGCCTGAAAAACAATATGTGTTTAGCAGCTCTCAAAATGAACCTCATTGTAAGGCAAATATTTGTTTAGAAGTGGGCACAGTGATATAAATCTGTAGAAAGAGCATTCTGCACCAAATCTTTCACTGGGAGGATGTTTTTTAAGTCTGGACAGGAGGTGCTGTGTTTTCATTAAAACAACTGTAGAAGATAACATTAAGATGACTAAAAGCCGAAACAGGACAAAAATTGAGGTTGAGATGAGCTTCTACTACAGAATGTTGTTAGCTGTTCATAAGGAAAAAACCCAAACAAACAAACCCCAAACCAAAGCTGAAATTAATTCATTTGGGCAAGCAGAGCATGTATTTGTTGCGGTTTAATCCTGGCCCAGTCCAAACCAGTATTAAAATACCACCAATCATCATGGAAAAGAGACAAAATGAGCTTATGCCTACAGAACTACTAACTTCTCCAAAACATTACTTTATATCTCTTTAAGAATTAAACATACCATCTGCATTTGAAGGAACATTAGAGTTGATTCAGGCCTCAGCTTGAACTTCCCAACTACTTATTTGGGGAATCTATACGTATGGGTCAAAAAAAAACCCCAAACATGTGCTCTCTGACCATTTGCCAGATCTCTATTTCCAGCTGTCTGACATTATGTAGAAGAGCACGCAAGCTCAGACCAACCCCCACAACCACTGGCAAACCCAATCCTCCCACTCTTAAGAAACCCAACTAGCCCAGAGAAAGTTGTATAGAGCCTGTAATATGCTCTATATTGCAATATGCTCCACCACTGGGAGGACTCTGGTATTAATTCAGTTACACACGCTGCATGCAGAAGTTTGTAGCAAGTAACCTTTCTCAGAGCCTAACTTCATTCAAGCTTAGGTCTCAGAAAGCCTGAAAAAGTGCTGAAAACTAAGGTCTTACCTCCTAAACAATTACCTATACTATGCAATATGGACATTTCAAGATCTTCCACACACTGTGAATTTCAATGTAATTCACAGAAACATTGAGGTCTGCCAGAGAACTTCTAGTCCATCTCCCCCTGCTCAGACAGAGTTGCCCAGGATCATACCCCAGCAGGTTTTGAATATCTCCACAAATGGAGAGATTTCTGTGTGAGTAGTGCCAGCCTGGCTCTGGACACGGATGCAGGGGGGTGTCTGAGCTGCTCAGCTCCAGGGCAAGGCCTTCCCTGCTCAGACACAGCATTGTACCAGCTGGCCATCCAGCTCCTGG
>JAWWLV010000121.1:36036940-36052254 GCA_035041135.1 Platyrinchus mystaceus | reverse complement strand
GCTCCTGGCCCTGCAAAAACACACAGCTCGCTGTGGCACAGGAGTGCACACACAGCTTCTTGACCTACAGTGTGAGACAAAGACTTCTTGCCTCACTGTTCATACACTCTCTAGTCAGGCATACTCTAGTTTAAGTAGAGGCACAATAGTTCTTGGATTTTTATTTACAAATTTTAACATTACATTCTACACTGCCTAATTAAACACCTTCTTTTGATGTGGCACTGCCTCATCCTCAATAAAAGTGAGGTGGGTTGTTGTTTGCTTTTTAAGGAACTGATTAAAAAAATTTTTTTTTCTGCACTACTTAAAGGGAAAGACTTGTCTTTAACCAGCTATGTTAATAACAGAAGATTCAAAATCATGCAATTAACAAGCATTAAAATTTTTTCCTTAACAAATAATCTGATATTGTTCCCTTGAGGATTCTTTTTTCTTTTTATCCCCCAAACACAAATGGCTTTACAAAGTCATTAAGATGGAATATTTACTGAAGAAAAATAAATAAATTTCAACAAGTAATAATCAGATTTGGTGCTGTTTTCTATTTTAGAGCACGTACCTATAGGTACCAAAACTTTGTTGGATTTCAGTGGCAATGAAAGGTCAGGAATGCAAGGTGTAGAACATTTGCTGTTTTCAGAGGGATAACCAAAGTCATGCAGCCCCTCTGAACAAGGGAAAAGCAAGGATGGGTGAGGCAGGGAACAGATACAGTATGATCTATCATGTCTAGACCTGCTACAATTCAGTCCCATTACAGGATTGCAAAGGACAAGACCACCAGTTAAACCAATGGTGGCCTCATATCATGATATAAAAGTCATCACATCATCAATAAAGATTCACCACACAATAAAATAAAGATCTGATGCAGTTAAATCACTGAGTTTACTACAGCAGATCTTTATTTCATGAGAAAGAATCACGGAAATGAAGCTGTTGCTCCTGCACAGACTGTCTGGACTGAACAAGGAGGAGATGAGCCATCCATGATGTTTTGTCACAGCTCTCAGAAACCAGGCTTTGTACTGTCAGCTGACCAGGGAGTGCCTTGGGCTTCCCAGCCTCTGAGGCCTTCACTCACATGGATTCACTGGCATCTCTGGTGTTATAGGCAGTCCACACCCCTGCCTTATCCTCCAGTGGGCATTCCCCAACCAAATTACTGCTGTTGAGGAAGCTCATGTAAATATAGCTTTGAGATCTTCATCTTCCTGCCAAAGTCACTGATGGGTTTAAAACACTCCTGAATAAGGAGACAGCATTGAGAGAGATTTGGAGAGATTGAAAACCCTTGTCTTCCTTAAAAACCTGGATAAAATCAGACAAACAACTGCAACAAAATAAGGGCAGAGGAGGTAGCCATAGTTGACATGCTAATAAAAAAGTCTCTTTGAGAATACAGATATCCAGCATACACAAACAAGCAGTCCTGATGAACTAACAATACACTATATTTTACTTCTGTTGCTCTCTACACCTCAGAAAAAGAATTTTAAGACCTTATCCTACAACTCTCTCTGTGAAAGTAAGGCAGTGTCTTGGCACAACTGAGTTCCACCAAACAGGCCAAGAGAGCATCACTTTTTCCTTGAAACCCCTGAAGATTGCAGGGCAGAAACACAGCAGTGTCAAAAGTGTCATATTTCAAATGCATATTTAAAGTTTGACTATCCTGGAGCAAGGCCTGTCAGGAGGGCAATGCTAGACTGAATTTTTTCAGGACAGGCATTCAAACATGCTGCATTCTCACAGAGAATCACAGTAGGATTTTGTAACTGTATCAGGTTTGTGTGGCCAGGTTTTGATGGCAGAGGGCCTCCAAGGACAGCTTCTGTGAGAAGCTGGTAGAAGCTTCCCCTATGTCTGACAGAACCAATGCCAGCCAGCTCCAAGACACATTTGCCATTGGCCAAGGCAGAGCCCATCAGCAACGGTGGCAGCACCTCTGGGATAACTGAGTTAAGAAGGGGAGGAAAAAACTTGTGCAACTGCAGCCAGACAAAGGAGTAAGAATGTCTGAAGCGGTTCTGCAGGCACCAAGGTCAGTGAAGGAAGAGGGGGAGGTGATGCTGGAGTAGAGATTTCCAGAGTAGAGATTTCCCTACATCCTATTATGAAGACCATGGTGAGGTGGGCTGTCCTTCTGCAGCACATGGAAGTCCATGGTGGAGCATATATCCATGGAGGACCCCGTACAAGAGCAGGTAGATGCCAGAAGGAGGCTGTGACCCCTTGGAAGGGACCACAATGGAGCACTTCATGAAGAACGGCACAAGGTGGGAAGGACTCGTGTTGGAGAAGTTCATGGAGGACTGTCTCCTGGGGGAGGGATCCCACGCTGGAGCAGGTGAAAAGTTGAAGAAGGCAGGAGCGACAATGTGTGATGAACTGACTGCAACCTCCATTCCCCATCCCCCTGCACCATTGCAGGGCAGGGAGTAGGTAGAGAAAATTAGGAGTGGAGTTGAGCCTGGGAAGAAGGGTTGGGGTAAGATGTTCTTAAGACTTGGTTTTATTTCTTATTACCCTTCTCTGGTAATAAACTAATTTCCACAAGTGGAGTCTGTTTTGCCAGTTAAAGTAATCAGTGAGTGAACTCTCCCTGCCCTTATCTCAAACCATGAGCCTTTTGTTATATTTTCTCTCCTTGGTCCAGGTGGGGAGGGGCGTGACAGAGCAACTTGGTGGGCACCCGGTGTCCAGCCAAGGTCAACATCACAGTAACATGGGTATCTGGTGCACAGTACACAGCAACACCTCCAGACTCCAAGGCAGCCACAACATTGCTTACAATCATCAGCAATGAGGAATCAGGATCTCTGTCCCACCTGAAAGTCCAATCATGATGTTAAATCCTTGCAAATCAAACTTGAGCCCAGTCTTAAGCAGAAAAAGCCTATGGATTGATTTTTTTGTGTGTTATCTTACCCTGTTGCAGCAAAAAGTAGTAAGCTATAGATTAATATGTTGCATTTAGTGAACCACTCAAAAAGGTTTCTCCTGTCAATTACAAAAGATGCAATACTCATTAACTGCATCTAACATAGAAAACTTTTCATTTCCAATTAAAAAACATTGCTTAGGACTTCATGAGTTTTTCAACAAATATTAGAAATAAAAAAAAGTGCATATTAAGGTAATCTGTTAAGAGTACTTATGTTTTTCCAGGTGTTTAGTGTGATTGGAGTACTGTGCATTTGCATAACTTTTGGATTTTCTAGACATTAAGAGAGAAGAAAACAGAAAGTGAAGCCTGTGATTTATCAAGTGGGTTTTCAGGAAGGAAGAGTAATTTGCCTTTACAAGCCATCTGTACAGTTCACCATGTAAATAATTCTCTGTTCAAGACAACAGAATCATATTTTACTTGTGGGTTTAACATACACAGCACAGTCCCACCTCAGTTCTGTTCCACCACCAGAGGACTCATTAAGAATTACCAATTAACACAACAGCTACACTGGCAGGCAAAATAATGAAAGGACATTTACACCTTAAAGGCTTGTTTTCCTTCCTTTAATTTTCAGCTAATTTCAGCGAGGAGTGGTCAACATATTAGTATACAGTTTATGGATGTTTCTACCACAAGGCTTCTAGTGAAGACAAATTGTGATCACCTTCCTATGGCACCTCACTAAATCTCCTGAGTCTTTATTTATTTATATGGAATCCATCACTGCAAAGTCTACAAGCACAAACAGATTAAATATGCTCCCTGCATGCACCCAGGCTGCTGTCGCTGCCATTACCCAGGAAAGCAACTGCAGATTCTATTTTTTCTTTTATCCCTTCAAACCTGAGCATAGCAAGGAAAGTGTGAACTGAGATTTCCTTCCTGAGACTAAACCACACTATTTACTGAGTGTCGATCACAGACCAACCGATGGATGCTTGAGCTGTGGAGAACACACCAAAGCTTCAAATCTTTAATTTTTTTAACACCTTGATACACAAATCCCCAAAGAGCTGCTTGGAAATTTTAGCTAAAAACAGTTCACTGTTTGTAAACTGCAAATAGATAGTTGGGTTTTCCCCCCAAATATAAACATCTGCTTTCTCCTGTGATTTCCTTGCCGTGGGTGCCCTCTACCAAAGCACTTGTAATTGAGGCATTTCACTTTAATGGCCTGAGACTCAGCAGCGTAGTTTCAATGCTGCCAACCCAGCATCACTGTGACACAAACACAGCAGCCCAGGAGATCACGAATCCATGGAGGAAAGAAGAAGAAAAGATGACTTTCCATGGAATTCTTCTGCACAGAGTATAAATTAGCATATTGATAAAGCAGTGGGGTCACAGACTCCTATCCATCATATTTTTCTGTCAGAGGGAAATTCAAAGATATGTTGTTCCAAGTATGATAAATTGTCTTTTGTGGGCATTTAGTTTTCACAGATAAACACAAAAAAATCTCATTCCTTTCAATAACCTGGCAAGAAATTGCCTAATAATTAGGTAGTGCGATTTATAGTTTAATAGCCTGTGGGATTTAGGGCTTCCACCTTCTCTGAGACTGTCACACCTGTGCCCTTTTAGCATTACATAGTAGCCTAGTGCTCTCATTAGAGTATGGAGATTAATATTAATGAGACAGATTCTCACTGGAGGCACACTAGTTTACATGACATTAATTTACATTTTATACTGAATCAAATTTTAGTGAGAACTTACCTTTATTACTATTATTTTTTAAGAGCTTTCAGTTCCTTTCTCAAGGAGAAAATAAAAAAAAAAGCCAGGAGGATTGTAATCAGAATTGATATTAATAGGATATTTCCAAGTCTGTAATCCTTATCTCTTTGACAACAGATGAGTTAGTTTTGACTCAAGTACACAAGCCTTGAATAAGTAAACAATTTGTAAATACAGGGGTTGAGGAAGCATACTACTTAGGATTATCAGAATTCCTAATTCAGGCAGACTTGTAAAAGGATTGTGATTACACAGTAGACATTATTTTTCCTGTTATCTGCCACAAGGAGATAAAATCCAGCTTTGCAGAATGAGTTTCTTGACTGTCTCATAAGGAAGGAATTACGATGCAACTCAAGATTTAAAATTTCAGTCACTTTTCAGGGATTCTCCAGGAACTCAATATAATACAGCAAAATTTGTTCTGCTGAGAAGAAAAATCCACTGCGGAATACCAGTGTGTTAATGATATATGTACAGTAATGCTTTGATTGCTGAATCCAAATACAAAGATCAAGCACATGGAGACGTGAATACTGACTCTTGCAAAATTAAGGTGTTCTTTTTCTTGAGGGTTGGGTGGGTTTTTAGTCACAGGATATGCAAAAGCAGGCATGCACAGCCCTATCAGATCTTCTACGAGTAACTCACAAAATTTCTGGTCTATTTTAGCTTTATTTGACAACAGAAGAGCGGTCTGGAAGACATCACATTTTACCAAGTTATGGGAAAATTAGAGGCTGGGTAAAATGATAAATATAAAAATTGTCCTTCTTTTAAGGAACATCAGCACACTGACCCAGTGCTCTGGCTGGACATGGGTCATGTTGCCTCTTACTTAAGTGATCTGGAAGAGACCTAGAATGCAATAAATGAAGCACAGAGCAGGTTAACATCTAATTCTCAAAAATTAAAACAAATAATAATTTTTATTCTTCTAAACTTTTAAGATTTTTTTGCAGACAAAAGCTGAGCTTCCAGACAAATTTATGGGACAGCTTAATTCTGCAGCTCTGCACTGACACTTCTGAAATACAGCAGCTCGCTGTCCAACTGAAAGTTGTTCTAAGTTGAATTATTCTCAAAGCCAATACATCAAAGGGTGATGCCAGCCTGGCATTTCCCAGATCCTTCATGTGCTCTACCACTTAGGAAAAAACCCAAACAACTAACTCAGAAAAATGCCCAAGCAGATTTTGAGAACATTTCTTTTTCTTTCTAAATAGAAAGTTCATTAAATTAGCTCCTTAACATAATTAAGGCTCCTAGATTTGGGGAAGACCTCAGCTAACTATCATTTGCATTTTTATTTATTTTTAAATAATGACCCAAACTCAGTTTTTTCCTCCTGCATAGGCTTCTATGCTTTGCAAAAATTAGAATATGTCAAACATATTTAAAAGCCTACAGTAATTTTGCAGAGCTTCATTATTGGCCAAAGGTTACAGGATACAGCAGCACACGTGGTACTTGCTCTGAATGCAGGTTATTGCACTACCAATGTAGCTATACTGGATTGTTTTGCATTATATGCCCCAGTGGAACCACAATGAAAAATTAGCTTTCCACATTACAAATTACCTTGTTCTCAGCTACAGCAGGTAATGGCATTTCAAGGTGCACTTACAGCATTGGAGAGGAGGGAGGGAAAAAAAATTAGGTATTTAGCCTGTTTGCCTCACAAACTTGCTCTGTCCCTGTATTCCATAATAGCATTTGTAAATAATTCAGATTTGCTCTCTTACTTTGCAAAATAGTAAAACTAAGGTCTAAGAAGCAGTTTATTTTTAAAGTTTTGTTTACTGCATATTTTACCGCACACACCAGAGCGGCTCACAGACAGCACAGCAGCTAGGGCCGGCTTCCCCTGGGGGATCCATGAGAGTGCAAGGGGACAGCAGAGCAGCCTGATCACGAGCTGCCAGCAGCAAGAGGTTTTCAAGAAGAACCTTCCAAAAAGCTACCCACAGCCACATGAGAGTCTGTGCCTTCCAGGGACAGACCCAGGTCCAAGGGTGCAGGCACCATGCTGCCTCTGTCTCATGGAGCAACAGCCTAAGAGTAACCTGTAGCTGTCAAGAAGGGCTAAATAAGCGTAAGCCCCTTATCTCTTCTCTTGTAACCAACTATTTTTTGTTGTATATCACTTTTATTATGACTGCTATTAAAAGCATTTTTCTGTCTGCTTTGCTTCAGACCATTTGAGTTTGAAATCCTTTTCAAGGGAAGTGGCCAAAGAGGGAGGCACAAATCCCGGTGCGTCCCTATCTATGCACTCATCACACATCCTCCATCTTGCACAGCAAAGCAAGGCAAAATCTTCCCAAAACTAGTGTGCTTTTATCTCATATTCATTGCACTGAACATTCATATTCCAGCCATAATCCTTCATTACCTGCAACCTTTTTCTTCCTAAATATTCTTAGATAGGATTTATACATACGTTAGTAAGTACTTGTTCCTGGTTACATAAAAAGGTGCAAAATTAATTATAATCCTCACAGCATCATCCATGCTTTTTGTTTATTAACATGACTTCTGGCAGTTTAACATTCCATCCTCAATTGTCTCAAAATACAGAGCAGCCTAGAAGCTTTTTGTTTCTGAGACACTATAAAAGACACCATAAAACATATTTGCAAAGTTTTTCTCTGTTAGAAAAAAAAAAATTCCATCCATTTCTATTTCAGGCTGGGCAGAGAATGGATTGAGAGCACCCCTGAAGAGAAGGACTTGGGGGTGTTGGTTGACAAGAAGCTCAACACAACCTGCCAACATGCAATTGCAGCACAGAAAGTCAACTGTGCCCTGAGCTGCATCAAAAGTGTGGCCAGCAGGTTGAGGAAGGGGATTCTCCCCCTCTACTCTGCTCTCATGAGACCCCACCTGGAGCACTGCATCCAGCTCTGGGGCTGCCAGCATAGGAAGGACATGGATCTGTTGGAGAGAGCTCAGAGGAGGGCCAGAGAGATGTCGGAGAGCCGAAGCACTTCTCCTATGAAGACAGGCTGAGAGAGTTGGGGTTGTTCAGCCTGGAGAAGAGAAGGCTCAGGGAGACCTTACCATCTTCCAGTACCTAAAGGGGACCTATAGAAAGCTAGAGAGGGACTGTATACAAGGGCATGTAATGACAGGACAAGGAGTAATGGCTTTACATGGAAGAGGACTGGTTTAAATTAGGGATTAGGAAGAAATTATTTACTGTGAGAGAGGTGAGACACTGGAACAGGTTGTTCAGAGAAGCTGCAGATGTCCCATCCCTGGCCAGTTTGGATGGAGCTTTGAGCAATCTGTGGAAGGTATCCCTGCACTTAGAATTGGGATTGGAAATAGATGATCTTTAAGGTCCCTTCCTACCCAAAACATTTTATGGTTTTATGATTTTAATTCTCCCACCGAAAAAGCATTTGTCCACTTAACATAGGACAATTACTCATTCTTCACTCTCATTTACAATTTGATTGTGATGGCTCTAAGGAAATCTGAGGGATGAAACAGAATCATAGAATTATAGAATCAGACAGGTTGGAAAGACCTCTGAGATCATCAAGTCCAACCCTTGATCCAACACCACCACAGTTACTAGACATAGCACTAAGTGTCACATCCAGTCTCATCTTAAAAACCTCCAGGGATGGTGAATCCACCACCTTTCTGGGCAGCCCATTCCAATGCCTGACTACTCTCTCTGTAAAGAATTTCTTCCTAATATCCAACCTAAACCTTCCCTGGCAGAGCTTAAGACCATGCCCTCTTGTCTTACTGATAGTTGCCCGGTAGAAGAAACCAACCCCCACCTGGCTACAACCTCCTCTCAGGTAGTTGTAGAGAGTGATGAGGTCTCCCCTGAGCCTTCTCTTCTCCAGGCTAAACAACCCCAGCTCCCTCAGCCTCTCCTCATAGGACTTGTGCTCGAGTCCCTTCACCAGCCTGGTTGCTCTTCTCTGGACCTGCTCCAGCACTTCAATATCCTTCCTGAACTGAGTGGCCCAGAATTGGACACAGCACTCCAGGTGTGGCCACAACAGCACTGAGTACAGGGGAAGAATCACTTCCCTGGACCTGTTGGCCATGCTGTTCCTGATACAGGCCAGGATGCTATTGGCCTTCTTGGCCACCTGGCCAATACAACACTTGTATTCAAGCATAAATTAAGGGTTTAGTCTTCCCATTATCAAGTGACAAGGATTTGCCATAATCAGGGAGATTAATCCTAAATTCACATTTTGGTTTTGTCTAACCAACTCCCAGCTATAGTTCTTCAAACAAAACAAAACAAAACAAAAAACAGACATACACAAACAAACAAAAAGCCCCACATAAAACCACAAAAAACCCCCAAAACACAAGAAATGCCAACAAAACCAATATGATTTTGGTACTCTGGTAAATAAACTAGAAAGTGCATCCTCCTCTCAGGTTTGTTACACCCAAAGTCTCATAACATGCTCTCTTTAAAGATAAGGGGCAGACAGCTAGCCTTGTCTCTTGCCCACTTGTAACATATCATGACTAAATTATCACATGCTAAATTTGTCTAAAATCCCTAGACCCAGACACTGCTGAAGGCTTTGTCTCCTTTACCCCCACGCCCTGAAGGCACAGGGGCTGAAGGAGCACAGCTCAGCGCAGGAGTGGCACATTGAGAACACAGCTGGGAAAGCATGCTGTAGTTCTGTGGGACGGGAGCAGGGAGGTTGGGATAAAACTAAGACAAGGTTAGACAGTGTTATGGGATGAGCTCTGACAGGGCATGAATGATAGAAAATAGGAGAAAAACAGAACTGCGCAAGCAGAAAAAAAATTACTAAAATACCAAAGACAGAATTAGGGGAACAAAAAATTATCCGAAGCTTGAAAACAGACTGGGAAGGGAAAGAACACATAGCCTACAACATTTTAATGTTGCATTTGCATGTGAAAAGGGAAATGGGAGAGCACAAAGTATGAGACATATGAAGATGCAGAGCAAAAGGACAGTGGAGAAGAAAAAGCACAGCAGCAGTGAGAAAAAAACAAAACCAGCTGCTTCTAATGATCACAGGTAGACAGGTTTACAAGTTTCCTCATTGAAAGAAAATACTGAGGCACCAAAAGCTCTTTGCTTTGCATGCTGACGGTAGTTTGGCACCAATATGGTATAAAATTACCAACTCTTAAAATATGCTGTAGTATCACACAAGTTTTCTGGTATTGATTTTGATTCGTATGTGTTTTTTGAGACATATGTGTCAATAGAACGCAGGCATGGATAAGTCTCACAAATGTTTGTGTCATGCCTGGTAGCATTAAAAACGCACAAAGAGGCAGATTCAGCAGTTTCCTTCCTGAAGCCAGAGAAAAAACCCTTTTTGTCCCATATTTCCAAAACCCTGCAGCAGCTCCCTGGCCACACAGAGCTCCAGACAGCACGCAGAAGCCAGGAAATACAAGTTTCTGTAAGCATGGACATAGCACCTCCACAACCAACAAGTCAATTAGAAAAGCTAGGGAAACCACCCAGGAGCTGACTTATACTAGCAGAGGAACTGGCAATGTGGCCAAGACTCTGTGGCATGAGCAAGCCACAGCTGATGTTTGTGCTTCAACACCTTGGACACTACACTTCTGATTAGCAGAAAGTTTTCACTATTAAAAACAAAATAAATGTATTTCACCCTAAAACCTCGATACTGGGTATATTTATGTTCAGAGTTGTAGAAAGGTAGTTTTCTGTAACTACCTCAGAAAAATGCTTTTTATCTGTTTTTTCCTTTAATTTTCCTTTCCCCCACTTTGCTTTTTCTCACAGAAAGCAGTATTTGGTTATAGAAAAATATAATCAAACTTTTCATTCCAAGATTCTGGTAGCTGGGTAGCTATGAAGGCACTCAATGTTTGAAACAGGAAAAGAATCTGTAGGAGTGGCCAAGTATAAATCAGGGAAGGGAAACCCAGGGTGGGCTGCAGTTTTGCTCTGGCATTTCACACCTAACAGACAGCATGCTAATGTGGAGAGAATGAACTTTGTTAATGTGGCTGTGCTGATCCATCCTATCTCTGACTCTGCTGTGGATGGGGCCAGGAGGTCAATACTGCACCAGGGCAGTGCAGCACCAAGAACGATTTCTGGCATACTGAGACACAGACTTTTAGAATACCTCCTCGTCGTTAAACAGACCATAAAGCAACATGGTTTACAGTTTCTGGCTTAGTGTTACTGTGTGCATTTCAATAAGAAATTATGCTACGTGCAACAGCCAAACTTATAAATCAAATCTTGGTGGTATTAACAAATGTAAGAAATTAAAATTTTTAAAAGCTCAGGAAATTGCAACTGCTGGAAATTCAGACTTGTGGTTACAAAGAACCACAGACCTAACTCTGTCTGGAATTGAGGCTATAAGGAGACACACAGAATAAAAAAATATTTATAGCATTGTTAAAAAAAGTCATTGTAATCTAATGGGCATTCAACAAACACTAAAACTTACTTTCTCACAGTAATTTTTTTGTTGGAAATTAAATTGAAGGTATTCAGACACTTCATATTTACCTAGTTTTTCTAATTTAGTATTTTCTGTGACTGACTCCAAAATTCCTCATTTCCTAACTTTCAATTATCATTCTCACAGAACAACTGCACTAGTACCATTTTTTGCTCTTGGTATTTATCCTTCACTTCAATTACATTCTAAAGTGTTTTTTTTTCTTTAAAGATTTTATTTTTCTTTAAATAAACAACCTACATAAATAAAATATCTTCTCTTAAAAATTAAGAAATACTAGGAGCTTTTTACAGGTATGGAAGTACTAAAGTTCCTTTTTTTGATCCATCCATATCTGTAAGTCTAAATCATATTAAATATAGCTATATTATTTAGCACTGATGTTTGTCTGAAACTATCAATTAACATTAATCTTGTTCAGCTACTCTACAGAGGATCAATCCTTCAATTTGATTTTGGAAAAGAATAGAGTTCAGGCTTGCAACAGAATTACACAAGATTGTATGTATCTCTTTGCCATAAATATAGTAAGGGCTAGAAACAGAACCCATAACTCACAAAGATTGATTAATGTCTCTTGGCATCATTGAAAATGTTAAATTTTCTTCACTTCTGACTAGTATTGCCCAGCCATAATAAAGAATTATGTTGATAGAGCTTTATTGAAACATATAGGAACTCACAAATGCACAGCAGCTGTTGCAGCATAACACTATCTAGACGTAAACAGCAATACTGTAATAAAAGAGAAAATTAAAGAGTTGCTGAAACATTTGCAACGGCAGCCTCATTATAGGTTACAGATCAGGCTGCTCATCAGGACTGCACAGTCTCACCATACTGAGAGGGCCTGAGGTTCTGAGAGCAGACTCAGCTTTCAGCACTGTTAAGCAAAAGTTATCCTATGATGCTCTTTTATCTTTTCTAATTTATCTAGGATAATGGCTCAACTGATTCTGATGTTGTCTTCCCCTGCTGATGGTCTCAAAAAAGTACCAAACAAAACCAGCAAAAAACCTCTGAGAAAAACCTAAGTTCTACCAACAACACAGCACCACAAAAGCTTTATAACTTTTCAGCTCTCCCTGAACCTGAGCAATTATACAGCAGCCCAGAATGAAAAACCTTTACCAAAAGAAATCAATAGATTTGAATAACAAATAAAATCACATACATAGAATGTTTGGACTGTACTGGTATGGATACATTTTCTTTTCCAAGCAAAGAGGGCTCTTGTCAATCAACTTAAGATGACTCTCCTCTATTGTGGTGCTCATGCCCATGTCACTACACAGTAAAAGACAATGCTTTTTAGATCACAGAATCACAGAATTGTTAAGAGTTGGAAGAGACACCTGGAGATCATCTAGTCGAACCCCCCTGCCAAGGCAAGGTCACCAAAACCAAGTTACAAAGGAAAATATCCAGGTGGGTTTTGAATGTCTTCAGAGAGGGTGACTCCATGACCTCCTTGGGCTGCTAGGGTGTCTGATACCCCTCAACACAAAGTTTTTCCTCGTGTTGAGGTGAAACTTCTTGTGGTTTAATTTTGGGCCATTGCTCCTTGTCCTGAGCACCATCGAAAAGAGATTTTATAGAAATATTGCATTCAAACCTTGCCAATTTTAGTAGGATCCATAGCATACTACAGTAGCAAACACATCTCAGTGCTGTCAAGCACGAGTAGATGAAAAATCTCAAATGTTATCCTTACACAGTAGTAATGCCACTTTGTCAGCAGCCTTGAACAAATAGTCAGAGACAGAGATCTTGTCACAACACAGCAAAGAATAAACAGGACTCTAACGACATACCAATACAAGGTATTAGTGAATATATTCTGCCATAAAACATAAAATTTCTCATTTTGATTCACTCTCTCATGTTCTTGTGCTTGCCCTAAAGAAACCAGGAGTCTCATGAGAATTGCTGACCTCCTCTAAACCCTACAGCCTAAGCCCAGATTTCCGTGTGTGGGATACAAGATTTTAACACAGTGGTACAAGTGGATGAAAAGCTGAACATTGAATGGAAAGAAGAAAAAAAAACCTGCTTGTATTTCATGTAGAAACATGACCATTGACCAGACAATCAGTGGATTTTTACTGCTGTTGCAGAGAGAGAACCCCACTGAGCTGGGGTGGTGGGAGCCTCTGCTTCTCAAGAAAAATATCTTTTCAGGTCTAAGACAGTTTCCACTGTCTCCTATCTCCTTAGCACTTTCTGAAGCTAAATGTGACCCCCATGTCTCTTCCACCTATTTTTTATTCTGAACATTCATCCAAAAGCAGAGAAGTTACCATGCACAAAAGGTCTTGAATGCACTGAGCATAGCAAGTCAGAAGTCAGAGTCCCACCAGAAGGAGCTGCTTTCAAAAATTAGATGGAGCCTTTGCTTCTCTCTAAATCAGTCCTTCACAGCTCCTACCTCCTGAGAGCAGGTGAAATTTCCCATCTCCAAGGTGGCTGTGAGCCCTCAGTCATAGTCCTTCAGGCCAGACAGCCCCATGGTGCTCCTAAAGCCATTCTCAGGGAGACCTCTCTCCCAAATAAACCATACTGTACAGAGACATTAATAATAAATAAATAAATTAAAAGAAAGGATCATGCAACACATTAACACCTCTACTCCAAGTGCTCCTTGGAATGAGAGGATGGGGAGCAGCACTGAGGAAAGGGACCTCGGGGTCCTGGTAGATGGCAAGTTGAATATGAGTCAGCAGTGCCCTGGCAGCCAGGAGGGCCAACCGTGTCCTGGGGGGCATCAGGCAAATGAGTTGGCTAGGTCAATTTTGGCTTCAGATAGCAGAGCTGTTTTTAGGTTCTGATTGCCCCACCCCTGTCCCAGTGAATGCCACCCTGCTGACATCCTGCTCCAGGGCACAGAAAGAGAGTTCATCAGCTTGCTTGTCTTGACCTCTAATCCTTCATCTCACCAGTGGTTTCCAAAAAGGCACAGGAAAATCACTCTGTAAATCAGAGATGAGCCCTAAGGAAAAAGAGTAAATCTCCACACTGTCCCCTGACCTATTTCATATATCTTTAAGCTGCTGCTCTCAGTTTCCTTTATAATACAGTTGCCATCACTACTGGCATTAACTACCACCTTCACTGACACTTGTAGACAGGACCACAATTCATGACCACAAACAGCAGTCTCCATGAACAAGTTCAGAAAATTGTGCTTATCTCTCTCCATACCTCAAGAGCCACAGCGGAAACACACAAGCATGTTGGCAACTTAAGATGTCGGAGGATTGATTCTCCCAAGAAAAGTAACAACCCTCTTGTCTCACCTTCATGATTCAGTGAGGTTTAAAAATTTTCAAACAGTCAAATCATTGCATACCAACTCCTCTTTGAAACCGGTAAAGTAGCTGTAAAATAACAGAACACTTGAGAATTATGCCAGCCCGGCTGTTATCAATAGCATACGTAGACAGCATTGCCATGGCAGAACTGGTAAACAAAGTAAAAAATGTAAAAGATAGGCTACAAAATACAAAGAAGAAACACCACCTCACACACACCCCCTTCCATATTTGCCTGGATTTTCTAGAATTTTTTATGATACGTGAGGAAAGTAGGTACTTCACAATAACATCTACCAAAGTACAAGCAACAGTCGAAGTGACAGAAGAGAGAGTGGAAAAGCTCTTTTTGATATCTTATGGCACTCTCTGTCTAGCATGCATGCCCAAGCTCTTTGCTTGTTTCTAACCAAGTTTACCTCCATGCCATGCTGGACAATGCAGTCATTGTCCTGATTACAAAAATCTGTAGTCCAAGCATAATCACCTTTTAAAATATCCTTCAGATTACATATACTCAAATTGTCACTTATACTGACATAACATTTCAAAGACTTTAGTCTCACATGAAGAACCAAATTTTTTTAAAGTAATTGTGCAGTTTTATATTAGCCATGCAAGATTTACATAACAACTTACAAAAACTATACAGGCCATGGTGGTATCAAGGGAAGCCATGTATTTGCATCACTCTCTAGAAGGTGGTTGTCTTTGCAAACCATGGCGTGATTCACTGAAGTCAGTAGGATGGCAAAGAAAAAAACAGGAGTGTAACAAGGGCATCAGGGAAAGCAGTAGGACTAAAAAAATATTTAA
>JAWWLV010000121.1:35985260-36029362 GCA_035041135.1 Platyrinchus mystaceus | reverse complement strand
TAATATGCAGAGTGTGATAGGGTGGAAATAGAAGTACAGAGAAAAGCAGGAGGACAATACAGCTTCCAAAGAAAAGGCGATTTAAAAAAAAAATCACGACAAATTAAAAACTGTTATATTTGCTGTTGCTGCTACAGTCACAAAATTTTCCAATAACATGACATTACTCCAATCTTTCAATCTTGAAATGTATGACGTTATTTCATTCTTGACTGTGCAACAAATTTGAATCAAAAAAACAATTTTTGAATATTCTCAACGCTATGTTTTCTACTATACTTTAAACATATATACTTTATACTTTACTTAAAACACACCTCAGTTGCATCATTACATTGCATCAAATATACCATTAAAACTAATATTTGAGGTAATCTGAACTTTACTCGTGAACCAAATGCAAACTAAGAATTTCTACAGGTGTCACTATTGAACTAACAAAAAAGTTAAACCTTTCTAAATGATATATGCTGTCATTTACTTCTTCCTGTAATGCAAGAATTTAAAAATGGATTCACCTAGAGAGTTATTCTATACATGCAGGATGTATCAAAGCGGAAAAGACTGATTTTGTGTGTTAGACATGTTTACCTTAGTGAATGTGTGATCTCAGGCAAACATTAGAAATACAAAAGCACACCGGTGGTTCAAAAGAAGTCAGTACAGATCTCTTTGTGGGAGGAAGGAAGGTAGGAGGGATGTAAAGCTTCAGGTGGTGGGTAACCTTTATGCATATACCAGTACTTCTGCCTTTGAAGAACCTGACCTGAACTCTTTCATGTACCTATATAAGGCTCAAATGTTTCAGTTTAAATATGAGACAACATAGAAACCAGTCTTTTTTCATATCCTATTGCTTCTATGCTTTTTTGTAATGAAGATGCACTTTTTTTGCAAAAGTGGCAAACACAACATTCACATACTCTTCAAGGAAAAAATAAAGAAAATATTGGGGGAAATCAGCAAAATTCCAGCAAAGGTTATTTGTTCACTGATTTTTAAGAAAAGGATTCAAACCCAAATCAAATAGGAATAGCATAAATGGTTTTAGTGTCTCTCTACCAAGTTATATACATAGTTTATTTAGTCTGATTATACAAAGTTTCACATTTATTCTAGCTTCTCAAGTGTAGTCCTGCTGTTTCAATTTCCACTGGTACTAAACTGACCTCTGCTGGCACGATTTGAAGTTGTTGAAAACACCTGGATATTTAAAAAGATTTATAAGGATGGAAACAGTTTTTTAATGGCACCCAAAAGTGTGCTAATACACCTCCTTGTACAAATCTTTGTAGCACAAGGAACTCAAAAAATTAGTTTCTGAAATGACCCAAAAAGGAGAAATGAGAGTATGGGGAGAAAAAAGGAAAGCAGATATATAAGATTATGTGGCCATTCAGCAAGTCGATGCATGAGATAACACTTTCTCCCCAACCTTAAAACCATAACAACTCCTCATAACAATATTATGTCACATCAAAAATATTTAACAATATATTAATATAGTAACACCTTCTTGAAGTTGAATTATGTGAGGGTTAAGATACTTGACTTTTGGGGGGTTTAATATGTTAACAGCAAGTGATGAAACTGATGTTTTTACTTGGAGATTTTTTTCTCTTTGTTAGGTTAGGTTTTCCCAGAGAATGCTCACATAAGGATGTTGTAGAGTAATAAAATTCCCTCACGTGGATACCGTGACAAAATTTTCTCAGAAATATTAAGTTGAAGGGAAAGCTGTTTTTCTGGGCTTGGCCCAAACTTCAGTATCTCATTCAGATAAAACTATTCATCAGGAGAAAAGTCATGCAAAAGTTGAAAAAGTGCTGCCATATTTCCCTACAGGTCTTGGAAGTGCTTCTTATGGGGTCTGACTGCACTTCTCCCCCACTTCTAATTCTGCCAAATATCCTTTATTGCTATTCCCCATCTGCTAAATGGCAGCCTCTGGGACAGACAGAAAAGGGAGTCCCAGTTTACTCAAGATCTCCTCTCATGCACACATGTATATGTGTACATAGGTTGGTCCATACATCCTTTTTTAAAACTAATAAAAATAAATGGTGTCCAGTTCATTCTGTAAGTCCATAATGAACATCACCACTGTGATAGAACAAACATGATGTGTGTGTGTGTGCTTCATACATGTTTTGGCACTGAAAATTCTTAGGCACAAACAGTAGAACTCACAAATGTCTCCTTGTTTTTTGTTCACATCCCTCTCATCAGTTAGCTTGTGTCTATTACTATACTGTGATGGCCATATACTTAGTGAAAACAGTAAGGGGTCCTTCTCACTGCATATCATATTCCCTTAGGAAATCAAGCCAAAAACAAATGTGATATAAAAATAAGGATCGCAAAAGAAGGGAAAAGGAAGTAAGTTACAGAAGAGGAGAGCTAGAAAGTAATGTGTTTTTTTCTTTTGCTTAAGACAGAATAACTAAAGAGTGTCGTGACAGTGAAAAGAAACTGAAAACAGTGAAATAACAGCATTAGGAAAATAGGGTCAACATTCACCCCACTTTTTAGAGTACCTTTTTTCTTGATCCTGTCAAAAAATAATTCAGTCATTTTACTCATAGAATCAATACTTTAGTCCTTTCAAACAATTGCAGTCATAGCATGCAAAGCTATACATGCTTGGAAAGAAAATACTGAGAACAGTAAGAATGGGGGATGAAGTTTAATTTAAAAGACAATACAAACTAACAATCTCCTAAGAGATGTTTGGGAAAACTAGAAATAGAAAGAAGCTTTAACCCACCAGGCTGAGGATACATTTTTATAGACATATGTGCAAACATCTCCTGAGTAAACAATAAGCAAGTTGCTCTATACATGTTTGACTGTCACATGTGCATATGTGGAAAATATCATTACAAAAAACTTCAAGAATATATCTGAAACATCTGGATAGCTGGGATTGATGAAGTGTCGTTTGTGGACATGCACATATTTTAGATAATGTAAAGCAGGTATCAACAGTCGTGATAAGCAATAATTACCCAGGCATTTATAACACTCCCAGAGAGAGGCTACCAAATATGATCACAACCCTGCAAATTAATTTTAAAAAGAGCCTTTAGTCAGGCCTTGTACTTTTGCTGTTACCTTTAGGTTATGACATGGGTTTGGACATTCTGAAATATTGCCTGCTTTTATTTAGCCTTTAAGAAAAATAAGGTTGACAACGGTGAATTAATACACACAGAAGGAAATGTTATGATGAAATTATTAGGATGACCTAAAAACCTTACCTTAAATGAGGATTTTTTTTTTATTTTTACCTTTTAATTTTAAGATTATATGAATGTTATTAAGGCTGTGTGTTAGTGCATACATAGGAAAAACAATCTGTGTATTTTAGTCAGGAGAGAAACATCTTAAAAAGTGAAAAAAATGTTACTTCAGGTATGGAATTGAGGTTCTCCCTATGTCCATAGGACATATTTCCCCGAACAGTTAGCATGTGCATCCCTTCCCTCCCTTCCTACAGCACTGAAATCAATACAAAGCTTCAAATATAACTATTTAAAGAAACAAAGAAAAAAACCCTAACAATTTTTTTCTGGCTTAACAGCTATTCCCAACTTTGCAAGTTGCTCCAGACAAAATTCGTCATTTGTTCACAAAGTGTGCAAAAGTACTGAAAACATCAGAGAGGTTCAGAATTACATTCTGTTTTAATGAAGTGACACGACCCAAGAACTGCCCCTTGACTAGACCAGGCTGCCTAAAAAACTCTTTTAGGAATTATACAAAGAGACAAATGCCTTTCATGCATACTCTAGGGGGCTTTTTTGCAATATCATAATCCAAACTAGTGAAGGATCGTGACAAAATCTATGACCTCCTTAAACTGTATAATACAAGCTTGCTGCTGTCACTTATCAGATGTAAATTTCTTCTGACGATGTGTCAACCTTATTTCAACAAGGCAAATATATTTCTAAGCATTCAAGTGGAACTGTATGTAATCTGCTACAAGAAAATGAGTTAAGACTCTAAAGTAAACTGTTGCATCTCAAGGAAAAAAAGACAAAGCAGAGGGACTGCATATTGAAAAATACACTATTAAAAAAAATAAATAAATCCCCCACATCAAAACTCAATTCCATATTAAACTCTTGAACAAGCAAAAAATTAAAGACAGTGACCCAACAAGTAAGAGATGAGTCAGCAAGAATTCTAGCTTGCATTATTGATTTTTCAATATACTCAGCAAACACATTTCTGCCTCAGTTTTTTCACCTGAAATATATAGCAAAATTCTGAAGGACTCAATAATACTAACAAATTAAACAGGAACATTTTAGACGCAAAACATTTCAAATAATTCAACAGTAAAAACAGTTTATTATCTTTCATCTCCTGCTTTGTAATTTTGAATCTTGTATTAATCACCCGCTAATTAAAAAAAGTTAAAGACTACATACTAAAAACATAGGCCCATATAAAAGGGTACTGACCTGAATTACATAAGCAGAATCATTCTTCATGACATGAAATGCTATTTCAGATGGTTAGCTGAAAAAGCAAGTCCTCTCACCTATTCACTCAGTTGCATCTGAGCATAAGCACCTTGCTGAAATACATAAACCCTATTTCTCAAAAGGATAAACCATGTTCTGAAAGCAAACACAAAACTCATATTCTGACTCAGAAGCCAGGCACCAAGTCCCAGCTCACCAACCATACCCAGGGAACAGCTCAGGTTCACTTTCATTCTAATGGTCCTGGTCTCAGAGCCCCGTTTGACTACCTGAGAGCTTTACAGGAGCACATTCAAAGCTGCCTGCAAAACACTGACCAAAATACTCAGTCATATCTTCAAAAAGGTTAATTTTGCTTCAGGTATCAAGCAAACTTAAGTCAATTAAGTTTATTTTAAATAAAGACAAAGCAAGTAGAGTACTCTCCACTATACATTTGGAAGAGCACTATTTGCAAACTGTGTATTTTACACAGTTTCTTAATAAACAATGCTGGTTGTCTCTACCTCTGAATATATACACAATACAGTTATCATACAAAATTTGTAACTGAAATTCAATGTTTTGTTCTGTAAATGGTATTTATTTGTTCACAGCAGTGGTGAAAGTCTAATTTGTGACTTGCATTTAGCCAGAAGTACTAGATTACATGTTTGGAGGCCATTAGGAGCGTAGGAGGCCCACTGCATCTGCTTCTCTTTATGATCTGGGTTTTGATGCTTATTTATATGTGGACTTCAGCTCAGTTTCAGACAAGGTAATTTCCTAAACAAAGATGAATAAATAATAATTCTTCAAAAACTGTAGCAATCTTCTTTACAGATGATTAGGAAGGTAGATGAATGTTGAGAAACTTGGAATACTACCACAATAAAAATATGTATCCTTTTTGCTGACAGAGTTGATAAGAGTTGACAAAACAGCTTAGTCAACACAAATGCCCATATGTCTAGACCACTGAGTACAACCACAATTTGCACATACAGCATGAGTAATCTATCTTATTACAAACTGAGCAGACACAAAAAAAATTTTACCAGAAATAACACGCCACATTCTTTAAAAGTCAACACAGGTACTCAACTGAATAAGGTATTAGGATTTGGGTTTTTAATGGATGCACAGATCCCGTTTCAAAAAGTCTTTTTCAGCTTTCTCAGAATTACAGTTTCCCATGTTGATCTGGCATGGTGACTGCCACATCCCCTTTCAATACCAAAGATTAAGTCTTCAACAGACCAAATCTAATAAGAGAATCGGGTTTTAGGGGGGTTCCTTTTGTTTTCTTTCTAATGGAAAAGGCTGATCTGTGAATTCATAATGCTGCCTGTGGAAGTTTGTTTAGTATCCACAAGCACGTCAGTCTGTTATTCACAAACTATGAGGAGGGAGGATGAAAAAGAGACATTAGTATATGCAAATTTGAGGGCAGCATTTCAAAATATTCAGTCAACTGGCACATATAAATTGCTAACGTAGATTTTTAAACTGCATGTAATGGATAAATAACTGCTTTCTTGCAGTTCAAACAGCAAATCAACAATATAACTATCAAGCCAATTTTAAGAAATCTATAGGTTTTCTTTTCCTTAATAGAAAAAAATTAGTTTGGGAATGGATAAAGGAAAGGTTTTTCAGCAACTATAGATCTGAGGCCACTGAAGCTATGAGCTGTCCTCAGAGGCTCATTATTCTTCCATATCAGTCATCTGTTTTGGCCAAAATTTTCCAAGTAGACTGTCAGATTTAGGCCTGCTTTTTGGGGGAAAGTGTTAGGAGACTGGAAGCGGGAAGAAGTGAAATATTTAGGCAATAGTATCTCAAAAATGTTCAGGGTTGACAAAAATATTTTTTTTTGACCATGAAGGAAAAAAAAGAATCTTGTAATTATTTTGCTGGCTTACTGTAACACTTCTACATCTTAAAGCAATGATTGAACCTGTTAAATGTGTCTAAAAATAATTAACAGGAACTCAAACTTATAAGACTTGGAAGAAATGTCAGAATAAATTATTTCAATACCAACTTGTTAGAGCTGAACAATATTCTAGTTTTGCTCCAAATACACATTAGCCTCTCAACTCCTATACATGACTGAAAACGTATTTGCCACTTTTGGAGTAACTACCTTTTCACGTGACTTTCTTTAAATTTCTTACCTTCTAGTTTTTCATAACATAGAAGTATGTTGATATAATAGTGCAAAAGAGCTGTTGCATTTGTTTCAGTGAATTCATACCGATAAGGATCATTGTTAATATCCAAGCAATACTGAAAACGCACAAGAGATCATGTGTTTCAGTCTACATTCCTACTACACCTCACTGCTGAAAGATGGGTGAATCCAATCACAAAGTCTAGATACTCTATAGTGGCAAAACATGGACTGAAGGAAACTCGATCTTCTTTTAAAATCCCAAACCCTGCAGATGCAAAATATAGTTCGAAATCTTCCCTACTGGAATGACTTTTCCAAGAATGGAAATATATTCAAGACATCTTAGCATAACTATTGATTAAAGATACGATGCAGAAACCGTAGAAAAGCAAAGTTATCTCTATTATGTTGCCAAAATTGTTTTCACCTTCTGTAAATATACTCTTCAGTTTAGCTGTAATAAGAATGTTGTTAAGCTTTTTTTTATCTGAGAGTTTTTAATGTCAGACTCTTAGTGTTAACAAGGAAATAGTTACATTCTTGCCAAGAGAAATTAGACAAAAATATCACCAAAGAGCCCAATAAATCAGCTGACAAACATAAACCTCAGACATTGTCATTCTGAGAACACTGACAGGATTTAAATATACAGCAGCAGACCCTGAGGTCACGATACCCACTCTACCTGTAAAATTAAAAGATTTTGACCTTGACACCAAGGCAGGATAAAGTCACCAGCCCCAGACAGTTGGATTCCCTGGGCAGCAAAGATAAATTGTGAAACAATCAAGAGGCATGCCAAATAGGGGAAGAAGGAAAGGACACGAGGGATCTGAATTCATAAAGGCAGAACAAAGATGAAGCTCAAAGAAAGCACAGAGATTTTAAAAATGGCTCTCCTCACGTATTGTACAAGCAAAGTTCATTTTTACACTTTAAGATGTGCTTTTTAGCTTTTTCTCAGCCTTCAAAGAGACTTTTTTAAGGATTTGTAATGGCATTTCTAAATGCATCAAGGCATTGCATTTTTAGAACTCAAACCATGCTGACAGAACACACACTACATAGCAAGTAAACTGAGTGTGTAAGTAAATTGAGTTTGGAAATGGATGGCCTAACACAGAAATCTACTAAACAATTCTACCCCTTCCATGTGAAACCATCAAGGAACATCTGTCATTTTTACGACCTCTCTTGTTAGAGCTACATCATATTTCTCCTCAGTCCCTTCCACCTTCTCAGTTTTGTCACTTCATCTAGTATCCTTTCTTGTTTCCTGCCTTTTATTTTCTAACACCCTTAATCATAACCTGTAACCTGGATAGCTCTTCTTACAACCCATTTTTCACACCCTATCCTTGGCCTGCTTGCTATTTTGTGTTCCCCCTACAACAATCACCTATAATTTAAATGGTCTCTTTTTTACCTGGGAAGCACCCCTTTCAAATACTTAGTCAAATCCTTCTCTCTTTGCCTGGCTCTCTGTTACTGGTCTTCACTTCAATGGGATCTTCTCCTGCTTTGCTTCCTGACCTTAAAAAAAATTCGTGCATGTACTACAAATATTTTAGCTCATACAATCTGGTTGAAGATCCGCCTGGGTTGAAGCACCTCAGCGAATGCAACACTTGTGATCTTCCCGTGTACTGAAATTGCTTTGCTGTGCAAAATTATGAGTTCCATTTTATAACACAACATAGTCATTCCTTATTTTCTTCCAAACTCTCTCCTGACACAGAAATGTGTACACAAGCCTTGTGACATGTTGAATACACAGACTCATTTTCAACTCCCAGATGTGAGGTGGGAATGAAAAAAAAGAAGAGGTGGAAAAAGGGGCTGAGGAAGGTCAGCTAAAGTCCACTGTAGGCAGATTCAAAAAAACCCCAAAACCTGAAGACCAAAAGGCAGGTTAAAAAACAAACAAACAAAACCCCACAATTTATTTTTGCTTTTTTTTTTCCCCCAAATTGTAATTAGTTCACTTCTAAGCCTGTGTTATAATACTTTATACTTCAGTTTAGAAAAATATACAAGGGAGCATCTAGTTCTGTGTCACTGTGGACTCCTTTGAATGAGAAGAAATTACAGGTATACTGAGGTAACTGATCTGCTTTCCTTCTGCATGATGATAGTTGTGAAACCAACAGTTACCAAAAGAGGCCGTGCTCCTACTTCCCTTAAAAGCAAAGCAAAGCACAGCTCCTGATTCCTTTGTCTTTCCTACACCTGAGGGAGCTCCTCCTCTTCCCGCTTAATTAGTGAAGAAAGAGGTGATTAAGTGGAATATAACAAGTAGGTATGCAGGAGCAAATGTCAACGGAACCTGCAGTGACAGAGGAAAGAGAAGAATTGACATCACCAAGCAGCCTTTCTTTACTACACACTTGTTGGTACTTGGAAGGAAATCATTAGGCTTCTTGTTTTACTATCATCTGTCCATCTTTCTCTTCACTACATATTTTCTATGCAAGATTATGCAAATGTACCAATATATAAATTTTTATAACATCCTATGGTCTACTAGGGTCTATCCAGGCTTTGCAACCTCTTACATATACTTTCAGCATTGCCCAAAACAGAAGAGCAGATGAACTGACTTAACCACACTATAGCTTCATTTCTTGTGAATTGTTATATGCTGTAAACAGTGACTGAGGAATCTGCAATAGCTTCCGTTACTATAGTCCATGGAGAGCATCTATGATTTTCAATACAAGGTTATACTTGGACACAGAGTAAAAGTTTTAAATGCAAAAACTCATACTCACAACAACCAGTCAGGAAATCCTGAAAGGAAGTGATGCAGAAGAGAAACACATTTTTTGTTGACCTGAGAAGCTTAGAATAATTTTAGTTGGAAAAGCACATAACACAATGTGGGAGAAAAGAAGCCACCCAATTCTATCAGTTCAGGGCCCATGAGGAACTTGTCCTTTCCTTTTGTAGATTCACCCCATACCAGGAACCCAGGCTTAATATTGGTGACTTGACAAAAAGCCAATGTTACTGTGGAGTCATGCTAACAAGTTAAAGATACTGTGCTAGAAAGACTGGATTCCTGAGTCTGTTTTATAGTCCTGGTAAATTACTCTGAACAGTCTTGATATCTATCAGAGTCCACTATCAATTTCAACTGATACTTTTCTGAGCAATCAGGGTGCAACATTAGAATGTGAAAAAACAATTTTCTTCCAGTCATTATAACAAAGTATGTAAATAGTTACAGAATAAAAAGTTACAGAATAAAAACCAAATGTGCACCATCCCAATTTTGCCGATCATTACTTCAGTATTCCTGTATCTGAGAAATTCAGGAAGTAAAATTCATTACATCTCAGGATGACTGTATATTGAAATAAGCCATCAGTGTCTCAGACTGCTGGTCCAGTAATTTTATGATAGATAGATAAATGAACATCATTCTAGCAAAACAGAGGTGATGAAGAGTAGCTTCATAACGGATGACCCTTTGCTATCAGACCGATTACAAGAAATGCTGAACCAGTAGCATGACAGTAGCTAAGGTGTTCCAACCATGTGAAACAACAAATCCCTTCTCTCTTCTCAGCTGGAGAAGTGCAGCCGAGGCTCATTAACAGTTGATAAAATGCAAATTCATTAAGCAAAGGAAATCTCACTTCATCTTTTTGTTTCTGTTAAATGTATTATACTGTTCGGGTGGTTCTCGGAAAATGCAAGGCAGTATCATAATGCAAACATTATTTTGTTAAGTTCTTATTACATCATTCTATTTTAGAATGCATGCTTCAAGCCTTAGCTTTTATGGCCACTGAAACATAGTGCTTTTTGCAAATACAGCAGCATATAACGCTCTACTACTAAAAATCCTAGAGGCAGAGCTTATCAGAACAAGTCATTGTGGGGGGAAAAAAGCTGGTTTTATCATTGTCTTTTCACTGTAAGAGGCAAAGGGTTGTACTGCCTATTGTGTGCTTGCCAGCAAATTGACATTTAATATTTTGCTAATTCTTTCTCCATCAGATAAGTTTCTTGGCAAAAAAAAATTATACTTTCTCATCTTTAAATATCAAAAATTCATTTACTTTTTGGCTTGAAAACAGTGCAGACCTATAAAATCCAACCATAGAGGGTTACACAATCTCTCTAGGACTAATTATGCTTTTAATTAAATTAAAAGATTCCTCCTTACGTGACCTCTGTATCAGTCCCATATGCACATTATCTCTTCTCAAGCTTGTCTCGGAGGGCAACAGACTCCCCATTACAGAACTAGATCATTTTGCCATTTGTTGCATTTGCCAAGAGGCTGTTTGGAATTTAATTGCTGTCCTTATTTATGAATTATAACTTCAAGAACAGTCATTTGCGTGACAAATATTCCATGAACTTGAATTTTTATTGCAATAATTATTGTAGGAGAAGAAAAGAAACACAGTAGATTTTTGGTTTGTACTCAATTTTTGAAGACAAGTACAATCTGCCTTATAATTAAATTTTACGTGCCCAAAACCAACTATTGTATCTGAATACTAAATACTGTACATATCTAATTTAAAACATGCAAAAACATCTGCATATATATTTTATGCACAAACTTTTTGAGAGGCTAAATATGCCTGGGAGGCATCAGCAAGCCAAATAGATTGGGGAAAGGAAAAAAAAAAAGGAAAAAAAAAGCAGATATTCAGTGGCTATAAAAGAGACAAACTGCAGTGGCATGCAGCACTGCATACACAGCAGGTAAAAAAAACAAACAAAAAAAAAAAAAAAAACAAAGAACCACACACTAATGAAAAAAACCACCTCAAACAAAAAAAAAACACAAAACAACCCACAAATATTGTTCATTAATCATCTTCTGCAGTAGAGCCTGAATAAAATAAACAAATCCACAAAACTGATTTAGGTATGGTCTGATTAAAAAGGAAAGCACATGGTGGAAGATAAAAGCTGTAAACAACATAACGGGATCCTTACGTGAAAGCATGTTTGTAACACAATTCTAGATAACATCCCTTTCCTTTTTGCTTTCTGAGCAGTCACAGCAGCAGCATTAGTTTCTTCCGAGCCTGTCACAAAACATGAGGGACTGGAAATCAAACAACTGCACGCTGATGAAACAGAAGATAGATTCCTGACAAGCAGCAATCTTTCAGACCTTAGCAGTGTTTCTTAAAAGAAAACAAATGGGAATAGGTCAACTCTTTCCCCTACACATCACCTTTTCTTAACACAGCCTGATTCACATTTAGTTTGAGCTTGACACAGTTTTATCATAGGCAACTGAACAGGAAAGTGAGAAGTGGTATCCATCTCTCACTAAAACCTAAAAAGCGCATTATATTAGCTCTCTGTAGAGGTTAGCAAGGCATTGGCTTATGACAAATTAACCACTGGTAAGTGTACTAACAGTACTAACAGTATCAACGAAGTGTACTAACAGTATCAAGGACAACTAGTGATCGTCTGGGCTGACCATTGCCTCCCTTTCCATGGGAGGGCACCCAAATACACAGAAAATCTGCAGGTCCAGCACCACCAGCAGCACTAATGTAGGCTTCCACATGCAGTGATCAAGAGTTGGACAGTGCAGCCTCTTCCACTGATCGCAGTGAAGAGACATGCAACATGACCCTTAAATTTAATTTTCAAGATTAGGCATATATTGGTTAAAAATTAGGTTGGTACCAGGATGGATGAAATCCCTTACCAGTTTTTAACTTATCCAGGCAATTTCTAGTGGTAACAGGAGTGTTCAAGTAGCAGTAAGGTCAAGCAAGTTATTAATGAAGCCTTACTAGGGTCAGGAGGACAGTGTGCAGAACTACAGGTCTGTCAGCCTAACACTGGTTCCAGGCAAGGTTATGGAAGAGATCATCCTGATTGCCGTTGCACAGCACATGCAGGACAATGAGGGGATCAAGCCAAGCCAACATGTATACAAAAGGAAGGTCCTGCTTGACCAATCTGATCTCCTTCTATGACAAAGTGACTCACTTAATAGATGAGGTGAAGGCTGTGGATGTAGTCTATCTAGACTTCCATAAAGCATCTGACACTGTCTCCCACAGCATCCTCCTAGATAACCAGCTGATGGGCGGACTCCTAGATGGGTAAGAAACTGGCTGGATGGCCAGGCCCAGAGAGTTGTGGTGAATGGAGCTAAATCAAGCTGGCAGCCAGTCACTAGTGGTGTCCCTCAGGACTCAGTTTTGGGGACGGTCCTGTTTAGCACTTTGATTGATGATTTGGACAAGGGGATCGAGTGCACCCTTAGTAAATTTGCAGATGATACCAAGTTGGGTGGGAATGTTGAGCTGCTCAAGGGTAGGAAGATTCTACAGAGAGACCTGGACAGACTTGATCAAGGGGCTAAGGACAACTGCATGAGGTTCAGTAAGGCAAAGTGCCAGGTCCTGCACTTGTATCACAGCAACCCCAGAGCTACAGGCTGTGGGAAGAGTGGTTTGAGAGCTGTTCAGCAGAAAGGGACTGGGGAGTGCTGGTCGACAGCAGCTGAACACGAGCCAGCAGTGTGCCCAGGTGGCCAAGAAGGCCAATGGCATCCTAGCTTGTATCAAAAACAGTGTAGCCAGCAGGACCAGGGAAGCGATCATTCACCTGTACTAAGCACTGGTGAGGCTGCACCTCAAGTACTGTGTTCAGTTTTGGGCCCCACACTTTTAAAAGGACATTGAGGTGCTGGAGCTTGTCCAGCAAAGGACAACAAAGCTCATGAAAGGTTTAGAAAACACATTTTACGAGGAAAGGCTGAGGGAACTCTCTTCAGCTACCTGAAAGGAGGTAGTAGTGAGGTGGGGGCCAGGGCCCTCTATGGTGTCTGCAGTGAGAGGACAAGAGGAAATGGCCATAAGCTGAGACCAGGAAGATCCAGTTTAGATATTAGAAAAAAAAAATTTCTGTTATGGTGGTCAGGCATTGGGATAGGTTGCCCAGGGAATTGGTACAGTCACCACCCCTGGAGGTATTTAGGACGCGTCTGGATCTGGCACGGGGTGATATGATTTAGTTGGTTTAGCAGCTGCAGTGGTAGTGCTGGATGGACAGTTGGACATAAAGGTCTCTTCCAATCTTTTATGATTCCATGATTATTGTGGAACACCTGGTCTAAAGACCTCTTAATATACTTCTCCGATGAAAAGTCTGTAGAGCAATGCCTAATTGGAAAGAACAAAAAAAAAAAAAAAAAAAAAAAAGAAGGCAAGACAGAGACCCTGACACATGATCCCAACCCTCTCCAGACAAGCCCGACCATTCAGGTAGCTGCATGTACTCTTTTGGACACTAACAAGCTCATGAACACCTTAAGAACAACTAACAGATATTGCAAACGGAACAGACAGTTGTCACAAAATTATGCTCTACAGACAAAATATGGAAAACTGAGGATCTTAAGAGGATTGATTCTGAAACACAGAAGATACAGTAAATTTCTTGTACCTAAGATTTCTTAATTTTGAAATTAATTTTAAGATGGAATTTAAAGTATGGTTTCCTGGAAAGGTGATTTTTGGTAATATATTCAATACTCCTCATTTCAAATTCTTACTTGGAACTTTTAACAATGTTCATCCCAGCTGTCAAACCCAACAGTTTCCTCTGCAGTGGCTATTCCTGTCCTACCAAGTCATTCATGTTTCAATCTAATGTGCTGAACAGTTGCCTAATAGAGTGGCATTTGCTCCTTATGCCATTAATTACCTTTGCATTTTGACTGAAATGGGTTTTTTTTTCTAATATGTCTATCACTTCACCATGAAGATGCCACCTCCATATTGAAAAGCAACTTGAATGAGCACCAAAATCCAAACATCTCCTCCCTCCCCCCTAACTGATTTTTTCTGCTCTATAGGAGAGGGCAACTAATCAGGTGTTTCCCAGGATGACAATCACTATCCTGCAATTCCTCTACTGGAAGAGCTTATCAGTTAGACATGAGACTGTGATGTGTCCTAGAAGCACTGGGACTTTAGTCATTGAGCTCAATGATCAAGGACTTCCCCACTTATCCTCCTGGCACTGGGAGGTATTGGGGATAGATCCTGCCCATCTTTACGATGTGTATCTCACAGACAGGCAGCAAGGAAGATAAGACTTCAAGAAATATTATTTCACCCTGCTATACATTTTTAGTTGAGGATTACTGAGAGATGAGATCTTTTCATGGACCCAGTACTCAGTGCAAACTATGCTGTAACTGACTCTCTTGTATGAACTACTTTTAAAGCTAAGAGGAAGTCAGAAAGTTCTTGTATAATTTTTTTCTTTCAATTCAAAGGTCATTTCAATACTGCAGTGCCATCTGTTCATGCTGTAATGAAGCTTTTTTTTATCATTGCATATCTTAAAATTAATGTTATTATGGGAAAAACAAATACATGAAAAACAGTTGAAAATATAGTTTTAAAATGCTGAGATAATTTTTAAAAATAATTGTAAAGAGCTGTTTTATAGAAAAATGTAAACTAGTTTTAAATTGAATTGAAAAATGTTGATTTGGGGTTTAAGTCAGAAATTTCACCTTTTCTAAACTCGAAGGACAAAATTCAGCTTCCCATTGTGCCTGAGTTGATCTCAGACTGCAGCAGCAAGGAGGTGGGGAAGGGATTCTGCATGGATTACTCCAGCAGAACTTTAAACAAATATATATATGAAAGGATGGAAGGAAGTATACTAATTTTTAGTCCAGAAAAAACCAGAAAAAAATCCCTCTTTAACTTCTTATGGCCATCTGAACATCTAATAGCAGCAACTGAAACCCAAAGAGAAAAAGATATATCTTGGCAACCAGCGAAAGAGGCTTTTACCATCGGGCAGAGGGGGAACAACAACACACCTCCCATTATTCATCCAAGTGATTTCCCATCCCAATAGCAACTTCTGCCAATTATCAAAAACATAGCTTGTCTTTAGACAAATCTCTGATTTCTGAAAACAATGGCATTATTTGGAAGGCAACATAAAAGCTAGGAAATTGAGAGTTAAACATTGCTTGTGTATTAACAGTAGCCAATCCTCTTTCTCCATAAGGCTTCCAGAGGCTCTCTGATGGATTGTCATCACCATGCAAATGTCATTTGATTCAGATCTGTTTTGGTAAACAATAAAAATACTTTGTTGGAAGTCATTCTAATCTTATCAGAATGCAGTGTACATGTACTACTACACTAGAAGATTTCTTAAAGCAAAGTCTGAAAATATTTTCACAAAGAAGACTTCCCAGTCCAAACCTGAGGTTTTTTTCCTTTGTTGAAACAAGAACAGCCCTTCTTTACTTTGCAGTATCTCAGACTATAATTAAGTTTCACATTATAGCTAAAAAGAAGACCAAGTAAACACATCACTTTTTAACATAAGGGAGGCATAAAGAGAGTAGCATCAGAAAAAGTAAACATATGACAGGGTTGGTTTTCTTTTTTTCTTTCTGTCTTCTATTTTAACATCCCCAACAGAGCAAATCATCCCAACAACCTGCAGTACAAACCTAAGCGGTTTCTCATAATTTACCTGTGAATGCTTTTCTTAACCTCATCATTTACAGGTCTTCCCTCAAATCTACTTGATAAGGAAATGACAATTCAAAAACAGAAAAGGGGGAAATAAATGGCTGAAGTGTAATGCATACACTTATTCTCATGTATTTGTACAGCTACAGTTTGCTGTTTGACCAAGTTTTATTTCCAGGGCAAGTATTACTATTTTTAAAATTACTTCTGTCTGCTAAGACAGAAGAGACCTGGACTTACTTCTAACATGCTCATGAAATTTCACCCAGAAGCAGCATTCAACCATAGCAGAGCCAAATTACTAAAGTTCTCATTACATTCTAGCTGGTGCAGAGTCATGGTTGATATATGAGTCCGTCACTCTTAGCATTGATTTGCAGAGCTCCTTGAATGTCTCTGAGCAGTACAATCCCCTTAAAGCATTTTTCCCCTTTTCCCTACAATACACCATAACTCAAATATTCAAGTCCCATTTAAATTTCTTTGTGACATTTAAAAGATTCATCAGGCAAATTGCTGTTTTAGCTATGCATCTTTTTGCCTTTAAAAAAATTTTAAAAAGGGGAAAAAACCCAAATCATAGCAACTGAACAAAAAATAGAGAAACAGCTGGTGCAGCAATATAAATCCCTCATGACTACTATAATGAGGAATGTTAAAGAAATATATTACAGATATATTTTGCTGAAGTGTATAGGTTAGGCAAAGACTTTCCTGTGTCCCATTGTAGACATTGCTCATGTAAGCAGTATGGGGTTCAAGGCCAATGAATCTTTCACTGAATTCTTCATGCTCCCTGGTTCTGCTCTCTGAGTAGACCTATACAGAGTAATTGCATCACGTGCAGGTAAAACACATGCAAAAAGAATAAGCCTCCTATTTCTTTTAAGCTCCAGCACTTCTTGGTTGTATATATACATAAACACAACATACTAAACCATAAAATCATTTCTTGAGAAAAATATAGCATGTAAATTCACATAAATAATTAACAACTTAGTAAAAGTTCCTTACTGAGAGAAACTGCATCAGTTTAATTCTACATAAAACTAGTTAAGGAGAAAATTCTTCATCATGGGAGGTAAGGAAACTGCCCTCTCAGCATGTTTACCAAACCTGTATGTGCCTGCACTACATCTTCAGTAGGTAATCAAATAAAAGTATGCCTGTCAAAGGCCAGATGTATTCAGCCGACAAACTGCTCTACTCAAGAAGAAAGGTAGTTAGTGTTTTCATTTTCTTTTGCCTATATAATACTGGGAAAAAATTTATTAAAAAAAAAAAAAAAAAGAACAAGCTATCAATATAAATGTTTGCCAGCACTGATTACTACAGCTGACATGTGAGGGTGCTCTAACAACAAAGGCCCTAGGCAAACATACAAATTAAACTATAAGGTCTCCACATGTATTACTGTTTATAATCATTCCCATACATGACTTTGCTTACAAGACGCTGTTCTCTTACAGTTTTTGATTACTGACAAAGAGGAGGATGGGGAACAATTCTTGCCAGTCCATGAGAAGACCTGGCCTGATGGCAAAATGAAAGCACCTTATCTAAATAACATTTACTACTAATTTTAGTATGTTTAAATCTAAATTTAATTTCTTGTTATGAGTGGAAGTATCTGCAGTTCAAATTCTTTTTAAAGCAAGTTTAAGATAAGATCAAAGTCTTACTTAAACAACCTTCTACTTCACCAGTCTCACCTTAAATAGCTCCATGATTTTTTTCCCTGAAATAAAGCACAATAAAGCTTAACATTTTTTTCACTTACTTTCAAAAGCTCCCTTTCTCCAGCCAAAAACTCTCTCAAATCCTAGTTACTATGTAGCAAACATCAGCTTTTTCCCCACCACTTCAAAATTGCTGATATGTTTCATTTAAAGAAATCTGATTTAACAAGAATGAATTCTCAACAACTGGGTCACTATAGTTCACTCAGAAATATAGTCAATAAGACTTTAACCAAGAGACATTTAGAAGCAGATCCTGAAATAATTTGGTTTTCATAATGTAGGATTCCTGAGAAATTGTTTTAAAACCACAAAGAATGTTCTATTATATGAACCAAACGCAAACCTGTGAGATAATTTACTGAAAGGTCACTCACAAACTAATTATAGCAGAAAGCATTAGAAAACTAATATGCTAAAACCAAATACAACAGTAATTCTGAACCACCAAGATGCAGCCATGCCTGGACTTCTAATTATGATTACACCTCCAAGCCTACTTTTTTATTTATTACTTTTATGGACTTTGAGACTTCTAAATTCTATTACCTGCTTTCCCCCCTCACACAGATGAGACTTACTTTCCCTGGATTGGTTTTAGCTGGTTCAGACCCTGAGCCATCCTTCTCTTTTTGGTTTGTTGAGTGGATGCTGTGGAAAAGATGCAGCTATGTGGTTAAGGATGGCAAGAAAGGGAAACCAAAAGTGTCCCCACTTCAGTTTTACTTAAATGCTTCACAGCTAGCTCAGTTTGGCACAATATGACCACACTTCTGCTCATTTTCATCTCTGGCATAGGTAGCTGGGGCCCAGTCAAATAAAATTCACCAATTAGCACCTTCTTTCTCATCAGCCCGGTCTTACTAAGACTATGATTCAAAATTTCAGAGTTAAATAAGAATTCAGATACAAATATACTGTACTGCTGACTTAGGGTCAGCTACACAACCTCAGCAAGTCAGGCCAACAGCCAGGCCAGAAGCTTGCTTACACAGCACAAATGCAGTACAGGGCAACAGTCCAATACGTGGTGGGGTCCTTAAGAGTCAGCAGAATAGAAATTAAGTAGATTAAGTTAACTGTAGAATAAAAATTAGAGTAGTTTTTCTATGACAAACATCAACAACCTTTCAACACTTAGTGAACATACAGGTACCCATGAAAAAAGTGACACCCACAACAGTGATTTGAGTACAGGTTCATCTGGAAATATACACTGATAATTAATTCCTTGCAAGAAAAAGCTGGTTTAGTCCTCTAATAAGATAATTGAAAACTGTCAATTCCACTCTGATATTATTTTTGGATAGTGATCTAATGTTTAATTATATTCATTTGCTAGCTGACTGGCACTTTTTATAATATCTGCCTTCACCTGAAACCTCTTGAAATTCTTTTATTACAGTGAATGCATTAGAAATCTAATAGAAAAATGTGCTTTTCAACAGAGTTTTGCTTCATTGTTTGAGATTTAGAAATGAGATTGTGAGTGCGGACTATAATTTGCTGTCTCTGCTATATCAAAATCGTTGATTGTGTTTGCTAAGAACACACAAATCAATACAGCACCTATAGATTGTAATAGACTAGAAAAATCAAAGTATACTTTTTATTCATAACAGGAAATAAGCTAATTCAGGTAGCTCAAGGGCTACTTTTTTTTTTTTTTGTAATAGAAAGAATTTTAGTGGCAGGGAGAACACATTCTTTCAATTGTTTACCAAGGACTGATTTCAATAGCCTATTTTTCTCCTAGAAATGTCACTTTATGGTGTTTTTGCATGACAGGCAGCACTGCATGCTTCAGAGTATCCAAGTTTGGCAGCAGCATATTTTCTGAAACACCAACAAGAAAAGGAATGAGAATATGGGAAGATAAATAATTAGAAATAAAATAATATCTATGAAGAAGCTGCCATGGGTACATTCTGAACGTCCTTATGGAGAGTGGAATAAAAATGCTAGAAGGTAAGGAAGACTGAAGCAACAGCTGTAGGGGAAAGGATCTTATTTTACCCCTTTCCCGTTTCAAGAAGAAAATGCAGATGAAAGAGGTCTCAGTCCAGAAGGAGGACGTGGTAAAGACAAGAAAGTTGTTTCAGCTTTTCGAGTGAGTTTTCAATAGTTTGGAAAATGTACAGAACCTTCAATTTCTCCTTTTTTAGCCAAAAAAAGCTCAACCATGAGCTGACGACAAATACAGTTGCCTTTAAGAACCAATTAAGGAATTCAAATACAGTGTAATAGTGACATCTACTTTATTTTCAAATTTCCTTTTCTTTCTTCAATTGTTTAACTTAATTATATCACTCAGTGAACTCAGAAAGTTAAAGAAACAACTTATTTTGCTGAGGTAACATAAAATTCAAGCTATTATTATCCTAATTGTTTTCTTTACAGCAATCATATGCTGCTTCTCAATTATACCACATTTTCCTACATGTCTTCTCATAAAATACATTTACATTAACTCGTACATCAAACAAATCATTTAAATGTTACTAAATTATGTCAACTGATAGCACACAGGAGTACTACAAGACAGTCCTGCATTTTTATGTGTGACTACAAGCATTTGATACAATATGTCATCATCATGACCGGGCTTCGCAAACGAAGATTTGGGAAAGACTCTACCCACACTTGCTACAAGCACACTGATGGCTAAAAGTGTTAAATACATATTACCTTTCTTCGTAGAAAAAAAATTTGAAAAGAGGATTAAAGGAATAAAGTTGAAAGTATGTAATCAGGAAATATTTCATGAGAAATACAAACATTATTGGGGAAAAGATACAGGGGGGGCAAGTGTTTATTTCTGGGTGTGGGTTTTTTTGTGGTCACATTTGTACCATTTTCAGACTTCCAAGGGGAGGGAGGAATTGTTTTTACTATGCCAAAAGTTCTCACTGGTAAATACTGTCTTCTAGAAAAGTTAAGAAATTTCATTTTATCATTGCATTCACACCAATTATTTCATTTTGTCTTTTGTTTTCTGTTTGTGAGTATTTGGGGAGGGAGGTACATATACTATGTATGCATACAGTATTTGGACAAAAACTGCCTCCTTTACAGATTTACAGGAGTCAGGATAAGGTTATGAAGATATTAACTCATATATTTTATATAAAACTGTTCTATAGAATTTTCCTCAACATTTAAATTAAAACATAATACCAAAACTGAAAGTTAAACAGCATTCCTGTGTGACAACATCAACTAAGCACAAGTGTTATGGTTTAGATAAGTTGTAAATCCATAACTGTAAGGACTATACTTTCAACAGCTACAATACTATAATTTGATTAGACACTTTTTTCAAAGAAATATCCTCATGTTTCATTAAAGAAATTCACAAGTTCACTTCAAGTGACTATAAATAGTAAACTGCTTACTTCCTTACTTACTAATGTGTAAACTGGTAATATAGGGGAGGTAATAGCTGGAAATGCTCTTTTGTAAAATGCCTGAGATACCTGTGTCTAAACACAATGTCCAGCCAGCACTCTACTCTGCTTTGGCCAAAGGTATAGTATGACTGAGTAGTAAGGCTAATTCAGTATTTCCCATTTTCAGGCATCTAGTTCCATCTGTTTAATCTATAATGAAGCAGTACACTGGTAAGCATGTGATTGGCACAGTAAAACCCTGTCATAACTCAAAATTTGTAATACCCACAGCAAGTATAAACCAGCATATTAAGCCTTTTTGTCCTACAGCTCTTTTTTGTGACATCTGATCACATTTCAAGCATACACAATTCTTCACACCCTACCTCCTAAAACATAATTTATTAGAGCACTCTTTCACCAGAAGATCGGGGGAAGGGAGGAGTTCCCCTCTGTAGTTTAAAAAACAGAAACCAAAACTCTGTAATACATCACAAAAAATGCACCAAACACATGTTCATAATACACACTGAACTGGTCATGTCTTATGGGGATCTGAAGGCAGAATATCAGTGTTGGAGCAATTGCAATCACTGATTTAGAAGGACAAATTGAATTGACCTGAATCCACATAATGCACCAACACTTTAAAATAAAGATTAAGTAGTGGAAACCATAAAAGAATAAATTTTTGACATATAAACAGTTTTCAGCAGAGGGGGAACGTATTTGCTTTTGCAAATTCCCATGAGCTAGCTACAGGAAATTTCAACCCTCCTCCCCAAGAGAACAGTGCAGATTTTATGCCCCTCTTCAATTCAATAAAAAGACATAACTGGTATGTTTGAAAGGAATTTTAGTCAGGCACAGTTTTACTACACTGATGTCATATAATCCTTTATTCAGTCAGACTGACTTGTGAAAGAACTGACGGTTGCAATAATTTCTTCAGGCTTGAAGCACATGAATCAGACTTACATCTTTCACTGGAGCTACTGACCCCATGGATGAATACAGCCAGAAGCTGGAGCAGATGCAGATGGCTAAAGCTGCTGAGGCAAAACTGAACTAACACCAGAAAATTGTGGAAATCAGTCAGAACGGAGGGGGATTACTGCAATGCTTTTGCTTGGCTGTACTAACAAAATCTAATAAGAGTACAGAGCCTTGCTCTGAGGTAGAGCAATCAAGACACAGTGCCATGGCTTCTGTGAAGACAAACTTAGTAGGATCAGTGGCCAGGTGAAAATGATGCAGAGAATATTGTCCCTGTTACTGAGCTCGTGAAATGGACTCATAACAGGACAGAAGGAAACCTTTCCCCTTCACAAAGTACATATATGGTTGGTCTTTTACATAAGTCAATTTTAAAGAGAAATCCCAGAAAAAGCCTAAGTTTCAACCAAGTGATAAATGTGTACATGACTGTTCCAGGGAAGAACTAAACTCATTTCTTTTCATACAAGATCACACTAAGGGTCTCATTAATTCTTGAGACACCCTTATTCAAATGGATAGCCATAAGTTGCAAGAACTACTTTTTTGTCTCTTCTATTCCTCCAAAGCAATATGTAAGAAAAGACAGTACTAGTTCTGTTCATTGCTATGTTTACCCAAGACTGTCACATCAAGAACAAATTACTCTAACATAATCCAGCCAGACCACACAAGGCCAGCTAAAAGTTGAAGGCAATGCAGAAAAGAGTTGCTTGTTTAACTTTGCTATATGCTGGCAACACAACAGAATTTCTCTGTAGGTCAGCCTCTAGCTATATATTGCTTTAATTATGCATAAATGAAGCATTAAGGATCAGGTGTTTTCTATGAAAAGTCCCTGACTCCAGAGTTGACTTCTCAGCGGAAGGCTGAGCCTGCCAACTTCACCAGCAGTAAGCTTGCTTTTTTTCTCCTTACAAGAGAGGGAATGGTGGCTGCAAGGATAATTATGAAAATTAGTTATGTATCCTTGAATGAGAATGTCAAGATTTTCCTTGGGATGTGATGTGAAGATGTAGTGTATTTTTCAAAAGGTGTCTGCAATTTTTGCCTGTTAGATTTTAAAGAGAATAATCTCAAACATATATCCCTCGATGTTTCCTTCACTTCCAAGAAACATTTCCATTTCTATCAGATCAAAAGGCTACTTTTTAAAACTGACTGCATAAAATGACTATACAGACACAGATTTATGATAACACAGAGAATTTCCTCAATTTGATTATCATGAAGGACATCAAAAGATTACTTATCTCCAAATATGACCTCAGCAAAAATTTAGTCAGTAAGCCACAGAAAACCAAGGATACTGTATTTTTTGAGCTTGCCCTATCTCCCTCTGACAGTCTCATGTCTACCAAGAATTTCTGAATATTTATTTCTTCCTATGTTGCCAAGATTTGCAAGTTTTAAATAAGTTTTGTATAATTATTAAATATCTTTTTATCAAGCAATTTTGTGACTTCCTAATACAAAAGGCTTACATTTGCACAAATCCAAGATAACTGGAAAATTAGTTACTTACATATTTTGAAGCATTTTTAGCTGTTTTCATTTACTGGAAGTGAATATTTGACTTCATTCCAAGCAAAACATTGTAGACATCTCTATCTAGTTATGCAAGTAAATAACAAGCTAGTCTTACCTGAAAACTTAAAATGAAATTATGCATTTTAAAACCAATGTCTAGATCAAGACTATCCACAGTATTGCTATGACTATAACCCCCACAGAAACGTTTGTTTGCAGTTCTCCACTGTAAGAAATCGCCATCTCCCTGCTCTGTTCCAAAGCATACCTGTCATGATGCCCCTTAGTTTAGCAAGGATACTGAGGTGCTAGATTGTGTCCAAAGAACGGCAACAAGGCTGGTGAGGGGACTGGAGCACAAGCCCTGTGAGGAGAGGCTGAGGGAGCTGGGGCTGTTTAGCCTGGAGAAGAGAGGCTCAGGGGAGACCTTATAACACTCTACAACTGCTTGAAAGGAGGTTGTAGTCAGATGGGTATCAGCCTCTTCTCCCAGGCAACCAGCCATAGGATAAGAGGGCACAGTCTTAAGAGGAGAGGTTTAGGTTAGACATTAGGAAGAAATTCTTTACGGAGAGATTCTGGTGGATTCACCGTCCCTGGAGGTATTTAAGAAGAGACTGGATGTGGCACTTAGTGCCATGGTCTAGTTGACAAGGTGGTGGTGGGTAATAGTCTGGACTTGATGATCTCAGAGGTCTTTTCCAACCTAGTTGATTCTGGGTGAATTCTGTGTGAAAAAAAGCTGGACACAAGTGTATACACACACACACAATGCGTGTATACACTTTCCATCAATACCCACTCCTCTCAAGAGTACCCAAAGTGAAATGATTAAATCCTAGAGAACTGATAAGAAGGGAAGTATTCTGGCTACTTCTGCTATGGCATACCTGACATTTTGGTAAAGAATTGTCAAAAGAATATGAAGTTCCCAATTCTTTCTCAAGAAGCTATTACACAACTTCAGCTTCAGAGTAAGCAGCATACAGCTTCTGATCTCTATGTCCTTTTTATAGAGAAAAGTAACAGAAGCATTGTCAAACTTGAATAAAGACAGCAGCATGAAAGGTCTTCCAAGCATTATGAAAACACTCAACTGTAATAAGATATATTACTGTAGTAATCTGTTAGATGCAGGGAGAAAAAAATTGTCTGTCATGCCAGCTTTTAAAACAGAAATGTTTTTTACACATTGACTGGTTTAAATAATTCCTTTTACTATAAAAGTCTTTTGCTTTCTTCAATTTTGAAATAAATGAAAATATATCAGCTCCTGTCTCTCTTTCACCAAACAAATAGAATAATAAAGGTTTTAGCCCTTACTCTGTAAAAATTCCGGTAAGTTTGTCACTCTAAGCCCATAAGCAATTTCTGTTACAGTAAAAGTGGTTTTGGTCAACTGAGGATGCAATTCACGAGATAACAATATAATGCAATAAATATTGTCTGTATTGAAATAAAAGGTTTGTCTCTATCCCATGCCTTACCAGGTCATACCAAATAGCTTTAGTTTAGCCTAGTCTTTTGCCAGTGCTTGGACAAATTAATTAAGTGATCACTGGCTGCAAAGACCCTGACTAAAGTATTCAATAGCACAAGGTCAAGAATCTACCCCTGTGAGTCAGAAGTCAAAAGAGCATGTCTGTAGAGTGAATATTCTCATTTTCAATGAATGCTATGATAACTGTAAAATTCTGCATGACTTTTAGTTGGTATGTGATCTATTTTTTCTTAATTTAGATGACCAAAAAAATAAAACTTGGCTCAATAGCAATATTATCTTTCTCCACCAAACATGTAAACTTATAAAAAACTCCATATAATTAGTTTAGCAAGAATCTATTTTCCATAAGGTCAGAGAATCACAGAATCATTTAGGTTGGAAAAGACCTTCATAAAGTCCAATCACAAACTCAGCTCTGCCAGGTCCACCACTAAACCATGTCCCTAAGCACCACATCTACACATCTTTTAAATACCTCCAGGGATGGTGACTCCAGCACTTCCCTAGGCAGCCTGTTCAAAGGCTTGATACCCTTTCAATGAAAAAAAGTTTCCCTAATAGCCAATCCGAGCCTCCCCTTGTGCAGCTCGATGCCTTTTCCTCTTGTCCTATCACTTGTTACTTGGAAGAGCCTGGCACTAGCTCAGGTTTCCCCTAGAACTCCTTTTCTACAGACTAAATCAGTCAAGACTGACTTGGTACGATTTGACTTTTGTCTGTATATTGTCTCTATTTTGTATTTGACAGTGGCATTATTATCAGGACAAAGTGCTGAACTTTTTATTTTAAAACACTGATTGAACATCGTCTTTTGACCATTTTTCAAAAAATTCACTACTTAAAGACCTGGCAATGAGCATTAGTTTTGCTGACACTGTTTTGTCCTGTTAAAGCAGAGTTGTCAGGTGATGGTGATAAAAAGATACCATGGCATTAAAATAAAGCATATATTAAAAAAAAAAAAAAAAAAAAAAAACAAAACCCCAAAACTTGTTTTTGTATTAAATACACTAAAAAAAAACTCTACAAAAAATACCTATTTTTATGTATTATTTTCTCTTTATAAATATAACAATAACTGCCAATACTTTCGCCAACTGCTCTGTATTGTCATTGAAAGACCAGCTTACTGTGGCATGTATGTACATGATTCTCACAAAAGGACAAAAGTAATTTATTTGTTTATTTTTCCACATACAAATCAAATGCAAATCATTTCCACCTATTGACTATAAAATCCACATTATTAATCAGCTGCCCTCTGCTAGGAGCTACTATATTTTGTTTCTGGTAAAAAGTATAGAGCTGAAGTTCCTAACACTATTCACTGAAATCAGCAAAGCTATTAAATTTATTTCAGTTAAATATTTTTCACATGGTATGGAGAGAGCATGTATGAGCATACAAAAATGACCAGCGCACATTATAAGGATAAAGATTTACAGTGATTGCTACAATTTCATCGCACCATTAAATATCCACCCTGTTTAATAATGTGATCTATTTAAAAGAGTTTGAAGTATTTGAAACACATATAATTTAATTTCACTCTGTTACGGAGTTTTAATTCTTATTCCTATGAATGTGAGCTCCAATACAAGTAGGTATATCAGAATTCTCACCTCAAGTTCATCTTCCTGCTAAATCCAGTGCCAGAGTTTAACCACTTAAGTGCTGCTCACCTTCTTCCAGCACAATAATAAAATGCAACTTTATGAATCATATTCCAAAATTATCTTTAAAAATAAAAAAGTGAAAAACCCTTACACTGAGATTGAGGAGATTATTGGCTATTTTACCTGCAGGTGTTTTTTGTAACAAGACTCAGTAGGTCTCAATTCTGGTTTCCAATCAAGATTAAAAATTAAATATTATGCAACATTTAACTTTCTGCTCCACAAGACACTGATAGAAGAGGTGTAAAATTAAGAAAGAAGCGAGCAGCCCAAAGTAGGTGTGCCAATATAGTCAAAAAAGGTGTTAAGGTTGTGTCTTGTAAGCAAAACAGGGTTTGGATCCTGAATCGGTGAAACAAAGTAACCATTACAAGTCAGATCACGTTGTTTTTCTCACTAACACGGAAAAAAATAATTCTTCCTGTCTTTTAAAGGGTATTTGAAAAGACATGAGGAATTCCAGAGACAGGCTGACAGACAGATCATCAGGTTTCTGTTTTGATAGAGCAGGATTTACAAATCATCATTTAAGAACAGCTATTCCAGGTCTAAACAAAGGTCATCGTGCAGCGTAGTACCCTGTTACTGACCAGACCACACCAGATTCTTTGTGAAAAGGTGTAGCAAATGCAAAGATATAGAGGGGTCTTTCCACCAATATATCCTTCCCAGTACCCAGAAACCCCTGCCTTAGGAATTTTCTGAGCCAAAGGCTATATTAATTTTAAAAATGAGAGTGACTTCTTTTTCAAATCTGCAGACCAGCAGTCACACCAGTCTAAGACATGACAAATCTGCTGTTATCATCTTCCCTCAGGCCTTACCTTTGATCTCCAATTTCTTACACATAACTAACAGTACTACAACAACTAGAAACACAGGATGAAAGGGCTCCCACAGCTCCACCCAACCTACCAAAGACTGATGAAGCAGAAACATCATATCAGAGCAGCCAGATGGTACTTCTGATGAGGAGAAAATACTCCAAAGTCCAAGGTAACAGCTGTCAAGGCAAACCTGCCAACCCATAGCTTGTCTGTAGTTACCCAGCATCTTGGATCCCATGCATATGGACCAAAAATAAATAAAAGTCATCAATAAAACATTTACTTGTCCTTTTATATTCCTTCTCCTCCCTTTTCTCTGTCTCCTTTTTTCCATGACAGGGAAAGTGAGAATGGGGGTTCAGCTACAAGAGTGAGGTGCCCTTTATTCTGCACCATGCCAATCCAAAATATTTTTATGTAAAAGTTATTTAAAATGTTCTATAGCATTTCAGAATCTCATAAAACTCTTGGTCTGTTTGGTATAGCAACCAAACTGGGGAAAATCCCTGAATTCAAAACAATAAGTGTTTTACTCTATTTATAAAGGACTTGGTTAAAACCATCTGCCATAACATCCAAAGCTTGTTTACTGTGAAATGCTACATTAAACACAACTGTGACTGGAACTCTGGCCCTTTTCTCATTGATCTGAAATCTCCCTACCTGAAGCTAATCGAAGAATAGGAAAAGGCCACCAGCCCTCTTACTTCTGCCTTTCTGCCTTTCTTACTCCTTTTTTGCAAGCATGTCAAGAAGTTTTTTGGTGGTTTTTTTTGGCTATTTTTTCTACTATCGCCTTAAGAAGAGTTAGTATTTTCCCAATTGAAATAGAAAAAACAAAAAAAGAGCTGAGCCAAACGTAGAAGAGTTTATTTGTTTCAGATTCAAGTTTGGAAAACACCAATCTTTTAAATTATAATGGCATGTTAAAAAAAATAAAGGTAAATCATTGCATTAATATGATTAGATCACAATATACTAACTTAGTTCAACTTAATTTGCATGATGTTAAAAGGCTGTTAAAGACACCAGAGGCTTTGATGTGAACTAGTCCTACTCCTTTCAAACTGTGCAATAAGAGAATAAGAACAAATAGAGCCTCCATTAACAAAGCAGTTTCTGGAAGCCACATTTAAACAACAGTTGTGTTATTCAAAACAATACAAATTGGCCTGCAAGAGGTTGATATAGTCCTTTTTTAATAAAGATAAATGAGCTTGAAAAGTAATCTATCGAAATAGATTGTGTTTAGTCAAAAAAGAAAAAGCCACTATCAGCAACAACATGCCTTTAAAGAAAGCCAAAAAGTCTGCCAGCTTTTAAGTCATTCACAGTAACCCACTGCATCTGGATTTCCAAGGGCAATCCCAACCCTATAATTACCCAGCAGTCACAACTAGTTTTCTGAACAAAGCTGAGCCTACACAGAAATACCAATTATAATAATGCTGTGTTGAGATTATTCTTCACTGTGTTTTCTAATGCTAGAACAAGAAAAATTCAGAGAAATACTGAATGTCAAAAGGGATAAAAACATGAACAAAACAATCTTAGATCATGTTACACATGATCAACGTTTCCTGTTTTCTAGCTTAGCTTCTGCTGAAAGTCAGTGATACATTTTAAATTATAAGAAGAGTCCCATTAAGACTTACGCTACTTCTGTAACAACACACTTTTAAAAGGGTATAAATAAATCTATTGCATCCATAAAATTCATTAGGGATTTTGCTGAAAATTTCTATATTGTGTGATGTCTGGACATAACTGTTAGCACTGTCTTCACAAAAGCAGTAGGCTGATACCTAATCATGGTAAAAATGCACTGATTACTTTTTATCTGCACATACTGGTTTCTTGACAGATGCAGGGTAGCATTTACTCAAAACATAGAAAGCAGTTACAAATGACACTAACTTTATTTACTTTACGGATTTTCTGGCAATCCAGTAACACTGCAAGAAGAGAAAGTAAATTCTTTGGTGAAATGTCTATTTTATTTTGCACCATATCAGAAGTCCATGCTCAAATAACCTTTGGATTGCTCCTTTTACTCTTTCAAACCTTCCTAGCCCATAGGAGATACTCCTGCCTAAAGATCTGTTCTGTTTGCAACAATGCTTTCCTGCAGCCAGCAATTTCCACAGGATGCAGTTCTGCAAGTGTGGTATTACCAGGCTCATTCAGTCAGACCAAAAGTCATTTTGATCCAAAGAGAGAGGCAGATCTTTCCTAAAAGAGCAGCAGTACTGAAACTGTTCATGAAGTTTTAAGTATCATAATAGGTCTCTTTCTCTTCAGTGCTTTTCAGTTCAAAAAAAAAAACCAACCAAACAAACAACATTGATTTAAAGTCCTTGGGAACCACTCAAAAAGTCACAGAATCATTATCCTCGCCTTGGCTCTACATGTGTATAAGACACAATTGGAAAACTATAAAAATTACTTCAAAAAGCCTAATTATTTATTTCACTATCATTGACCTAATGAAATTTCAATTCTCCATTTGCTTGGAAATAGGTAAAAACTAAATATTTTTTGTTATTTAAATCCAACAATCTTTTTCAGTTTATGTACTGCCAGTTCCTTATATTCAAGTGAGTTCCAGAAATCCCCAAAAGCACTCATTTATTAAAAGAATTTTATTCAAAGTATCTTGGTGTGATCCAAAAAGCTATTTACCTTAGACAAGGAGGCTGTCGGCAACAGCTGTTGAAGCTTAAAATATGAAACATCAGACAAGGATTTTGTCTCACATTAGAAGACATAAAAGGTAATTGCTTCTTTTAACTTACCAACTACTAGAAATACATCTGAAATAATTTTTCATGGGTAAAGTCCATTAATACAAATAACTGAATAACCAAATGCTGTATACAGGGTATCTTTTATATCACGTGTAGTTGTGAAAGGATGACCCCTAGCTCAACATTTTTAACAGTCTACTTTCTATCCCTTATGCTTTTCCACAAAAGTCCTCAAACTTATTTCTCAATTATTCTGTCAAAAAACCACAAAGCCCTCAAAAAATGAAATATACAAGAGTTAATTTGGGCAATGTTTCAACCTCTGAAGCAGCAAATGACTACATTTTCTTCTGCTGCTTTTTCTTTCTCAAAAGAAGGTATCAATGATAGCTTCCTTGGCAAAAAGGCATAAACACATAACATCATTGATTCAAACAGCTTATCAAGGACAGATGTCTCAAGAGAGCATCAAAGCAGCCTTCTGCATTTCCAAGCATGTCTTTCTTTACTAAAATAAAAATATCCCCATAGCTAAGAAATCCAGTAGAATTCTCAAAGTAAAGACATGATTTGTTTTCCAGTGCATCTTTCCATAGTTTAATTACAGGTTCCCTCACAGTTTGAAGAAAGGAGCAGAAACATTTGTCACAGCCACATGGAAGCATCAGAGAGCAAGACTGTTTTAAGGGGAGATATTTTTAAAGCAGTTTTCATCATAACTTCCAAAGTACTGTAGCACACCTTTAAGATGCTGAGTGCCTTAACTTATAATACATCAATAATATTTTTAGAGTTATTTCAGCATGTTCTGGCATAAAATCAAGCTTCATGACAGTTAAAAAGGTGTTCTCCTAGTGATTCAAAGATCATAGGTTCATATATACTCTTCTGTATAACCTACACGTACAGAAGTCTTGCATGATCTATAAGACTCCAGTTTCATTTTCTCTAGAAAATGCATCCTACATCAAGTAAAACCCCAAGAAATCCTTAATTTTTACCTTTCTTTTGCATAAAAAACACATTCCAGTTACGTATGTGAAACAGTTTATTGAGCAGATTATTGAAAACTTTTTACAGCATATGACTGGAGTGTAATATTAATTAGTAACACCATAATAACAGCAGTGCTAATTCATCCTAAGCTATAGCAAAACATTATGTGCAATATTGCTAGCATTAACCATCATTCCATAGTGTACATCTCACATTGAACATACATAGTGCTGAACATAATTCAAATATAATATCTCCCAGAACACAGAAGAGTTGAGGCAAATATGTGGAGGCAGACTGACTTACCAAGACAGAATGACATGTGAGAGAATGCAGGCAGCTCCTGGCAACAAATCAGTGGGGGAAAAATTCAAGTTTAGTTCCCTGTTTGCTCTTAAGCAGCAATAAGTGCATTCAGGTCTTTTCCCAACTCCCATGAAATCAATAATGGGACTCTGAATGGCTCAATCTCAATTTACTAGAATCTCAACACACAAGGTTCAACATAAGGTCAGTCGCAGGGTCAGAATGGATACCCAAGTCAAACAGCACATATATGCCTGGGCATATGATCCCAGTACAAGCTAATCTGCAATCTGGACCAGAACAGTAGATAACCATTACTATGAAAAATTATCTTTCAGCTTTAAAAATCTTTCAGGCATTCTGGATTAAAAAATCTATTTTTTTGGGTGGGGGTGTTTATTTAGGTCTAGTTATAAAATCAGTGTTACTGAGAGAAAAGCAAAGTTGACTATTTAAACAAAGCTGATTACAGTTTTCAAAAAGACCAAGTGAAGGTAATTTCAAAAAGATCAAACGAAGATCTATGGGTAGAATCCCATATTCAGATCTTTTACTGTATCTTTTTTTTCCAAGAACTCAGTTTTAGTTGGAGCAATAAATCAAAGTCACTGTGCCTCACTATTCCAAATTCCACATTTAAACATTACATGTATTTAATCAACGTCTTTTCCTTTCACAAGCTAGAACAGCCACCTGCCATCCCTCTTGAAGGGCCTCCAAATTCACTACACAATTTTGATTCTAAAGAGTGGTAAGAGTATTCTTATACTCAGGGCTTTTAATTTGCTGAGTGATGAGTACTTTTGTTAGTAGCACTGTAATGACAGGTGGATGAAGCAAATTTGTTGGTCTAAAAGAGTTGTTCCTTTTTCTGCCATGAAGAACTAAGACAATTAACATCTCCCCACTGAAATGGCAGAAGATGTACAACAATTACACACTGGAAAGGTGAGACATCAGGAGAAAACTTGACGAACTGCAGCTAGACACCTTAATTCATATTACTACATGAAAATAAATCATTACATGAGACCCAAGGAGATTCCTAATTACTAACAATACTAATTACAGAATTATCATCAGACAATTGAGAATTCCCTACTTAAAACTAGCTCAACTAACTATCAATTGCCACAGAAAGACAGCATGTAACACACTCCTCCCTTCATGCCTTGGAAAACTGACTGTGTGCACTCTGGAGTAAAACAACTAAGAGAAGGCAGTAGATAAATACAAATTACTGTTGTTACATGCTTGCTTGACCCAAAAAACTTGATGCAACAAGCTTTATCCTATATGTGCCTATGTACCATTTCTCCCCTCCACCACAGCAATGCAAAAATGCACCTCAAACTGCACACTGACAATAAAACTCCAGTCAAGTAGGTATCAGCAAGACAGTAATTAAAAGCATATAGTGACATATGTTCACAACTCCCCACTTTCCCTTCTGCGTACAGGTTAATGCTAGCAAAATAACTAATAGAAAATATGATGAACTACACAAAACATTACGGAGCATCCAAAGGAGGGCAATGAAGATGGTGAAGGGCCTTGAGGAGAAGCCATATGAGGAGCAGCTGGGGTCACTTGGTCTGTTCAACCTGGAGAAGAGGAGACTGAGGGGAGACCTCATTGTAATCTATAACTTCCTCATGAGGGGAAGAGGAGGGGCAAGCACTGATCTCTTCTCTGTGGTGACCAGTGACAGAACCTGAGGGAATGGCCCAAAGTTGTGTCAGGGAAGGTTTAGGTTGTTTATCAGGAAAAAGTTCTTCACCAGAGGGTGGTTGGGCACTGGAACAGGCTCCCCAGGGAAGTGGTCACAGCACCAAGACTGGCAGAGTTCAAGAAGCATTTAGATGATAATCTCAGGCACACAGGGTGTGGGGGATGGTCCTGTGGAGGGCCAGGAGTTGGACTTGATGATCCTTGTGGGTCCCTTCCCAACTCAGCATATTCTGTGATTCTGTAAAATGAGTAGGAACCCACCAGCCCACTCTCCTCTCATCATCATTTCTCACACTTAGATTCATTTAAATTTCAACAAATATCTGTATTCTCATCCCAAAAATTCAAGAGATGCTCTAGCAGCAAACAGTGGTGGTCAAATATTGTCCCACAGTTAACCAGAAGTTCCCTTATAAGTGGGCTTGTTTTTCTCTCTCTGTGCCTTTTGCTTGAGCTTCACATTTCTCTCATCCATTTCATCTAGAAATTGAGTGATCAGAAAATTGAATTTGCAAATTTAATTTCTTGTGAATCTATAACATTTAGATGTTGTAGTAGTAAAAAGAGTTACTAGAAATCATACAGTTGTGGACATTTTAAACTAGACTGGTTGGTTTGTTTATATCATCAACAGCTTTGCCAGCATAACTTATATTTTTTCTGTTTGCAGCACAATGCCTTGATTTGCAGATAAAGACTTTCAAAGAAATATAGCTGGCAGCAACATCTTGGAAAGCAGATGTGTATACGCTTACTCTTCTCTGAAACAGTAGGCTACTTCATGGCCAAAAAATCTCTCACTGTGCTGGAAACTCACAGCTCTTTCAATTCACTGTCCCAGCAGAGCTGTACCAATGAATCACAATTTCTTCCAGAATGTACAAGCAACCAGACACATCTCTATTTATTTGCAGTTTCTCTATATTTACACAATTTGTGTGGTTATGGATATGTTATCTCTCTGGTCTTGTACCCACATACAGATTTGGTTTTATCTTTCTGACACAAGAGTATGCACTATAATCCATTATCTACTGATACCGCCTGCAACAGCAAGGGCCAATGTCAGACATCAGCACTCTACCTAAATTCAGATGCTTCCAGAAAGCTGTAAGCTTGCAAATAAGAAGAATTAATGTTGTACAAAATCTTTGGTTTTGTTTCCAGGTTCTTATATTGTCTGATTTTGTGCCATGACAAGATATTATAAAGGAAGTTAAATAAAATACAAGAAGCATATGCATTACATCTTCATCAAGTCAAGAAATTTGGCAGGGAACTGTGTAAGTCAAAGTTAACCAGGAAAAGATATTTTTCAAAATCACAGTTACCACAATTACCCCAAATTGCTTCTATTTTTTTGTACTTTATGGTTCATGCATGCTGAAGATGAAGGTACAGATCTTGCTGTGATTCTCAGCAGCCACTGTTAATTCATCTCAAGTATACTCTTTTTATAGAATAAGTTTTAAAACTTATTCCATTTTAACTAACACATATAAGGATATTGAGACAAGATGAATTCTCCTCTTGGTCATTCCTGCCATCACTCAGCTGTGGAGTCAGTCCAGTTGCATCACCCAAGCAATTGTACAAATTTTGGTCCTGAGCATCACTGCTGGCAAACTGACAGAATGAGGGCAAACGGCTAAAGTACTGCACTAAGCTTTACCACTGGAACTTTTGAGAACTGTGGCTTTTCAATCAAATGAACTGGAACTTATGTTAAAAATTACTAGCTGACTGTCTGATATGTCTAGGAAGTTTGTTTAATGGAAAGAAATTACTATGGAATGAGAAACATAATGATCTTGTATAATTAAGGCAGCAAATTATGTTGGACTCGTATCTGTCATTGATTCAAACCCATTAGAAAAATTCCAAAACTGTCATTATATTCTCACAAGCTGCTTCTTCAGCTACTATATAACTTTTCATAAAACTATAGACATACTTCACTTTTTAATACCCAAAACAATAGTCACACATGCAACATTAATTATAAAATCTAGCAAAATTAAATCTCTAATTTAGCGAGATGCTCGCTTCAGATTTATATAATTTAAATTATCATCTGGACAATGGATATTGTCTTAAGTTAAAAAACCCCAAACACATAAAAATATAAAAAATTTGGACATTTAAAAGCAAAATGAGTGATTCTATGCTGTTGCAAGAGCTTCTCACTATCAGCCACTCATGGAATTTTACCTCATACTCTGTAAAGAATAAAGCCAAACATGACTCTTTCAAAAGATTAGACAGGACAAATGCAAATGGTGCAAGTTGCTGCTTAAATAGAGATTTTTTTAATTTGAGTAAAAGCTTAAAGGCTGCAATTACTACAAAATGAAAAACATGTCAACATTACTTAATCTACATAATTTCTGCATAGCAGAGAAAACTGATGTTACAGGCAACAAACAGTGTGTGTACCCTTCTTTACTATCTTTCCAGACTAGAGGCCCAAACCAGCAGAGTAATTGTCATTCACAACACTGAAAGCATGCTGACAAAGCAGTAAGCTGGCACTTCACCATGTCTACCTTAACTAATAGTAACACATAACCACATCCTATCTATTTACATGATGAGTGTAGACAACTAACTTAAATGACCTTCTGAGGCATAGAAATATCCATCAATGAATGGGCATCCAATCCAGCTTCCTCTGAAAGTTGAGTTCTTCCTTGGCCTTGATGGTCATGGAAGAAGAAAGAAGATGCATTTTGTACTTGTGAGTATAGGCAAAGCACAAGGTTTGTTGATGGACTGAAGAATATTCTTGTGGAACGGAAGATGGAAGAAAGCTTTAATACTGCAGGTTTTTTATTTTAAACTAGAAAAATACTCCCAGATTGCCAAAAGTGGTTATAAAAATGTTAATAACAGCCCACAATTACTCTAAATTCAGAATGGACACATGTTCAAATCCATCATTTGCAGTATCTATATGACATCAGGGACACATTTGAGCAAACACATTTAAAATTTCCAAAAGCCCATAACCAGCACAGAAAGTTTCAGAGGATTTATAAGAAGTACAAATTATTGGTGGTTATAGATAAATCTAGCGAATATTTACATAATCAAGAGAAAAGGGAAAGAAAAAAAATTAAATCACTAAGCCAAATTAGGTGATATCCTAAAAGAAATATTCCTGGATATGACTCTGCCAGTCAATCAACATCTAACTTAGCTGAGGACAGCATGGGAACTTCCAGTGAAGGTGTGTAGGGAGAGGCAAGCAAGAAAGCTGTCAGTTGTAGAGTTCTTGCACCTTGCTTGCAGTATCTGCTGCCAGACACTATTAGAGAATAGCTATAAGCACTGTCAAGCCAAGAGACTATTTAAGTCAGCCTTTGTCAGCTTCAGATTGCTATGGTACAAGCTAAGTGATCAAGCCAGCCTACTGTGTATGAGTGCTACAACCACACTGTGATGGCTGCTCACCCAGCTAAAACACAGGACAGTGAATCAATTAGACTATAATACCAAAACAGTATCATAGTCTAATTTTTTCTTTCTCCATCTCATTTCTGCACAAACTTAGGAGCAGTTTTTTATGAAATAGAATATGCCAAAAATATTTTAACATCACAACTGCAGTTAGAACAAAAAGATATACTCATATACTGGGGAATAGGGAGAGAACACTTCTGAGGACTAAATTTCATGTAGGCAGGTATTATTTAATTGACATCCACTGAAATGCCTACACGTGACAGAAGTTGTCTCACTTTCTATTGATACTTGAACTGTAAGAGCTATTTAGCTCTATAGCATATCTTAGACAGACAATGTTATCCTCACTTTCAGAGAGGCTCTGAAGCAGCTCAGATAATTGCAAGCCAACAATAACACCACAAATACATGGTTCCCCATCCTATATTCAAAGAGAATGGTATTTTTCAATCAACTATCAATCTACTCCAACGCCATTCTGGAAGGAAAACAATTTTTTTGCCTTTTCATCTGTTAAACATGTTGAACAAGTCTCAGAGCTGATTAATAATACTTCCACACAAAATTCTAGCTCTGCTAAAAGCCAAAACAAACAAGAAAAAAATGCTTTAAGCAACCCCACTGCAGATCATCCTAAAGACAAGGATAGAACAGTTTGCTGCCAACAGCATTACAAGCAGTTATCAGGCTTATCCTCCTCAATTAGATGCCTTTAAAATTGCTGATAATGGTTTCCATTTACTACTCAGATCTTTACTAAACATCACCATGACCTTGTTTCATGCTGGCTTTTCCTAAAAATAGGAGATGCCTCAACCTCACATATTTTTGTACATGTATTTCAATTACTAAAACCACTAAAGCTTTTTATCATTACTGCTTCCAGTTCACTCCATAAGGGTGTCAGAAAACAGACTGATGTATATCACATGTCAGAGAACACTGGCTTTTTAAACACTGTGTTTTGTGGTTATGCTATGAGCAGCATTAGGCAAAGTAAGGGTAATTAAGTTCCTGGCCAGAGTCTTTTCTGTCATCTTACTTCCAACTTAGCATGACAGAAAAAGGTTGACTAAACCAGAAGAATACACACTCTTTCCTCACACACACCCTCCCCACCCTGCCCCACTCAAGGCAATAACTTTTCTAGAAGATTATGCTTTTCAATCCCCTTTAAAATTAGTCTTTTTACTACACCTCCCTTCAAGAGCAGAACTTTCTTACCACACACAACCAAATTATTACAAATTCTACCCAGCCATTCCTTGTTTTAAAGCTCTTCTACCTCATTTTATATATCCAGTACTTGTCATACTAGAGACAGTTTGTAAAACAGATGGTGCACACTACAACTAAATGAGTAGATTCAAAGGATACCATGAGTTCATTTTGAAGTATCAAAATCTTATGATCTCAGCAACAAACTTTGTTAGCAAAAGTTTATATTTTAATTGTTATCACACTGCTCTAATTTAAAACCAGGTAGAATGGTTGAAGCCCTGTTTCATGGTACGGTATAATATCCTTTTGCTTTTCAAGGTAACTTTTGTGACTAAAAGTTAAGATAATTGCTATGGGAAATTATCATCCCAAATTATAATTCAATGATGAAGTAAAAAGACATCACTGAACCTGAAAAATCACATTTGACAGAAGTAACTTCCTGTAAAGATGCAACACCTTCATTTGGAGAAGTAAAGAGAGAGGAGTCTCATCAGACTGTTTATCACCCTTATTCCAGGGTACTGCTGCAATATTTCTTCCCACTTTATTAAAATATTTACTATTTTTTCTCTAATTTCTATTTGCACCATTTCTTCCAAAGCTGATGCACAGTGGCTGTCACTTCCTCTGCAATCTTACTTCAAGAAAAAACACCAAGCTAACCAAACGTCACGAGACATAGTGAGAATCCTAGCAGCAGCATAGATCTGTTCCTGAAAAATTAAAAAGATACAACTTAAGACATAGGCTCTTACTCACAACTCTGTATATTCCAATTGTCTTTATACTTGCTTATTGTTACATTGTGGAAACAAGCAGCAGACTGTGATTGCTACACTGTGTGGTAAGGGCAGATGTGATTTGGTTCTGATTGCCCTATAGAACTCTTATGAAAAGGCAGCTATAGGACCATTTTCTATTAGCCCTAATTTTCTTATAATTACATGTCTGCTACACAAGAAAACCAAAAATCTTATTCAAGTTCTTCTTGAGCCCTATCAGTAGCACTACACCAGTGAAAAGCATTATTACCGTTTCACAGACATGCTGAAATGACAGGCAGAGGTAAATGAAAAACAGGAACATCAACTTCAGATTTTCTGCATACTCCTATGCTTTCAAGAGTAGCAGAATTGATGGGAGACAACCCTGTGATCCAAGACCAAGGAAATGAATTATGAAATAGCACCAAGACTTTCCCTACCTTTCCTTGCTCAAACAACAGCTCCTGACTTTTTTCACCTCCTAGCACTTACAAAATATCACCCTTCCTCAAAAGAGCTAAGATGCAGAATGAAAGTTATGACACAGATTAGTCTGCATTCTGGACTTTTTCTAGTGCTGTTCTCAACTCCAGGGGTTAAACACACTTCTTCAAGGCCATATAACAAATCCAAGAAAGCTATTTTGTCAGGAAGCACGGACAGGCACTTGAATCTTTCTAATGTCTCAGTTACTGGAGCATCACCAAAAAAGTGAGATTAAAACACTGAAGTTCAAGTACATAAACAATAAATCCAATATTCAAATAAATTTTGTCTGTTTGCTATGCTGCACAAACTAGTGCTTAGTTTTCCCCTAACACACTCAGCTTTTCCCATTTCCTTTGGGTTTGCATACTGCAAAGGCTGATCTTGGTTTATTCTCCTCTTGCTAGATAAGACAGCAACTCAAAGCTAACAATAAATGTTAGGAAAGTGATAATTCATGTCTTCTCAGTACAAATATGAAGGTCTACCAGGATGAGTTTTGTTATCTTTCTGAGGAATACACTGGAAAGAGAGTACAGAAGAATTCTCCTGAAATTGTTTTGGCAGTAATTGAGCACAATATTTATGATCACTGCAAGTCACTTCTTAACAGCAGTAGGCATGAAGCTTTCAAGGGCTTAAAACCACACACACAGAGTACAGGCGACAGGACGCACCATATCCATATTCCCACCAGCCAAAACTCTATCAACAGAAATACTAAATCAATAGCACTTTAGGTAAAAAGACAACCACAAATCTCATGCAATAGACTTAACGACGGCAATAGTCAGAGAAAAAGGTTCTGATACAGTTTAATGAGGAGAAACATACTCCTACAACTTTAAAAAAACACAAAAGAGTCAAGAAGATTGACAAACATAAGTGTATGTGGAGCCCCAAGGCTTATCCATTTTTGCAAAACAGTTTCCTGGGCCTTAAAAACGACTTAAAAAATATATATCAGTACTGGCCTAGTCTGCAATTTACCATGAACGCACAAATTTGCATAAGGCAGGGTAGCAATGTACATTAGCTTTAAATTACACAAAGAACAATGACAGATTAAACATGCACTTGCTTTTGTCATTTCTAGGAAAAGAACTTCATGGACTTCTAATCAAAGGGAAACTCAACAAGTGCATCCAGAGTTAATTAGATTAGGAGACCTGGCATCAGAAAGCAACCTTCAACTGTGTATATTTAACAATTCTTAACCTGCTCATAACTTTACTCTTAACTTTATTCTTATTTTTTTTTACTTTCTTGACACAAATAATTTTTAGTTTCCCTGCTAAGATGGATTACTAAGTTAACCAGTGAATTCTAAGAAAGAGTAAGTTACTGAAAAAAGTACTGAAGAATATCTTGACCAGGCAGATGTATCTTTTATTCCAAGATCTTCCCAGAGAACGCATGTTATCTGATGCCTAAAAGATCGGAGGGATCAATGTGAAGATCAAACATACTTATCCAGTTATATTATTGAGACTTTCCTTCAACTTGCACTTAAAAAGACACCCAAATAAATTACCATAATTTAGCATTCAGACTTTACAAAGGCCAAGTGGCACTGCTCAACTTCTAGTTCTCTTCTGTCTATGCAGGTACATACCAAAATCTTCTAACACTAAGATTTCTTTATAATTGGTACTAATAGCTTTTATGTTAAAAAGAAACTCTTTCAAAGCATTGAGTGGAATAAACAGTGAGTATCAAAACTTAGAAGAACAAAGAAAATATATATAAACTTTGGTAGGAGGAATAAACAAAGGATTTTAAAGAGACCAGGGCACTTTGTCTCTTGAGGGATGTACCTCTGCAGTTTACAGAGCCTCCCTACTTCTTCTTAAGTTAAAATTAAAATCAATTACACCAATGGCCTAAATGGACAACTGGTCCTTTGGTTAAAACTGTGGGCACATAGAGACTAGCATACAGCATCAAACGTATATCTCTTCTTCACTTTAATGTCAACTTCACAAGCCTCAAAAAAATAAGATGGAAAAAAATTAGTTAGACTTATAAAAAATTTACACATATGTTTCTAATGTACATGGATACTTTCTTTTTCATGCTATCATAGACTTACGGCTCTACACTTACTTAGACCTCTTTTTACTCTGTCTTTGATCTGTGTCAATTCTAAATTGACCTGAAAAGGAAAGAGTAGGATAGCACCTGAGAAGAGGGAAGTGAGCAGCACATTCAGCACCTGCATAAAGAGGACTATTCAGCTCACACATATATAGGTGTGTGACCTCTCCTGGGAACTGGATGAAAGCAGCACACCTACTTTGAAAGTAGAATCTGTTCATAAGAAAAGGTGTCAAGATTGGAAATGCAGGAAAGATTAAAAATTTCAGAAAGCTAAAAATTCTCTGTCTAGTCCCTATCACCCCTTGTGCCATTAAGGTACTGTCCAGAAGGTGAAATTTTGCACAACAGAAAAATTAGGAAGACTGCTATTTCAGGAGTTAAGTCTCATCTCTGTTCTGTGGGGTTTCCTAGACTACTTAATCCAGCATCCTTTCTCCAAAATTTTATTAACAGTTAAATCAAAATATCCTTTAGAAAAAAAAAAATTTTTTCCAAAAAAAATCTGTTTTAAGATTACTAAACTGTTCTAGAAGTCTGCTGTGTAACAGTTCATTAACTGTCACTGGATTTTATCTTACTATTATTTAACGACAGAGGTTGCTATTCTTATCAATGTAAGGACCCGAAATTAGGAGAACTTTAAAATGGCTATGATTCTATCAAACAGCAGAAACTCTTCTTTTTTCTCACTAATTGGAAAAGAAATTTTCTGTGTATTTTAAAATGCTCAAAAAGTTAATTCTGACACAGTATAAGTAGTTGTAATTCTACATCTACATTTGGTCTAAAAAAACATCATCTTAGGCCTGATTCCAGTCAGTAGAGTCACTCACAGTTTTACAGTCAACATGGTAGGTACAGAATTTATTCAGTGTCTTAAAGTAGTTCACACCGTTCTGTCTGCTATGATGAAAAGAACCATAAATGTATACAAAAAATTGAATTCTTTATCCTGCATCCATTAAATGTCTCAAAGAATTCCAGGCCACCTCCTCACACATGTAAGTAAAAGCTGAAGGATAAAAAGCAAGGACTGATTTTATCTCAAGGTTATGGAAACATCATTAAACCATAAAACCAGGCTGTCAAAAATTTATCTTGACATTAGAAAATGTCTCAGTGGAGTTAAAGCTTTAACACGTAATTAGCTGCAGATAATTCTGTTTAATACTGAGGATCAGAATTTTAAAACAGTCACAACCTTGATAAATGGCATGTTAAATAAACTGAAGCTTCCGAAGAGTGATCAGATAACAAGAATGAGAAAATTCGGCTCAAAGGACAGTTGATACAAAAGCAAATTGTTAAGTAAGGACAGAGCAACACCGTCAGAATGGAAGGTACATTACACTTCTGAAACACCTCCCCATGGAGTACAGGTTGGTTTTTTTCCCCCCACATGTCTCACACAAACTAAAAAAGCATTGAGGTGAAATTTTTTCCCATGGAAAGAAAGGGCAAAATTGTCTTTGATTTTCAGTGGGCAGTTTCTAAAAGTTCGTACTCAGGGGGGCTCTTTGCCTATTAAACATCATAAGCAAGTGAATAAAACAATAATTAGTTCTCACAAAGACAAGAGCAGTGGCCAGCAGAGAAGGAAGACTGTTTAAAAGAGCTTCCAAGAAGCTCTTTTGACCTAAATTAGGTTGGAGATTTTCCAAGAAGTATCTGGAATTTAGTCATGTCACTGCAGGACCATTTTTCTCTTTTGTCTGGTAGTCTGCTTATTTTCCTTCTTGAGGATTCAGCATCAAACAGAATAAAAAAAATGACCTTTGACTGGATCTTTCTGTGGAATGCAATGAAAGAACTGATCCAAAAAAGTTCAATGTTCGAATAAGCACCTACTGAACTTGAAAGGAATGTTGGAAGAGGTTGAGAAAACAAGATTACATCTTGAAGTCATGTATCTGTAGTATTTCTTTATTCTATGACCACACAGAGAAGTCATCACAGCTGGTCTTTTTTAGTTATACTAGAGAGAAGAGACCATAAAAGTCTTATCAGAGATTTTACAGTTCTAAAGCCTTAAATTTTACCTGCTGAGAATAAGCATCTTTATTCAGCTAAAGAAAAAAAAAAAAAACATCCTATGAGAAGGTCAGAAAATGCCTGCTCCTACCTCTCTAGGGATATGGGGAAATTAAATCCATATTTTAATATAATATCACACTTCAGAGCACACTCATCTAACAACCAAATAGGGAAGGTTGTAAAATGCCACATGGAAAATTAGAGTTGCAACAAAGTCTTCCAAAACGCATTGTAGAAAAGGTCTGTGGCAGATTTTGGAACGTTTAGGATGTCTCCCCAAGTTCCTTAAAATGATCATCTCACTTCATGAGGACCAGCGTGGCCAAGTCAGATATGGCAATGAACTTTCTGAGCCCTTTCCAATAACCAATGGTGTGAAGCAAGGCTGCGTTCTTGCACCAACTCTATTCACAATCTTCTTC
>JAWWLV010000121.1:35964845-35985090 GCA_035041135.1 Platyrinchus mystaceus | reverse complement strand
CTTGCCACCGGCTGCCGCAAGAGAGGAGCCCCGAAGAGGAGATACAAGGACTCCCTGAAACAATCCCTCAGCCTTGGTCATACTGATCTTCACCACTGGTCTACTCTGGCCTCCAATTGGGAGGCCTGGAGACACACTGCTGCTTCTTTTGAGCACACACACAGGATCGCTCTCGAGGAGAAAAGACAACTCAGAAAGAATCGTGTCTTGTCAATATCATCCAGGAAGTCTTTCTGTTGTGCCTTTTGCAATCGGACTCGTCTATCTCGCATTGGCCTTTTTAGCCATCAGTGTGCTTGTAGCAAGCGTGGGTAGAGCCCTTCCCGAATCTTCGTTCGCGAAGCCTGGCCATGAAGTGAAGTGTCTGAACTCTGAATGAGATACTAATTTCCCCCATGTAAAGCACATGGGTATATATTGTCAACTGCTCCTTTCTCCCAATCAACTCACCTGTTCAGTCAGATCCTTCTACCAACACAAGACAGTAAAACAGTTGGAGTGGAGACTAAGTGGTACATAAAGTTTTTATCTATGAGTCTTTTTGACTTGGCGCATTTCAGACTGCATCATTTTTCAGGTCAAATTGCAACTTTACATCACAGCAGTCTAATCACCAAAAAAAAATAAAATATCCAGAAAAAAACCACAGTTGATTATATTTTTCTTACTTCTTCTGTCCATAGCAAAATAAAAATAAAAAAATTTCACATAACTGTGCAAAAAGGTTTTTAAAAGAGTAAAAAAATCATATATAGCATTTTTATTTCATTTCTTTAGAAGAGCTTTTTCCTTTAATTTATGTCAGAAAAAAAATTAATAGTTTGGCTTATTTAATAAAAAACCACTTATTAAAGCAAGTATAACAGGCATAACTTAAATCTTATGGTAGAAGTTATCAATCCATTAGAAATGAAAAAAATTAAATGGAATTAAAACTGAGTATTCTCCATAAAAAGTATTTCTGGGTCATTGTTCAGATTTAGGACTTTGAATTGAAAGCAATAAAATACATACAGCAAAAGCCAACAATATTTATTTTGTAGCATAAAATTTTACATTTTCAAATGTAAATTTCAAATACTTTACATGTAGTCTTCTAGAATAGATAATCCACAACGCCCCTGGAGAAAGCAGTTTCTGAGATACAAAAAGCTGTCACAAACACCTGTTAGCATATACTACTGAATGACTAAATGGGATGGAAGTATATCTGCAAATACAAGATATTTCACCTTGCAGAAAAATTCCAGGCTGAAGAGTGATGTTATATGCTCTTTATTACTGTGAAAAAATTACTTTGGTTGATTGCCTCAATTTTATTTAAACTTGTGTGGGTTTTTATGCAACCTTTCTTTTTTTCCCCAAGAGCTTTAACACAATAATTTTGAAAAAGAAAAAGAAATAATATCCTCTGGCTACTGCTTTAATTTTGAAGTGTTACAATTATATAAAGTTATACTTTAGCTTAAATACTAACCGAATAAAAAAATAAACAGTTTGATTTCACTTTGTCATATATCACACTCTGGATGTATCTACCAAACTCCCACTCAAAAATAAATCAAGAACACAAGGAAAGCATAATTTATGAGTTGTCAACCAACCTGATTTTAACACTTACTTTTGTGAAGATCTGAAAAAAGTCAATTGCAGGTGGCAATTGAGACTCATCCTGGATCTCAGTTTTCAAATACAGTCGCAAAGTCTCTGCAAGGTGCCTGAGGCCATCTTTCATTTCTTCACTTAACCGTTCAATATCTTGAGGAGAAAGGAAAAAAGTATACCATGTTGTAAACAGAACATTTCACCAACATTTGGAAAATGTCCAATAGCAGCCATACAGTCTAGACATTTTCAGTCCGAAAATTAATCTTGACAGAGGGCAATTTTGACAGAGGACAGACATTTCTCTTTTTTTTATGACAGTTACCTATCAACACACAGCAGTTTATCATGTTGCTACTGCCAAATCATATGAATATGATGGCAAGTTAAAGTTCAAAAACTGATAAATAAAGCAGATGTGTAAGCAGATGTAAGACACATAAAAGATCAGGCATCTGGGTTTGTAACATTAACCACATTAAAAATGTGCTTGTAACTTTATGCAGCAATACTTATTTTATTCTGTGTTCTCCACAGATGTGTCAGAAACACTTTATGCTAGCAGATGAAACAGAAAAGTATTTTAGAGACAAAAGGAGTTTTGTACACTGCAGCTGGTAGTGAAGGTTCAAAACTAATCGATCCCAGTTTTGGAGGTGCAAACCGGAATCCTTTAAGGAATACGCAATTTGCAATACAAGGGACCGGTGGCAGGACATGTTAATGAGGAGGACGAGTTATGCTAACTAGGGGACGGATTATGCTAACTAGAGGATTACACAATTCTTGGTTACAGTTACACAAAATGATTAATATTTTCCTGTAGTGAGGAATCACATGGAGGGGGAGAGAACAAAGGGCTTTCTACACCTCTGACAACATCACCAAGAAGTCTTTCTATATCCTGCTGAAGGAGACAGGACAATCAACATAGCTTTTGGCTCTCAAAGCAAAGAGCTTCCCCCAGCTCCCACTGTCCATGGCTTTCTGTTTAATCCTGTCAGCTCTCCTGCTGACAGCTAAGTTTCGGATTCCAACAGCTGTTAAACAATGAATATGGAAGAATATTAAGTAAATATCACTTTATTATAAAGCACCACTATTCATGTTTTACAGATAGAAATCATGAAGCAGAAAGATACACAGTGCCTCATTTTCTACTGAAGTGATTATGCATGCATCAGGCCTCTGATAACATGGAAAGTGAAACTCTGCTGCTGCGCTAGTAAGTTCACCACCTGATTACCTGCTTCACATTTTCTTTCTCCTGCCAGTTAGTACAATATAAATTAGATCTAAATGAAGAATGTGAACATGAACAGATTCAAGCACCAGTCTATAACAAAAAGCAGACATTTATTACACACTATGAATCAATTTTATCTCTGTGTAATGGTGAATTGTTATTTTATTATAAATATGTATCCTTAAGGGAATGGAAATAACCTCTTACTAAGAAAGGTTCTTTCATTTACTTTAGATCCAAATTTGGGAGTCTCCTGGAAGGACAATTCAAGATATGTGCTCCCCTTCAAAGCTAACTCCTTAGTCATTTACTTAAAAGATGATTCAATTAAAGTAGAGGTCACTGGGTTTACTCAACAGGAGTCTGGTGTGTATACTTGGGCTTCCATAGTCTCTCCCATCTGCCATCCCTCTGCTTGAAGGTATTTTATCAGTTGCAAATTGGTTATCAGAATTTCCATTTCATACACAAGTGAAATGCTTTAACAGTCTCCTGTGAACTACTACTGGGAGAGCACTAAATGCTGGCTTACTAAAATGGCAAGTGCCAATGGTTAGCTACCAGCCAGGAGTCTTCCAGCAGAACCAGCTACAATGCCCTTCTAGCCTGGTATGGGTATCCTTCAAGAAAAGCAGGAAATTTTTGGATGACTGAAAAATCAAGTTTAAAAAATATAAACGAAAAATCATAAACATATACTTGCATTTCTTATATAATATTCATTTGAAACCAAAAATGCTTTTTTCTTCAAATGTAATAATTCAAGACAACATGTGATTCACATTAAACTACCTGACAAACACTGCAAAATATATTATAACAAAGGGAGAAAGGCATGGTTTGTTTCACTATTAGTAAATAAAACACCTCTACAATGGAGGAGAGGAATTGTATAAGCAGCATGTTATAAATGGACTCTGCAGCTTAGGACAGATGTGAACATGAATACCAAAACCAACTGGAACTTCAGGGAGAACTGAGAGAGATGGGAGCAGAATGCAATTATCCACATTGGAATCTGTCCAGGACATCAGAGCTAATGATCCAGCAAAAAGTCCCGTGGGATTCTTAATAGTAAATGATCAAGACCTGGTTTTCACAGCACACAAGACAATGAAGCCAAAAGCAAAATGACATGAAATTTGTGAATCTTTTCATTTTTTAAGAAACTTTTGTTTAAGAACCCTGGTGTGGGAGACACAATGCTACAAAAGGTCAGTGAAAAGTTTTCTAAATAAGGCATGGGGATTTAATTATGCAACTCCGATACTAACACAAGTAAAGTAGCAGAATATCTACCCATAGTACATCACACAAACTCTTTTCTGCAAACTGAATCTTGGTAAGTAAAAACAAAGAAAATTTCTGAATTGCTGTAACATATAGGGAGCCTCTAGGTAAGGAAGGAATTGTCTTTAAATAGGCAAGAGCTAGCAAAAGTAACACAGATATCCCTCCTACTTAGTCTGATTTTCAGGGTACGCAATGAATTTGAAGGAACTGTGGAGATGGGAACAGAACTTTAAAAAAGGCTTAATGCCTCCATATAATTTGTGGGGGGTTTATGTACTACATATTTCATCAGATAATTATTCAACAAGTGTATAAGACTTTATAAGCTTCTGTTCTGTTTATATGTCTCACACACTACAAATCAACCCACTGTATAAAGTAATGTTAAAAAGTAATAGTGTAAAGCAGACTGAGACAGCATAGTGACAATAATAATTTGCAAATATTTTGGACTTCCGGGTGGGGGGTAAAAAAAAAAAAAAAGAAAAAAGGAAAAATAAAGGAGTATCAATTAGAATTCTGTCATATTTCTGATTAGTGTTGAAACACTATCTTCTATTACAAAGATTCTTCCTAAGAATTTTTTTGCTTCAGAAGATTACAGCCTGTATTTTTAGTTCATGTGATTCCTTTCAAAGAAATCTTTTCCCCTATATACTTAGGCCTCTAACAAAAATGCATTTTTGACTACAGATTCTACTACATAAGGAAATAAAGGAAATCTTTATCAACACCATCCACGAATTGTGCAGCAAATGGAAAAAGTATTATGAAATAACAGCAGCTTTTCAAGGATACAGAGACAGCAAAAAGCATCACAGCTACTTCAAGTTGTCACACCAGCCCAAAACACTTTTGGACTATTTTAACTTCAAAACCATAGAGACCATTTATTCACTCTAAAAAGGAATTCAGGAAAACAACAAAAGTAAAGAATCAGCCAGAATCTTTACCTAAGATTATGCATAGGCCATTTGTACTGTACTCTGTTAAGACTCAACTTCAGTTAATGTCTAGGAGTCCTGAACACTTCGTGCTGTGAAGTTAAGTAGATTACACAAGAATTGTTATTAAAACTCCTAGAGGAAATACAGATGGAACACTTTCATCTGCCTCCTCCTAAACTAACTGGCTATGGACCTGTCATTTCTTTATGAGTGAGAGGATAATCACTCCGTCTGTATCACAGGCCATATCAGGATTTCTTTTAGAATGAGAATTTTAGTAGAAGCTTCTAATCATTCTATAGATTTCTGTACCATTTCTCTCCAGAAAACTTATCCCACTATTCCCCTTGTCTCCAGTCAAATCAAGGAAAGCGGAGATCAGCTCCTGAAGGCTACTGTGAAACCTCAGTGATCAGTTACACAAAAATCTTTGCCTACACTAGAGACAACTGCTATACAAGTGATGAATATTTAATTTTTAAGGGAAACTCTTCCCTCCAGCTCCTCCTGGGCCACTCTGCAAGCAGACATTGGTACAGTAAAGACTTTTTTCCTTCGACCCCAGAAGTACCATGAAGTCTTCATCATTTTAACTTCATTTGAAGCATCCGTTCTCCATAAACCCTTGTAACATGATCTGAGAATATCCACTGAAGAAAATCCTGATGTTTGAAATAATTGAAATTTAATCCATTTTAATTTGCTGCCTTAAGGTCTTTTGCCCTTGCAGTTTGGAAGAAGGCAGCAGAATGTCAGGAAGTAAAGAAGTAAAATGTAACACTCTGTATTGCAATTTTTATGTTTATGTGGGTATTATTTCTAACTAACTATACCAATAGATCAAGCTGGTTTATAGCCAAAGCTTTGGAAAATACTAAAAACACTTGAGGCAATCAAAATATTCACATTACTCTACAGAAAATCCTCCTAAACAGATGCAAGAATGAACCAAAAATGTATTTCTTTCTAAGTCTTTAACCTTTAAGATGCCACAAAATCTGGAAAAAATGTTTTCTATATCAACTTCAGCTCTGCTGAGAGATTGTAATGAGCATTCTTTTCTACCCAAGCAGTTGAACCTTGTGAAACCACAAAAGTAATACCTGAAAAATTTAATCTTTTTTTCTCCATTGAAACGTCCATTGAAAATTTTACATTTCTTTCCGTTTTCTGGAAGTTCTTTTGAAGCTTTAGGCAATAGCACATAAGTATTAAAAAAGTAAACTTCAATATAAAAATATACATATTTTTGTATATATATGTTAAAATATTGTATGTAATATGTAGTAACGCGCACATCAGCTAAATTAAAAATTGAACAGGCAAGATGTGCACTGTAAAATGAGAAAAAATATTAAAGCAAAAAATCAGGTGGAAGTTTTCTTTGAAGAAGGCACATGTGTTTTTACCTTGATCTTGGAAAAAAACTGTTCTTCCCCACAGAGGTTTTTGCAAGTTTTGTCTTTGATTCTGCTATTCTACAGAGCAAAACTTCAGAAGGCAAGTTGCAAGAAAATCACATGGCCATTCTGTAAAGCAGACCTTGGAAGTATTTCCTGAAATATGACTGGCAATTACTTACTTGATTGAAGATCGGCAACAGAGTAGAGTCTCTCAGAAAGGCATACTGATTGTCTGAGCTGTAGAGAAAAACAGATAATTAACACTTACATACCATGCTCTATCTTGAAAACACTCTAAGAGATTGATTATTCCATGTGATATACCCCTAAGATAATTGGGTAAGGTTAACAGCATCAACATAAATGCAGTACTTTGCATAAACTATCCTAAAAAAAATTTTTTTGTTGTTGTTATAACTTCTACTAGTTTTAATTTTTTTCAGCACTTTGACAGGTGACCTTTAGTAATTTTCTTTGGCTCTTCACAGTATAATTGAAAGCAATTTATGAGGTTTACATTTTCAGATTTCATGTTGCTATAATTAATGCACAGTATTACTAGGTACATATTTGCCCTTTAAAAACCATCATGCATAAACTCTTCCCAACAATGTATGATGTGAAATCATATTTTATCACCTCAGACCACAACAAATGCACACATTTTTATCCAAGACAGAGAGCATCATGGAAGGCTTAGCAAAAAAAATGAGCAAATCCCTTTTGATTTACAATCCCACACAGTCATAAGCCGCTTAACCTAACAGAAAATTTAGTCCACATAAAGTAATCAAACTGTGGGAATGTCAGACACCCAGGACTTCGAAGAGACTTTAGGAAAAAAAAAAGTAATTGAGATTAAGAGAATCCAACATGGAAAGCATGGCCTTATGCCCTCTAAAGAAAGGGCTAACAGTGCTTCTGTCCTCACCACTCATTCAAATAAGGCTGAATGAGGTTCCCCATGAAGTTAATAGAAAAGCACCAATAACTCCAGTAATATTGAAGGAAAAACAACGTCTCCCTATGCCCTCCTTACAAGCAGAAATAAGTTTGGAATGCTACCACATAGTCATAGGAAAGTCAATAAACAGCTCCCTTGAGCTTAATTATGTCCATTTTGGTATCTCTTGATCCTTTCAGCATTTCTGCAAATTAGTCAGTAATCTTTTAACGCAATATGCAGTCCAATTTTTTGTTCAGCAATCCCAGTCACTTCAGCCTTCCAGTTCTTAATCACATTAAAAATGCAGAGTGAGAAAGTATTTATCTGAATCTGCTGCACTGAATTGATCTAATAGAATGTCACTTACTAGTTTAAAAACAATCCTTCCAGCAAGTCTGACAGAGTCTGGAGGAAAATTCGGCTTGATGCTGTTAAGACATCTGCATTCCTGCTTGTGGTCCAGCCAAGCTTCCTTCTATTAAGATTTTTTTTAAATTTAAAAAAAAAAAAAAAAAAAAAATGCATGTAATTATACATAACATTGTATCCTATTTTTATATATATACACATATTTTTTATTAATATAGTTATTTACAGTTATATATGCACACAAAAATGCTTAAAGCTGAAAGTCAGCTCTAAAGGACCATGAAGGGAACCTTCCCCAGGTACTGATATCCAGTGATCCTGGAAGCCTCCAACACAGCAACCCTGGATGCCAACTGCAGAAGAAGAATGCAGCTAAAACATGAGTGTTGTCGAAAACAACATTCTGGGTTAACCAAGCCCATTATGCCATTTCCTCCTCAAATGTAATTAAAATGTGTAACTGATACTATGAACACTGGAGCTACAGCAATGCACGTTCAGGACACGACAGTGTCATCATTAGGCTACCTCTAAATTCAAGAAAATCTAATAAAAACACAAACAAAAGTTCCTAGTCCACTTCCTTGCCAATACAAACCCTACTTAGTCTGCTTCATAGTGCTGTCTGACAACATTGTACAAACATTGTGTGTGACACCACTAGTGCACAAAAGGAGCAAGTGAAGATAGAATGAAAACTGCACAGAAAACTAGAAGAAACACCTCAATTTTTTGCCCCATGTTCCTGCTACCACAAATAATTTTCTTTACCTTTATGCACAGTGCTATAAATTGCATCATCAGCTTAGTTTGCATTGATATCACCATTCCAGCCAGCTTAAATTGTTATTAGGTAAAAAAAGTGGGCTCTGGTTCTCATTTTGCTGTCGCAAGAAGCAGTAACAGTATGTAGCTGCATACTTCACAAGATGGGAGAGAACTAGAAAGTATGCTAACCAACATCCACAACACTCTAGGCACGTGTTCCCTCAGCAATTAAGACTGCAAAGACCTTTGGAGTATATTCACTTCACTAAATGCAGCTGTTTTAAATCAATGGTCAAGTCTTATGCACTTTCAATGCTGAAAAAACTGTCTCCAAGGATCCCTGAGCTAATGAGTCATTCATGCCCACAGCTGGGAGGACTGCTGATATTTTCACAGTTCAGACCAGGAGTAGTCACTGAAACCAAAACAGAAGATGGAAGATATTTTAGTCGCATACACTACCTCATCCTGCAGTTTTTGTTTCATGGGCCACTTTAATTAGAGTAGCACATAGAGACTAACATTTCCATAGCAGAGAAGAGACAGGATGACAAGATAGAGGAAAGCTGCTATATATTGAAATATGTCTTTTTTCTCCCCTCATTCATTGTTTCTTGCAGATCAATGTAGAAGAGCAACAAGAATGAGTCATCAGCTAAAGAAATATCCTTGAAGAGACAATTTCCGATCATCTTTTTTTCCCTGCCTTCTCTCTTTACATGCAGAAAATTCTGTTTATAATTTACAAAAACTCCAAGTCCATCTCATTAACATACTACATATTTACACATTTTATTTGCATATTCACAATTTATGCTTGAAGCCAAACAGCTGCTTCAAATAGTTTTAAGAACAAATTGAAAGAACAGGGCATAACAAAAATTTGCTACAATGACAAGAACTCAGAATAACCAAGGGCTTCTGAAGGTGTCCTTTTCTCACAGATATGCAGTAAGGGGAAAAAAAATGAACTCAGAGAAACAGCTTCTGTTAGGTAACTGCCATGAAGAAAATGATAAAATGTCTAATATAAAGAAATTACACATTCAGCAATAAAAAATAATAAAAAAAAAAGGAAATGGCATATATATGTGCAAGGGTACATCACACCTGTGGATGCTGACATCCTAGTTATAAAGATTCCAAAGGCAAGCACACAATTTTCTTCTTAAGCTGCATATAAGTGGGGGGATTGTTTCAGGAAACTAGGTTTCAGCACCAGTAGCATTTATTCTATTTCATTCCAGATTTCCCCCCCCTCCATGGCTTACACATAATAAATAAATTGGACTTTTTATTTCTTCCAGATACATATGAGATTTGTGATTTCATTTCCTTTACCCATAACTCTACAAGGGGAAAAAATCACACCAAGAAGGCATTAATCCAAATACAGTTAGTGTCACATGCTGTCTGACAAATAAAGTTAAGTATTTAGTGATGAATAGAATTATCCTTGTCTAGAAGAAACAAGGTCATGCTTCTAAATGTCCAGATATTCTGGGTAATATAATTACATTGGCATTTTTATCCCACTTAAACTAAAAATGTTCTATGGAGTAAGCCTAAATGTGTCAAAATTTTTCCTCTACATAAATGTTGAATGGAGTTTTAAACATGCTAGAGGTGACATCAAAATGATTAATAGTTTACCCAACCAATAAAGCCCTAACGAGATGAAATATGCTGTACTACATAGCATCATATGCCATGTTGCTTTGAGATGCATTCCCATGTGGTAAGAACAGTTCAAACACATGCCTTCCATGAAAGAGCACTTCGACCAAAACTAATGCCAAATAGGAATTAGTCTGACTCCTCTGCAGAAGGAGCTGGAATGGGGACTGCCATTCACTTCCTCCCAACAGGTCAGGGAGAGAAGGGAAAGCTCCAAATGCATTAAGCATAATGAAATTCAACAATATTTCTTCTCACTACCACTACAATAATGATACAAATTACAGAATATGAAACCGTGAAGATTTGTGACCCTGGAGAGACTTAATTTAAGAGTCAGTCTCTAACAGTGCTTATTGGATGGGCTTATATTAGTCCCACAGTTCTTTGTGGGAGGGTTTTCTTAATTCTGTGTATCCTGGCTTTCAGTCAAGGTTTTTATATTCCAGATGCAGCACAAGTGTAAATACTGTAATGCAGAGGTATGGCCACCTGGTGTGACCCTTCTCCTCCATGCCAGGGAAATCTAAGGGATGCACCAATATTAATAAACATTGCCTGGGGAGATCACAGCATTATGGGGATTACATGGTAACTCTACATTTGAAGAGGCACCCAACCAACGTAACACTCCTAGAAGGCAGACAGCGGCATGAAATCAGGCATCAACAAGTGGGAAAGGGGCTACAACAGAAATGGCAAATAGGGGCAGAAGTCAATAAAGTCTGACTGAAAAAAAAAACTAGAAGCAAAAAGTCTACATATACTTGATCCTGTAATCAGAATTCAGTTGAAAAAGGTCACCCTAAAAGATCTCTTCCGCTGAGTTCCAGTTCCTCCTTTCTAATATTTTTTAAAGTTAATTAAAGTGGTAGAAGTGAAATCAGCTTGCTTCAACTGGCCTGAAAAATAATGGTAATGTTTGAAATTTGGAACAACTCACTTGTAATTTTCAATATTGACATTATGCAGATTTGTCAAAACTGGATATTCTGATTTCTTTTTTTTTTTTTTCAGGACTCCTGGCTCTGCATACATATCCCCTTAAAGGATAATTATTCTCGCAGAAAGTCTCAAAAAGAGAAATATTTCAAAATTATTTCTTCTCCTTAAGGTTAGCCTGAAGAAATTTTTTTGTACCACATGACAACTAAAAACAAATGAAGATGCTTACAAGATATTTGCAGGTTTAAAAATTGCTCTTTTTGGTACATCCTAACATAGTAATCCCCTGCTGTATTTACTTTGAAGTTTCCTTCACAAAGTCTACGTTTATCCTAAACCTAGGTCAGCTACTGAGACTAACCTTTCTTTTAAGTCAGATTTTTACATTAATTCTGATTTCATTTAATGTATTAACCACAAAACTAGCAGATTTTAAGCCTAAGTTTTTTGAGTTGCAGTATTTATTTAACACGTATCAAAAAATAAATCATTCTGCAACTAAGTGTAAACTGCAAATCCAAGTGCATAATTTGCATTTCAAAATTATCTGTATTTATAAAACTAAAATAGTCCTGTTCTGCCAATATTCACTTCTATAAATGTGCTAACTGCAGTTTCACTCAATACCCTGCTGTTTATTTGTTGACCAATTAGTTCAATTAGAAGTGCACATATTAATGAATTGCACTAAAGCTAGAAAGGTTAAGTAGGGCACAAAGCATTTGGTTTAGCTTTGCTAACACCTGCTATAAAACCAGAGCTGCACAGTAGTTTAGCTATCTTATCAGAATAAATAGGAATTAGAGGACAGTTCTCAAGAGAAAGAGATTTGGCTGGTCTCAGTTTTATCTGGATCATCTGTCCTGAGTCATCAATCCCAATAAATTCACTGTTCTGACTAAAAACTAACTCTTATGTTATCTCAATTGCCACCTAACATCACAGGGTATTATATAACATTAATTCAATTTTTATTAATATTGACAGTTCAAGACATTACGTAATCAAAAATACACAGCACTTTAAGAGCAGATAACTTTGAGCACCAGTAGCCTGTCTCACTGAAAGCAATACCTACACCTGTGGATGGCTTCAAGCTTACAAACCCCAGAGCTGGAATTATAAAGCAAAGACACCCAGGACGCCTTCAGTCTGTCCCTTATGAATCCCTGAAGCACGTTCACATAGCCGTGTTTTGCAAGGAGGAAGCCCCATTTCCCACATTCATTGCCTCTACATCTAAGTTGGAACACGTTACTGCATCACACCTTGCAGATTTGCTTGTGCAGGTCAGCGCCAGCACAGTCTCATTTCACATTAGAGACCTGCCAACAGAAGCTTTACCAATGACTCTCCTGGAAGATATTTCGTTTAAACGTACCTTGAAAATACTCTGGTCTTTTATATTCTTTACAGCCATATTTTTCTTATGATGTCCCATAATAAATCTACCTGTGGCATTATTATTGATGCTACAGTAAGCACCTAATGTACGTTGCACACAAGTGCCACATGATGAATCAAAATGACATATCTTCCTCCTTTCCCTCTCCATATGTTTTAATCCCCAAAAGAAGGGGTTTCTGGCACATTGAGAATACTACAGATTATACTAAGGCAGAATTGTTTATAGGAGCACATGATACATGAAAAGATCAGCCCTGAGGAGAAAGACTTGGGGATGTTGGTTGACAAGACGCTCAACATGACCCAGCAATGTGTAATTGGAGCCCCAAAAACCAACTGTATCCTGGGGTGCATCAAAAGCAGTGTGACCAGGTTGAGAGAGGGCTCCTGTGAGACTCCACTTGGAGTGCTGCATCCAGCTCTGGGGTCCCCAACATAACAAGGTAAAACACCATACATTTCAACTTAATTTTTGTCTATTGCACTGATTTTAATCTTATATTTGTAACTATAAAAATATTCAAATAAAACAAGGTGGCATGTTTACACACCCTGTCCAAAACTACAAATAACAAATTGCAGTGTGGAGGTATGACAACATGCCAAATGCATGGAGACCCTGTAAATAAAGTGTTCAAATGTCTGTTTTCTTAAAACCTTCATAGTTGTTATTTTTCATCTTACCTGACAAGATTTACCACAGTATTTAGCAACCTTGCATTGAGAGCATCTGTGCAGATGTTCATTCCTGTTTAGAAAAAAAAAAAAAAGGTCATAAATACAAATGCAGTTTTGTATTTATCCTTCTTACATACTAGCAATTTTCAAATATTCCAGTGCAAGAAATATACCTGAAAAACAAGAACAGTCTAAAATGCACTGTTATGCAAGAAGAAATTGCGCATAATTGTGTTCAAAGCTATATTCACAATCCTTTACTCATGTCACTCAACACCTCTGGGGCCACATTGGATCAACAGTAAAGTTTTCAAATGTGTTTTGTCATATAGCTATAACTCTGAAGAGTTTGATTTTGTAGATAACATTACAATTAGAGCTGGGCAATACAGTTAGTTAATCTGTTTACTGAGTCTTGTCTTAAGCAAGCGTCACTATCTGTCTTAAACAAGACTTTGCTGTGAACCTGCAGCAGTGACATCAAATTTTATCTTTATAACAGAGTATGAAGTTGACATGTCAGCAGAAATTTCTGTTCTAATGAAAATACTGCTGGTCAGTGGATACTGAGAACAAAATAAAAATTCATTGGGGGGAGGATAAAAATCCAGTGAAAACCAGAAGAACTACCAGACCTATACATCACAATCTAACAGCTAAAAGCACCTTCTGACTGTAGTACTGTTTTCTGATGATGTCTTAATTTACAGCTATATGAGTTAAGAAAATGTCATTGAAGTTCTGTGAATTTTTAGACAGTAAGTAACCATTAAACATGAAAGCACACACTGAGCAAGTCTTGCACCTCAAAAATATAAGTTCAAGTAAAGACACTTCTGATGAGTAGAAATGAGACAGATTTTGGGGCTTCTCTCCCCTCTTATTCTCTTGTGGAAGATAGAGAACATGAGACATTATTCTGAGAACACTGCAAAGTGTTCGCTTTGACACCCTAACATGCGAGGTTACTTACATGCGAGGTTACTTACATGCATTATCAACATTCAGTAGGCAGGAAAAACAGTATATGGTTTTTTGTCATCATTAAAACTGAAGGCAGGAGATTCACATTATAGACACAACAACTATCTGGAGTTTATGGATAACACAACCCTTACTATTTCCCCTCACACTCCCTTGTGGCCACCCCTCAACCTCGGTGAAGCACAGTATCTCACTGGGTGCCACTATTATCTTATGAGAAGCACATGGCTGCACACAGCTCAGGTACACCCAAGAAACTGTAACCATGACCTACTCCTCAGTACCCCTTTCTCCATTCTTCTACAAGGCAAGGAGACAAGTGTTAGTCATGCCACTGTCCCCCTCTAAAGGCAATCTTAGTAATGCAATCTTTGTGTTGCTGTAGTGTTTTACATTTAGCTGCCTCAAATCTGACTATATGGATTAATTCAGCTTTCCAATTTAATTGGGAGATAACTAAGTATCTAGCACAGCCCATTTCAAACTGAAGGGACAAGTTTAAACAATCAGATGAAGGATCTTTCTCTGCAAGATTGCTGGTACATAGGTACCAGGTGTGCTCTTTTCACTTGCACTCCCAACTGATGCGACTAAAAGAAGGTGTAATTCACTGTCTCTGCTGTCATCAAGGGAAAACTTCACTGCTGTTGTCAGCAATCTAGAGGCTGAATACCATATACTCAGGTTCCCAGCTCAACTGCTTTACAACATGACATTTATTTCTTCTTTTACTTACACTGTTCTCAGTTGTTAATTTCATGGGTGACTTCAAAAAGACAGAGCACTATCCAAAGGCCACATCCAAAACAGATAGTACCAATATGTCCACAATACCCAAATATTCCCAAACTTCAGTCTAGAACTTCTGCATAAACAATGTAGCACACTTATTTCAGCTGCAACACCAAAACTATCAAGAGTAGGGGTAGAACACCAGAAATACCACATAGTATCCTCTGGCACAGACTAACCTCTCCTTTTCCTCAAGTCCCACAAGTGGGAAAGGTATTTCAACAATATATCAAACTTTTCCTAGGTTTGAATAATTAAAAATAAGAGCTTATGCACAATCTTAGAACTCTTACAAGCATTTAGGGAGTTCAGATAGCCGCATTGGTCAAAGATTGAGAATAGCATTATGAACAGATCCTTACAATCAAGTAACAATCTTTCATACTGCATAAAAATCCCTATTTTGTTGCACAGTGTTTTGTAGGCATTCATACTAACTACCAGAAGAACAGTAATTTATAAATATTTCAGATAAAAGTACACGTTTTGCTACTGCATTCTTTACCTCCCTACCTGCAAAGCCAGCCCTGGAGACTGAAAAAACTAACAACTGCTGGATTCCTATAAACAGAATCTAAAATCCTGTATATGCCCAATAGGTTTTTGACTTTAAGGTGCAATGCCTAAGGATGACTCAGAGTTAGAAACAGGTGTGAAATCTTCATTTTGTCAGCTGGGGAGAACTGCTTCATTTTCAAGGTTGATCAATGACACAGCTTTAACTACCTTATGACAGACGAGTGTATATTTCTGAATTTAGATTAGAAGATCATATCAGAGTTATTTGGGGAAAAAATACACTTCAGTAAAATAATTACTGTAAACAAATCAACCAAACAAAACAAATAAACAAGGAAGCAAAACAAAAACAACAACAACAACAACAACAACAACAACAAAAAGGAGGGGGGGGAAATTCAGCCAAAGAGAAATGCTGTTTCATTGATTTGGATATCAGAAACAGTTCAGGTATGAATAAATGCTTGTAAACTATGCAGAGTAGTTCTGACACATCTTTCAACCTTTCAATACTAAGCAACACTTCATATCAAGGACATAAAAGAATCATTTATAAAAAATCCACATCTTCTTTTGCTTTTTTACCTTCAGAGTCTGCCAGTGAACCATTCACAACATTGCAGGCAACATTACCAATAAAAATCTGCCTACCAACCTAGAACAAAAAAAGACAGCCAAGCAGCTAGAACTGTGGTTTGCTGTTCAGCTCCCCATATGCACAGCCCTCAAGATGGTCACTCTTCAGTGTGTCCCTGTTGCCTTTTACAAGTCTGTTTTACCTGGCTGTGCAGCATCCCAGAGAGGTCACAAAGGAGCTTTTGGCCTCTCTCTTTCTAGATAACTCCTTTGTATTCAATATTCTTCACCCAGCGGCCTCTATGAAACTTCTCTTTATCATTATATAGTATTATCTGAATGACTAAGTGCTCATCTTACTGCAGAATGACTGAGCAAAACCATTTTAAAGGCAGACTTTTTTTTGTTCCAAATGCTATTCAACAAAACACAGTAATGAGTTTGGAGTTCAATAACAGAGCATATGCAATTCTAGTCCCATACACATTAAAGCAGCAAAAAGTCCCAGCAGCAACAGCTAAAAAACAGATTTTCAAAGCAGAGTAATTATAACTTTCCGGAGCCTGAATTTAAATGAATGAATGCCCACAACTATCAGAGAAGTCTCTCCTACACTTTTCCCATTCTTCCATCAGAAGACTAGATCTAATAATAACCTTAATATACTGCAAGCAGACCTTGCCTGGTATATCTCATGGTATTTTTCCAAGAGATGCCAGGACTTACTGGAATCATCGGTGTTAAGTCACCAACAAATATTCAATCTTTCTTTTGTAAAACTGTAGACATGTCACCACAAGGCACCAAACTCCTTCAGCAAACATGGAATTTTCAGTACTTTACAGGATTATTTCCTTCATGTTTTTTGTCCGTAAGGGTTAATGACGCTGCAGTAACAAACACATGCACACACAAAAATCTAAGGATCATCACTTAATTTTTTGTCAAACTGACACTATCAGTCAGATTATCTGAATAAGGTGACTCCCTCCTGGTGTCATATAATGAATGAATTATCCATTCATCTTTGTGGCTTCTTTGAATGACAAGCAGATGTAGAATGCCTGTCAGAGAGATGAACAGTAAAGCTACAAGTGAAATCATTGCTTTCCCTTCCAATCCTTCTCCCCCCTCCTGGACTAAAAAAAAACTCCTTTGGATTTATAATATCTATGAATCTTGCTACATGACGTTTTAAATGTAAAACAGCATGATCTAAAACACTGATTCTTAAATTCTTTATGTTTAGATTCATGTATTCATACATAGAGGGTTTGTGTATTTTAGAACATCTTAAGAAGTAAGACAATTTCCCTAGTTTATTCCTGTCCTTCTCAGTATTTTATTGATGCCACAGGCTTTATTAAAAGAACTTTAAAGTCACTGTTAAATACTTCCATGCATTTCTTATTACCTGTAAACTTCATCTGAAGATAACATCAAGTTCCTCACAAGGTATCTACTGCATCTCATCTATGTGACTAATTTCACGGATGAGAAAGTGCACACAATTTGATCTAATACTTTAATCTCTGAAAAAGTTTCTGCTGCAATATAAAAGGAAAGAAAGATGCAGCAATTGAAAATAACTTAATACTTTTCCAATACAGTGTAAACAAGATTTTCCAAATCACCACAACCCCTTATGAAACAACAGTTACAAGTGAGGATCTTAGCCTGTACTAAAAAAAAAACAAAAACAAACAAACAAACAAACAAAACCACAAAAACAACAAACAAAACCACAAAAAAACCCCCACCAAAATCAAAACTCACATGAATAAAGTAAGCAGGGGTTGCTAGTTATCCTCTAGGGTGGTGTTAACAGTCAGGTTTAAAATCTGTACCCTCAGGAATTTGGATAATACTGAACATTTTCATCATTACTTTCTAGAAGCACCATTATAGAATTAGCTCTCAAAATGCGTACCAAGGCAAAAACCAAACACGAATGTAAAGGTGGGCAGAGGAATTCCCAAGGGACTGATACGGAGAGGAGACAAAAAAAAAATCTATGAGACAGGAAAAAAATTTGTAAGATAGTTCAGCTGGAAGTGCTTCAGTGGGCATACCCTCCCCAGCAAAATAGTTTTACCTTTTGTTTTCTAACACATTTAAAAACTTAAGAAGAAGGTGCCAAGTCTGAATCACAGAGTGAAGAGGTTGACAAGGGTTTGCCTGGACCATCAGGCCCTATCAGAGCCACAGCTGCACTCTCACAACTTAAAAAACATCTGCCTTTATAAAAGCATCACAAAATACTTCTGCTTGTTACGAAGCGGCCTAATATATTTTAAAATACCACAACAAAAGCCAACCAAATACAATTAGACTACTTAATTTATAATGGAAATATGCATCTACACTTCTGTGCTGATTGCAGGCACTTGACTTTCAGCCCTACTCACAAGATAAGTGTCAGATATAACAGAACATTTGATTAGCAGACTGCATTCAACACACCTTTCCATGCAGTTTATTCACACTTCTGTTTCCACAGCTTGCAGGAAAAAATTACTATCTCACACAAATCCCCTACTGCATTTTTGTTGATATTATTTTTCAGCTAATAATCCAGTCCTAGAATACATGTAACAAAAGAGCAGCTCCTTCAGATGTGTGTCATATTGAACTAATTTTCTGAACAAATTCTTAGGCCTTTGTAATTCATTCAAACCTGTCAAGGGCATAAAGTCTACCTGGATTTTCTCAAGTATGTGCATTTGAGACCTGTCACAAGGTGAAAGCAGTCAATACCTACAATAAGCAAAGAAGTTGTTCATCATTTTAACTAAGATGCTTCTATTTTCTAATAATAAAAAAATAAAGTTGTGAATAGCAAAGAACCATTTTACACTTGGTAGATTTCAGAGCAGAGGGGTTATGTTAAATGCAATTACACGTTTCTTTCCTCACCTCTCTCCCAGTAGAAGAATGATGTGGTGCAGCGACACAGCTGGCCCCCCACTGTTACCCCCCAGCTGACCCACATGGGCACCAGGCACTGTGGGGGACAAGGACGAACAGTGCTGAGGGCCAGGCAGCAACAACCCCAGGGCACACGCCTCTGCGACATCCCAAATCCAAGCCCTTGGCAAGCAAGAACTCTCTGCAGCCAGAGAGCCGTGCCCACAACCAGGGTTCCCAGCCCCTCTGGTGCCCTGGGTGCCCACTTGGGGCAGCTTGGCCGGCTCCTTTGCCAGGGCCCTCGACCTGCTCTGCAACTGAGCGTGAGTTGGCAGAGGAGAAGCCATCTTTCATAAGCCACAAGGCCCACAGCCTCTGACATAAGGCTGCCGGGTTTTTCTGCCCTAAGGTTGCTGCGCACACTGCTCTCGGGTCCCACATTGGATCTGGGCAAACAGGAGCACACCAGTTAAGAAGCCTTTGAACTCTATGTTCCTAAAAGTCATGCAAAAATCTCACACCTTGTCCACTTGCATGCTTCATTGTGTTAAGTATAGGAATTAATCTTTCTTAACATAATAGCAGCACTGGGAAGACATAGCTTTCTGGGAGGTAGTAAGAATGACAAAAAACTAGAGTTAAAAGACAGCAACTACAGCTAATCATTAATGATCACAGTCACTTATTTAAGCAACAACTAAAACCTTCTATATAAGGAAAACACACCTGCTTTATTTCCAAATATAATGAACATCTACTTCATACTTCAACACAGAAGAGATACTGCACTGTCCAGGTTAAAAAATTAAAAAAAGGGAGAAAATATGAATAACCAAAGGACCTACCCTGTGATGACAGTTTAGTTAAGGCAATTTGCACTCCAAAGCACACCACCTACTAACAGAAATAAAAATTTAGGCACCCAGGATGACTTCCCATAACTTAAATCTTGGCTTCTGAAGTCTTACACGTCATCCTGAATGCCCACATTTGCTGCTGGTTTTTTGTAATTCTTGTTACACCGAGCCGTATATCTAACCCCTCAAAACAGTTCTGCATACATTCTACAAGGAAAAATCAGAATTCAAATAGATGACAAGAGAAATGATCCTTCTGCTTAAATGGGTATCAGTTCTGTTCAGGTCTTACAAGTATTTTTTACAAATGTATGTTCTGTATTTGG
>JAWWLV010000121.1:35932205-35964367 GCA_035041135.1 Platyrinchus mystaceus | reverse complement strand
CCCCCCCCCCCCCCCCCCCCCCCCCCCCCCCCCCCCCCCCCCCCCCCCCCCCCCCCCCCCCCCCCCCCCCCCCGCACGCACAAAAACCATTCCATTGATTTTCCAAAAATACAGCCACTAGAAGTGTAGTATTTATTTTGATACAACCAATAACAGAATTATACACCTCTCCACCAGGCTGGTAAATAATAAAAAGCTTCAGATGCAGTGCTTTCCTTAGTGAAGGAACTTAAGGAACTTATAAGAAATACTTAAAAATATGGCCCTCAAACAGGCATGAAATTTAATCTTACCTATGAATTCTACTTCTTCGGTCAACATTTACTTCTTAACCTATGCAACAAAATACAAGATAATCTCTCTACTGAAAACCAAAAGAAAATTTACTTCAGAAGTAATTTCTGAGTACAAGGCTCTTTAACTTGTTCAGGAGAAGCACTCAGCATTTCCCAAAACAGTGATTTTTTTTTGTTCTAGAAGACCAACTAACTTTGGAATAAAATACCTTTTTCATTTATATCTGTGTATATATGTACCCACGCAGCACACACACAATCCTATCAACATGCACGATGAATAGAACAAACACCATCACAACTGAAATGAATGGTTATGTGAAAAAACTGCAATTATCCCCCCAGCAAAACTCACAGCTGTTCCCCACTGAGAGCGCTGAAGCTGAAACACAGCAGAAGTTTGCTCCAAGAGCATCAGGTAACTACTACAAATTGTCTCCAGCATCCACTTGCCCTGCAAAGCTACTTGGACACAATTTTGCTCAAATCAAGGCCATCTCCAGTGTTTGCCTGCAGTGGGCTTGCCAACATGCCTCCAGCAATTTCAGGCTTAAAGAGATTATTTTCAGTCACACAGTACATTTATTCCACCTTGGGATTTTAATCAAAGAAGAAAGCCAAATACTGAGGAAGACCAGATTGTATTTCACAATATGAAAAGGTCATATCTGTAACTTAGAAAGCTGTAAAAAAAAAAAAGCTACAGGCAATATTTTTAAATGCTCATTTCTGGAACATGTGGTTAAAATCCAGCAAAGCCAAGTATAACAAAACATCCCATCTTTCACTTTTCCCTATAAAAATGATAAATTTGTTCATTAATCTGCTGTATATGCAAGTAGCTTTTTCTTCAACCCATAGGTCAACATTCCACCAAAACAAAGCTGTTACTCTAAAATACCATACTGATGTAAATATTTACATCCTGCTAGTATTACCTCCTGGATCATATGGATGTATGATTTTCAGTGAAATACAAGCTCCTCTGACCCTCTCAGAGAAGAATATTTTCATAAGCTTTTTTCTTTCTTAGCTCCTTCCCGTCTTTACCACATTCATATTTTTAGCGTACACATTTTTAGAGGTCCTGCAATACCTATTGACTTGCTTTTCTTTTTTCCAAATATGAACATCTACACGCAAAAGTCCTCTCATCCCCTATGGAACCCATTTGGAAAGTGACGAACAAAAGATAAAATATTTCAGGCAACAAACTTGGAGAGAATAGTTATAGAGATGGCCTCGAAATAAGTTCCAGTACATTTTGTCCTGTAGATTTAGAATTGGGAAAGGATATACATCAAGTGAACTTCTCATTTTCAACCTGCTTAGCTCTTATGGTCAGATCACACCCAGGTTAAGATTCAAATGCAGGTGACTGTAACAGGATAGTCAGTTATGCTTACTTATAAGATGAAGAACTTACAAAACAGGAGTAAAACACAGGCAAAATGTGTTTCTATCAAACAGCAGGAAGGGCTGAGGCCACAGAGAAACAGATTCATGAATATACTGGCACAGAACCCAGAGAAACAGCTTATTTCCCCTTTGCTCAGGTGTAACTGATATCACGAGGTCTTGATAAGAACACTTCGGATATCTTGCATGAACTGGATGCTCATAAAATCCCACTGAAGACTTCTGTATTAGAAGAATGGGAAAATGTTCTTGACATCAGTAACTCTGCTTCCTGCCTCCATCCAGCCCTCCAGAGCAGGATGGTTTTTTGCTGTAATTATTCCTCTTGGGAAGGTAATTCATACTAGCATAGGAATAGCAATGCTACATAGAAATTATTCAGAAAATGCAGAATATACATATACACATTATATTTACTATTGACTCCTATAAGGCAGTTAAAACAAAATTCTTATTTTCATTACAGCTGCTTTAAAACATTAGAAATGGAAAGAAAGATCTTCAAGCAGGACTAAGCATATAATAGCTAAACATTGAAGTTAAGCCTTAGAATTGCCCTATGGTCCATCTATAGTCCTAGACTGCCTGGAAGAAATCTTACTATTAAAAAATGTAGTCACTAAACTTTTCACACCTCAAAGCATAAAGTCCTTAATGATTCACTGGAGCCTCCACCTTGTTCTCAAAGATCTTTGTAAGGTTCAGTTAACCCGTTTGCACTAAAACTCCTGCAAACGCCCCCAAACTCAGCTCAGGCACCAGGGGCAGAGTGCCTGCAGGACAGCACAGACAGGGCATGGTGCTGTCCAAGAAGGCAGAAAGCACCCAAGCATCTCAAAGAGAAAAGGGCCGTGTCCCTGCACCGCTGGCAGAGCGCCACCCAAACAGCAGAAAGCAAACGAGGGTACGTGAGCTAATAAGCGCTCCCATTGCTCTGTGTGCACTGCAGACACAAGTTGCTTTCAAGGACTCTGCCAAGTATTCCACTGTAACAGGCATGGAAATACCAAGGCTGAAGCGTGTGGCCATATTTGTTCACCTCTTGCTTGCTTCCTCCCACTCTTGACTGGTGTCAATGCCCCTACAGAAGCAGGACAAGGTCCCAAACAATTTGTTGCTCAATATTCTAAATTTAGAGAGTCATAGACATGGTGAAGCCAGCCAAGGTGCTGTGACTGGTGATCTGAAAAGGCCTCCCCAGGACCAGAGCCTTCCCACTCCAAAATAAACAGCCAAGGGAAGTAATAAATCAGTTCCACATCACTAATACTTACTCTCTGTACTCTGGTGACATCTGATGGCTAAAAACATAATAGATGTTTCTTCAGTTTCAAAAGCAGTTATCTAAGTTTCTCTTTTCCCTTTTTTTTAGTAGTGAAGCAAAAAAAAAAAAGTCACAAGAAGTGACACCTCTGTATTTTCAGAAAAAAGGTAATTACAATTTAACAGCTGAGAGAACTAGTTTTAGTTTGCCTCAGACCGCTTCCCACCCATTCTACATATCTATTAGTAAGTAAGCAAAACCTATACAGCCTTCAAGGTTCTCAAATTTGTCCATTTGCAGCAGAAAGGTCTTTTTAAAGAAATTGGCCTGATTCAGAAGCGTACTTTGTGACCCCATGTCATCACTACCTTCAGAACAAGCTCTCCTGCTGGAAAATTAACAGTTTGACCAGGAAGGCATCTAACCCTAGGAGTAATCCGAAACATTTCCATAGCACTAACTGATGTGCTTGAAGATACAGACATGCTTAGGCATGCCATCTCTTACAAACTGGTTCTGGTTTTAGTATTGCTACATTTCTAACTATAGTCAATACCTTCATAAAAGATACTTATTCAAATTAAGGAAGTGTCCAAATAATTCAATGTCTCCCAATAATTTAATGTACCCCCTATTTTAGAGAGGAAGCATAATACTAGCAAAAAAAAAAAAATGAATACATTCTGGTGGAACTGTAAAAATGGAGATAAAACTTGAACTACTTTTGTTCAATCTTAATTTTTTAATAAAAATTCCCATATACTAAGTGAAAGCGTCTCCATTTCTATCTCAGTTTATCAAGCAATATAATACTGACGTTGTATTAACATGGGAAATAACCAAGTGTTTTTTAAAAATCTAAAGCTAATATTTTATTTAAGAAATTGATTTCTTAATTAAGTCATGGGAATTTCAACATACAACATGCTTCCCCACACTTAGCTACTGATTCCCATGTTTCTCTTACAACATTCCATAGCAAATGTGAAAAGAAGAGGAGATGCTAAGCCATAATCTCTTTCATAAGACAAGAGACTATCATCTACCTTCCTGGTGATTTGTCCCAATCATAATACAACAGTGCACACATTTCCATTTCAAAAATTGCCATTGGTATTGAAGAAGCTTCAAAGAGGGATAGACACAGCAAGGAGGTTTAAACTAATAAGGAGAATCACAAATTTATATGGATTGGTCATGGATTTTGCACAATTATCTAGTTAAAATTGTTTTTTACGTCCAGAAAATATTATTTTTACATCACTATAAGTCTTCAGCTAAATCTCATTTTCTCCACGGCCAAGAAACATGGCCCTTTAATCATCATATCACAGCTTTAGCAATGGGTCATGAGTGAAATCAGATTATTTGTTTCAGTTCAACAACCATGGACCGAGACTTTGCAGAGCACAGTACAAGAAAATGAGAAATATGTTATTCCTTATTTGCAAAGGAGCAAAGCGAAGGTTTGTTGTGACAGGCAATTGGTGCGAGAGAGCTAGAGTTTTGTTAATGTATGTCAGTGATGATATGGCTTATAGATATCAGTAAAAGTTAAATAACAGCAATGCTCTGCTCTGCAGAATAAAAGAAATGCTTGCAGTACATGTTTGAGAAACATGAGCCTCTGGTAATTTCTGAAGTCAACCATGCCTCAAATCAATGAGCTGAAAAAGCCTTTTGGGAAGAAATGATCCATCACAACCCCACTGTTTTATAAAAACTTCACTGTCATCAAGATTACAAAATAAAAAGATTTTTTCAAGTGTGTATATATTATTAACCATATATATACAATCTCTATTGGTATTTTATTGCTATTCAGAATTTTTCATCTCATATTTCCTATTTCCTCCAATGTCTCCCGAAAACATTACACTCTAATTCATTACCTTTCCTGAACATCCACCACACTCCTGCAGTAACAGAATGAAACTCAGAAGAGGTTCCTCACCACCTTGGGCACCTGTCCCCTTTGACAGCTCTATGGTTACACACAGGTAGTTCATATCCATTAGAAATGCCAGTACAGTATCAGAATGATCTACATAAACCCCACGTTTAGCTTATTTTACTGTTTGAATTCTGGATTCGTCAAACTTCACATCCAAAGTGGTTACTTTGCCACTATAAATGGAAGGATAGCCAGGTGTCCTTCTACTGTGCATGCTTCACTCAAAAGCATTACAGCATGCCAACAACTTTAAGTAGCTTATGTTAAGTCTCCACTGTTGTTTCACAATGCCAATAGGTACTTCAGTTAAAATTGATTTGAGGATCTCTTATGAAAGCATCAATGTGTGTTAGCTGTACATCAGAAGTGCAGAGAAAGTATTCCTCCACAGGACAGCTGAAAGACCAGTGACTTGCAGAGGCAAACACCCAACTTCAGTCATTCTGGTTCCTTAGGCTGTGCAGGAAACACTCACTGAAGTACGTAATTTTTTAAGGTCTGACCAAAGAAACCAAAATTGAATTGTCAATATAAATAGTAGGAGATGCAGGTGTAGTTTTGAGTTTAGGGATTTTTGGCTTCTTTCATTTTAATCAAGAGATTGGCTCCTCTGTTTGCTTAGACTGGGGTTATTCTTAACTAGTAAGTGCATCGAAGCCTCTGATTAATTTCACATAGATTATTAAAACAGTTAAAAGGACCCAAATTACACCTACAATTTTAGCTGAATGAAAGAACTCTACATGAAAAGACTCCACTTCTCCTTTTGGTGGGCTCCTCAAAATCAGAATACACCATATCAAAAAGAGATCAGATGGGTTCACCGAGAAGTGGCAAAGGGAACACAGCTCTATCAACTACAAAAGAGTTCCACTACTAAAATACTTGCCTGCAGAATACAAGCACTTTTGCATTTATAAGTGCTAATGCAAAATAAAAATGATAAAAACATTTTAATACAGGAAGGATAAAACTAAAAACAAAAAGGTGAAGAAAACCTTTAACACACCACAATGCAGCTGCTATTACCATGGCAAAATTCAACTTTAAAGACAATGAGTTTTTTTCACAGCCGCAAACATGAAACAAAATTCTATTCAGTCAAGGAACCACTCAGATTTCAAATCAGAAATCTAACCTCTAGATGATCCACACTGACTTGGGTTATTTATCTTAAAAGTAAATTCTATTTTGAAAATGACATGTAGTGCATATTCTCCTGGTATGATGGCTTTCATATCATAGGTTGATGAACAGGGTGGTGAACAGGTTATGTTTAAAGAATCTATGTTTGTTCAGGGCTGTCAATTAGAAAAAATTACCTATTTTAATTAAGCTGTGTTCTTACTTCAAAATAATTCTTGTTTTCTTCTTAAAAGAAATTGGTATTGGTATTACATTGGTATTTCAGCTGTTCTGGAAAAACGAGTCATGGCATCTCTTCTGCTGTGCACCAGTGTTATCGAAGACAGGCTAAGTACATGCTGGCTACATGACAATTAATAAATGTGGTTAGTTTCACATTTTGTAGAAATTTCAAATTTCTTCACAATAGAAACTGTCACAAAACCTGAAAAGCTTTCCTTTACGTTAGACAGACAGACAGATGTATGCCAGGTGTTTCCAAACTAAGACACATTGAATTGGGAGGTTATATAGAAGACACCGACACAGAACATTTGTTGCATCAGGACCATGTGTTTGCACTTCACATAAGGCTACTTTTTCACCTAATTTAATAAAAAGTTCCCAGCATGATACTAGCTCTTTGGACTGTTGAAGACGAGCCCTTGTGCAGGAGACTGAAAAAAAAAAAAACAACCAAACAAAAACAACCCCACAAAAAAACCACCTCTTAGGCTCTGACAACCATAAAAAAATTTAAAAAAAAAAAAAAAAAAACCACCCACAAAAAACCCCCGACAAAAACAACAAACAACCAAAGCCAAAGAACAAAATAAAACAAAACAAAACCCCAAAAATTATAAGGCAAGGACTGATGGATCAGTTACACACACAATCTTCTTAAATTATTTTACTGCGTTCCTTGTCCTAAACTATGGGTTAGGTGAACAGCAGCAATGTCTCAACCAACAAGAGACAGCAGAAATTCCTTAACCTATGTGAATGGAAAGGGAAACTGTAAGGTTCGTACTTAAGACTTTTAAGAGCCTTGGGTGGAAATCTGGATTAGAGCATTTTTGGTATTAATCGTTCTTGTAAAATTCATGAACCTTGAAAATGTCTGTGAACATTTTAAGCGAAAATATTAAGTGAGCTTCCAAGACTAATTTGGCAGTGTTGGCAGTGTTTAAGACAGAACTACAAACAGATGTTTTAGGTCTGTCTGAGGAACTAAGGGATTTGGGGACAAAAGTCTCCTGAACAATTAATAATATTGCCAAAATAAATAAATATGCAGTCATCTGCTAAAACTACATATATATAAACACATAACCCAAACAAAAGTATATATCCTTTGAAAATATGACACCGATTAACATCAGTTAGGTAATGTCAAAACAGTTGTTTTAGGACACTAAAAGAATATGCTACAACTCTCTTTTAGAGTGAAATTATTATATTCTTAATAGTGCCACCACATACTAGAAAAATACATTCAGGAAAAAACCAAAATACTGAGACTTGAACTCCATTAAATATTTGAGAATAAATTATTTTGAAAATCAGAGCCTTAGGTAAGGATAAAAACAGACTATCAATTTATTAGCACTTTTACACGGCCCTAGAGGGTGCTTTTATTTTCACAGGGACATTGACTTTGAAAAAAAAAAAGATTAAAAAAAAAAAGTGCAAATATTTTAGAATGCTGGCAAGTAAAAAGAAATCCTAAATGAAGTACATCATTACATTTAATTTGTGGAGTATTAAAATAGCATATTCGGTGTACCGTAAACTAATTGCAAACAGAAAAATTGGCATACTAAAGCATCCTACCATCCTATAATCCTTATAATGTTTAACTGGAATTCTTATAAAGACATAAATCAAAAATCATCTTAAGACCATTTTTGTCTGAATTCATGTGTTTTGAACAAGGAATTACTCAGTCTTGGATCTCTCCTACTCTTACAATTTTCTAATTCTGTGTAATTACCAAGAAATACAACAACTCTCATAGCTATGACTTGAAGAAACCAATTAAGTTACCAAGTGCTTATTGGCTTTAAACTGTTCCAGCATGTGTTCTAAGATGAGAAAAATTCTGTTTACGAAAGCATACTTAGAATGAATACATCACAAATATTTATACATTAGCATTTTCTAGTGGAAAACATGTTTGTTGGATGAGTGGACAACTGCAGGTAAAAATACTGGGTAAAGGCAACTAAGTAAATGAAAGTAGGAAAACTACCTATTCTGGAAATGAGAAGTGGTGTTTTCTCCAGTGCTGATTGCTGAGTCCAAAAGACAAAACCTATATAGTAGAGTATCATCACCTTGCTCAGCAACAGACTTTTCTTGCACCACTGAAGTCTTTGACAAAGTTTTCACCAACCCTGCTACTGCCAGATGAAGGCAGCAGTAGAAAACCAAGTTACACAATTTGGTCAGTTTTTTCCAGCAAGGATTGCTCTCCTCTGACTCGTGGAAAAGTAAATTAGCATTGACACCAAAACATTTAGGTTTCAGATCAGACCAGAGTAGATTGACTGTCGGCTAATACACCAAAAAAAGCCAAAACAAAAAAACACAAACACCACCCCCCCCAACAAAAAAAAAACAAACCAAACCAAAAAAATCTAACACTTTTTGATGGAGTTAGTTGGAGCAAACAGGGGGCAATTATGAGCTGCAGCCCCTTGTGTTGTGACCCAGATGAAACCAGCAGTCAAACCAGCAACTCTAAAGTTTCATGCAGCTGAAGCACTCTCCAGTCAGTCACTGTGAAGCACAGACACACATTCAGCTCTACATTTTGTAACAAAAACATTTCAAAACCTTAATTTGGGAAAAAAATCTTTTACAAAAACTTCAGCACTAATGGAAAGCTGTTTTAGTGTTCGTTATTCATAAATAAACCACCTACATAACGATAGCCAGGAATTAGTCCATCCTCCAAATTTAAGACTCACTGATGTGTTTGTCAGTAACAACTAAAGCTACAAGCATGACGGATTCAGGAACTGGAAAAAAAAAAAAGGAAAAGAGAAAAATCAAGTATAAATTAGACCAGCCTAAGGGGAGTTTTCTAAAGATTTTCAATTCAAATTAACAGACAAGTTTTGTGGGAACCATTCTCATGACCCCTTGTAACTCCAAGGAGAAGGCAGCATGCAATGTGGAACTGTGCTTACACCACAACTCAGTGTAAAAGATCACAGAACCATAAAACCAATTAGGTTGTGCGAAACCTCCAGAAGTCACAATGCTCCACCTCCTGCCCAAAGCAGGATCAGGTGTAACACACCTGTTCTGTTCAAACGGAAGCACCAATGAAAATCCTGCAATCATCAACCCTGGAGGTCTTGCTATACATCTATATATATACACATCTGTATACATTTATTTGCACTCATGTGGTGAGCAGCTGTCAACATGAGCTGAGTCACCAATTCCTTTTGGTGACATCCAAGAGCCACTGACATGCAAATTCCCATCCAGGAATCCAGGAGCAAGTATAGAGAATCAAGGGTGAGTATAGAGGAACAGAGCAGATCACTTGTGCGAGAGCTACTGGAAGAGGTCATTAATTAGTATCAAGAAGCATAGGTTCCATAGATCACCAGAAAATCCAATTCTTTCAAACTGTCTGAAGACTCTACAGAAACATTGTCAAGTATACATGACACATTTTCACAGTTTCTTTCCACACAACAAAAGAAAAATATTTTGCTAAAAAAGCACAAACAGACAAAAAGAACCACAAAAGCAAACAAACAATTAAAAAACTATCACCAAAAAAAAAAAAAAAAAGGCAGCAAAGGAAAAAGATTACATATCCACATCTTTAAGAATTATATTGTTGGGGAAAAACAGAAAAAGTGGTAACTAAAAGTACATCTAATGCTCATTTTAAAAAAGTCCATATACATATTTATTCAAAAATAATTCAGAATCTAAAAACGGCAGAGATTACATAATTTTTTGTTACATAGCCAGGAAGCTTACTACATTTTGGATATAAACTCAACGTTCTCGCAATTATCTAGCATTCAATAACTACACAATCACTGTTAAAAGATAAAGCAGTTCATCGACAATTTTTCAAATCCATTTGAAAGAGGACGGGACATTCATATACAATAACCTAGTGAGTTTGTGGCAGAGATTCCTCCATTCATCATACCAAAAAAGGAAAGGAAAGGTTACACAGGTTAATAGATACAGAATATCCATAACTGTCTCCTGTATTTTACTACACAAACACCTTCCAATAATCACTGACGCATTGGAAAATATGTGTGAATCAATGTTTTCTTCATGTTCAAGATATAAAACTCTGAAGACAAATTATGATTATACAAATCTTTAGTACCATATATAATTTTAAGACAGTATCTATTTACAGCAACAAGCAGAGGGCAAACATATCCTTAACTACAGAGGCTCAAATGTCAGTGAGCATAAATACATAAATGCATAAATACAAAATGCAGCCTCAAAAGATACATTCTCACATTAATGGTTACCTTTTCTGATACAATATTTGAATTATGCAAGACAGCTTTCTGCCCAAATCCTCCTCCCCCCCTCACTTTGCAGGGGATGAGGGGGAATTCTTTATTTTCTCCCCTGCAGCTGATCACTTGCAGATTCAATAGAAGCTCTAAACAAACAGGTATCAATGAATTTCACTCACTTCATTGTCTTGAGTTCTGTGCACCTGGTTGTTTTCCACAAAGCTGGCACTGGATCAGTGTCATGAATTCTTGAAAATTTTTAGGTACTATGGCATCGGTATCAACTGTGAGCTCATATTAACAGTAGGAATTTAACTTTTATTTGTTTGGAGAACAACAAAACAGAGAATAAAATAGGAAACACAGTAAAAGCGTCAAGCAGAATGCAAGGAGTCAGGCAAAGTAGACAAGAAAACCAAGCAACTTTAAAAACCCCAAGCTTAGAAGAGCCCATGGGCAGTGTTTTACCTGAAGAGCCACTGCTGTTGGTCACCACCCTGGCAGCAGACCAATATTTGCAGAAAAAAATGAACTGGCCAGACTTAAAGCAACAGCATCTTTAGCCCTCTGCCTTTCCACCACTGTTTAGTGTGCAAATACCAGAAGAAATATGCACAACAGCACAGGTGGACACATGCACCCTCCTTGCCAAGGACATATTGCCTTGGTAATTCAGAGGTGCAATTCAGAGCACCCCAAATTTCTCTTGAACCCCTCTGCTGCCACAAAATTCTTTTGTATGCTGGAGGCTTCCATGAGCTAAAACACCAACAGTGTCATCAACACCTGCCAATGGCACAGGCATTACACAGGAGGCAGCTTCACTAAATTTAGTGCTACTCAGGGGACTGCTTTAAAGGAAGACAAAGATAGTAATCTGTGAAAGTTTGATACTTAATGGAAGACAGAGTCTAGAATAAACATAAGCCAGAATAGAAACACAGACTCACAGATAGGCTTTTTAGGCATTTCATCTCATCTCCATTTGTATGTTACCCCACGATGTACTTTAATAAAATTTGGCGAGACAATCTTCCAGCAAAATAACAGTTGAGCTGTGTTTGCATGCCCCACAGGAGTCACACAAAGACTGATGCTCTCACTAATGTATATAAATGACTGCCTGAAGGTTGCACAGATGCTCCACTGGGCATCTGCACAGATGATGTGGTCATTTTGAAAAGCTCTTTTCCAATCTGTTACAGAATACCTGTTTCAAGTTTCCTGACTTGGGGAATAAGCTTCACCATCAAATGGCTTACTGATAATTGCCTCATGTTCAGTCTGTTACAAATAAAATGCGTAACTGCCTCACTTTGAGGAACAGTTGCACATAAAGCAGTTGGAGAACTGACAGTAGCATTTAGGTAGATGATAAACTTGGCAATTTAATACATTTTAGAGTCTGCACTTCAGTTCTTCTACACAAGTCATGTGGCTTTTAATAACTGATAAATTTTCCCCTCCAACATAGCTCCAACCATACTGCTTGAGAGCACTAATTATGGACTAATCAATGTTAGCCCATACTGCTTGCTAAATGGTTTACAAAGAACGACTAATAAAAGCCTCTTGCAAATGGAAACAGATTACCTTATTATCATAGATTCTGGGTCTGCATTCAACCATTTGCTATCAATGATATCAAGAATTAATCCATAGTAAAATTTCTTTGCTCTCTCTAGTCAAATAGAAGAGAGAACTGGGTATTTACTGCTTATGCATACAGGGTTGAATGCAACAGTTCTCAAAGATAACCTTGATTTAGCAACCAGATTACTAATTATTATAAACAAAATAAATTTTAAATTTAAGATCGCAGGGACAGAAAATTGTTCCACATATCACTGTTGTCTCCACATTATTCCATTTGCATACAATTTACCATGACCCAAGAGCCAAAAATGCCCCCTATAACAGACAAAGCGGCAATAATACAGAAGAACTGATTTCACACACTGCTACACTACACCTTGTCATTTAATTTTTCAGATGGTCAGATAGTTCACCACTCTTACCTTAAAATTGGGGGTGGTGGTGTTTGCAGGCAAGGTCCTCCTCAGGGGTAGGGTTCAGCAGTGCTGCTCCCAGGTGGCAGAATGGTAGTTCCTTATTTTTTGCCTTAACTATGAAACAGGTTGCCCTGACAGTCTATTTTTATTCTGCAGAGGTTTTGTTTCACTTTAATCATCTGTGATTTTTTTTTTAATGTACAGTTTTCTTCAAACGTATGTACAGATTTGGATTTCACAGAAGCTGGTGATGAGTCAACAACTGCAGGTGATAAAACCCAAATTTCTGTCAGAAGAAGAAATGTTGATAACTTGACTATTTTGTAGAGGATAGCAATAATTTGCAACTAAATTGAGCTTTGAAAGCAACTAAATTAAGTACTCAGCTGCTATATAAGAACTGTATCAGAATAATTACATCATACTCCAAAAAGAAGAGAAAATTATTATTTGAACATATATCCGGATGTGGATCTGATTAAAGTTACTTTCTTTCATGGAATGTGTTTTAATATTTAATATTTTAACATATGCGCATACCAGAATCTCTCAAATATTTACCATCCAACCATACTTGGCCAGAAATACTTTATATATGTAAAAGCTATAAAAACAATTTAAAAGGCAATCTGTTGAAGTTTCCATTGGAAATGGTGCACAATTTGTAGTTTTCCTGCCTATTTGCCCATCTAAACATGAGACAGACAATATGGGTTCGAAACACAAACATTTAATAAGACACATTATCATCACACTTGTAAATTTAGATTAAACAAGTTCAACAAAATTTATGCAGTACAGATTAAAAGCTATGTATTATACTCTGGTTTTGCCCTAAGGATTATTACCACAGTAATGTTCTCATCATGAAAGTATTATAATTTGTAAACATTAATTGCAGGCATAAATAGCTAAGGCAAGTATCCCCAAAATAAACTGGCAATTATTTTTTTAACCATTTTAAAAAACTGCAAGAGGTATTAGTTCAAGGGATATGCCTATTAATTATAACCTGAATATTTTTCCCTGCTTACCAAAAATGCGTAAGTCATAGGATAATTTTTGTTCAAAAATAAACACACACCCAGACATAAATATGCATAGTCTCTTCTTTTTTCTTCTTCATCCTTTTTCTAGGGGCCATGTGGCAGCAGCCCAGCTAACCAATTAAAACAAAGATTTAAAATGACATTTGGCAAACCCATAATTTGGGTTTTTTATAAAACAGTCATAATTTCAAGAACAGACACTGAGTATGAACTAAACCCTAGAAAGCAAAAGTAAAGTCTCTGATAATCAATACCTAACTAGTGTTTTGGAAGAATTACCTGTGAACTCAAAATCACCTTGAAGCTTATAAATGTCTTGTAAGATTGTTTGTACTATCAAACCTATCTAATAAGGGCAAAGTGCATGGTGACCACTGTCAAACTAATTGTCCAATCAAGAATCAGTAAGTAAAAGGCATTAGCTCTGCTACGCTCCATTGCATACAGTTACATCTTTGATAACTGCCCCGTGGGAGTTTATGGATCCTACATGACCCCTGTCGAAACTCAATTGACTTCTTCCCTGCAAATTCTATTAGAATTGGTCCCTGCATCACTGCCCACAATAATCAAGAGCAGAGAGACTGATTTATGTATAAGCATTTTGTTTTAGCCTAACTCAATAGAATATAAAATAGATGATGTTCTGAGATGGTTGTTTAAAAAGGAAAAAAAAAAAAAAGAGGTTCTAAATCTCTAGTTTAAAAACTGGAAAAGAAGAAAAAGTTTTGTCTAAATATTGCTCTTTCAGAAAGTACCATTATCCAGCAAAAACAAATCATAAACAACTAATATAGCATGCAAATGTAATTTTTCTGAAGTTTACCTATAGTAAAAAAGCATTACTTTCACTGAATTTAAAAGTTCTTAATAGGAGCAAAAGTGATTATTTTGTTGAGAAAGCATGTGCTATTTATTAGCAACTTTAAATATCTGGGTTTACTTTTTTTCAGAAACTTGGAAACTTCAAGGAAAGAGCCCATAATCTTTCATTTCCTTAAAGTTGTTGACTTTCCTCACCTATAAATATTTAGCACCGTTCAACTCTTCAGCTTAGCTCATATTTTTAAGATGTTGAAACTGACCAACAACCTAAAATCTTAACAACATATCTCAGAACATAGAACACTGTTACAACAAAAGCATTAATGCACTTTAAGTATTTCTTTTTCATGGTTATCATTTTACTCCTGAATTTCTACAATTTAAGTCCTCCTGCAAAAAAGGATCCAAGTAGCTTTATGTATAGAAATTACTCTCATAATTATGAAAATAATTATCAAATGATGAGAAGTACACACTTAGAGAAAAAAGCAGATAAATTTAATTAGCCAAATGTCATACTGTAATACATAGGACAATGAAAGCAAGAAACACATCAGCTATGAGTTATTTCATGGAAATAAGAGAACAATTGAACATAACTACACTAAAAGTTCAGGAGGTTATAATGAAGATTGTAAAAGTCAGGATGGGACCATTAACAGGAAGGTTTATGCGTATGGAAAACAGAAGGGCAATATAACACAAAGCACAAGAAATAAGCACACTACATCAAAACCAAAAACATTTAACCATTGCTAGTTTAAATGAACTTCGGAAACAATATGAAGCCATGCAAAGATTGTCAGATTTCAAAGAGGAAGATACTTTAAACACTTGAACTAGACACCAACATAGAATCTCTGGAACAGTTAAGCAGTGAATGTAGAACCTGAAGGGAACACTTTGAAAAGTTCCAGCCACACGAATGATGTACCTACAGTGTACAAGTTAGAAAACCCACAAATACAACAGAACTGACATCACTATCATAACAGTAGGACCCTCTGCTGGTTTGATTTAAATGAATAAGCCCTTTCATTAAATGCATTAGCTACACTTTAATTTTTATCAGAGAGCAACTAATCTCCCTGAAATTATAGAAAAATCCACCACTCATTAACCATGTGATTACCTTTACCACCATCACCACTAAAAGTCAAGATGCATCCCACAACCAGGCTTGTTTCACTGTAGTTTCATGAATCCAAAACTTACCTGTCTAAATCCTACAGTAAAGGTAGAAAAAAACTTGCATATTTGCACATCTTCTAATTGTTTTAAGTATCAATAGACCATTCTTAAAAAAATACCTGCAACAGTTACCTACATACTTTAAAATCAAGCAAACAAAAAATACAACTTGGATTCTCATCTTAAATCTGGCTCACAGAGAATATTTATTAATTGTACTTATAAAATACACTGCTACCGAGCTTCTGTCACACAAAATATTTAATATCTGTGCAAAACTTACTACCTCAATCAAAATAAAAAATAAAATACTTCTCCTAAAATAAGCTAAAACCATGTAGCAGAAAAACTACACAGTTGGTCTGCATACGACCAACATTACAATCTTTAAAAGAGTCTACAAATATTTCAGACTGTCTATGAATCTTGGAATTTTATCCATTTATTTGGAAGAGCTTACACAATGATGGCAGCAGTTGTAGGATGCCTAGAAAGAGTCTGTCAAACTTTCTCATTTATAGTCTATTTTGTATTTTACGTACTCTAAAGACTGATAACAAGTTTAAATCTGCTTTTGAAGGAAAAAAATGCTGCTTCAGTGAAAGAATTCTAGATATTTCACATCCATTATAGTCAATCATTATGTTCTCACAAAGACATTTTTCCTTAATTAAAGAAATTACAGGAATACTCAACCTGAATAAATTTATTGCCTGGGACTAAAAACATTACCCAGGATTAATGCACTTAACTTGAAATAGAATTATCTTTTCTTTCCTACTATTATAAATACACCCTTGATAATGTCTCCACTTGTAGTCATAGATGACTTTTCATCAGAAACCACAGACCAACAGTTTCAAGTCTGTTTTCTAATGTAGCATTCTATTTGAAATATCAGTTGCTCAACAAAAGAAATTCTAATATTTGGATACCAGCGTTTACTCTGGCAAACTAAAGCCATCCTTTCTAAAATGGAAAATACTTGTGGGACTCCAAACTCCACCAGCCATCACTCACTGCTATAAGGGCCACAGATGTGCAACCCAGTGACTACCACCTCAGAAGCTGCATCACTGTATGAGCATCTGACAAATGATTTGGCATTAGAGGGATGAAAACCCTACAATTTACCAATTAGAAGTGAACCTCCTAACAGCACCAAAAAATTAATTGCAACTTTAAAAGAAATGTTATTCTTGGCATAGTCACACTTTTGGTCACTACGCTGTTTGAATTCTGAGCTTTATTCCACCAAAACTACCTCACTCTTTGTCTTTTGTCCCTTTTGGAACCAAACCAATTCAGTTTTCAAGCTCAAAATTCATACCTTAGGCATAGATCTAAAGTTCATATCTACCAGTTTTTCTTATCTTCAGTTTCCAAAACATTCCGAGTTTTGAGCAAACCTGAAAATACACGCATATATTTGTATGCATTTAAAAGTTATTGATTTTGCTCAGAAGCAAACTTCTAATATGAATTATTAAATTTGAGTTAGGTATTTAAACAAAGTTTGAAACCTAACCTTTATTTTCAACTGTTTGTTACATAAACCAAATATCAAATAATAATTGGAAACCAGAATCCAGCAATTTGTCACTTTTCTGCGCCTGCAGAAGCATCTGAACACCCCATTAAGTGTTGTACTGCAAGCACCCAGTGACCAGTGTAGCCTCATCACTGACCCATTACCAAAACAATACCCTGCTGATTTCTCATGAGGAAAACCACTTACTCATAACAGGAATATAAGAAAGAGTGAACTCACTCCTCACATGGTTTTGAAGAAATCAAAATTGTCTCCTTTAGTGGGACAGTTTCCATAGTTCAGATCAGCATAAACACTGCATATGACAGACTATGAATACAGATGACTTGCAGCTTCCTGTAATCTTTGAATAAATTTGCACATATTGTCATTGATTTGGTTTGTTCTATAGGAGAGGGCAACCATAGCATCATCTTGGATAATTATTCTACTATGTTCAAAATAAGACAAGCATGAACTACCACAAAAATTTATATAAAGATTACCATAAAAATTCATAACTGACTCTTGGAAAATGGGATCTATGTAACATTGGACACAGTTAAGGAAGTTGTAAAATAAGCACAAATTAACAAACAGACCCAGGACAACTTGCATATGATGCAGCCTAGATCCAACATCTAACTGAAATAAACTCCAAGGTTTTTACACTAATTAGGAAGAAACAAAGCACGGTTTGTTCTGTGTTGTTTTTCAGTATTAGCAATACAAATTTTCTGAATAAAAGGGGAAAGCCTGGGGCTTTTAACCACACTGCACCTGATGGGAACAGGCAGTAGAATGAGCAGAACACAGCCATCAATCTCATGCTGCCTTTGGGCCACCAGCTGCTGCCAGGCTGCAAAGTCCCAGCCATGATGCTTATCCTGGTTCTTTAGCTCCAGCTAATTACCACCCAATCAACAAAACAGGTCTCCTTAGACCTCCCTGCTACCATTTCCTTTGTGTCATTTCTGCAATTACCTACTGCATTTTTTTTGCTGTCTTACTCTTGAAGGCCAGCTGAAACTTCCTATTTCAGGATACTGTAGCCGGGCTGCTGAGGAGAATGGGTTGGTATGCACAGTCTACCTTAACTTCATCGACTGCTCTACTTCCCAAACATTTCTGGATGCAGTTACAGGCAACTGGAAATCAGTGCAGTGAGCCAAGATAGACGCAATGTTCACACTGTTCTTCTGAAAGACAAGCAGCAGAATTAGCTTTCCCCTGTCAGGCACCCAATTCTGAAATAACACAGCAGAGTGGAATGGCACATGGCTGAAGAATAAGCTGCAGTCCTGCAACTTCCAACAGAGATATTAGTGGGGTGTGGAGGTGACGTTTGTGCCTCTCTAAGGCACACCTTTAAAGGATGCATGAAAGAGAAGAATGCATAGTACAGCAGGAGGTCAGTAATGCATTCTGCCTTTTTGGGTCTGTTTTGTGTTTTGTTTCAGTTTTTTAAACAGCACATGATCCAGGGTGCCACTAGGCAGCACGTTAGCGGGGACATTATGGCAACTCCACATGGGGTAACATTCCTTTGCTTACTAAGCTGATCCATTCTCTTGATAATCAGAAAAGAAGCTCTGCAGAGGCAACAACAGCATTACCCATCACGTAGTTCCCCCTTAGCTTTCAGTTCTTGAGCAACACTCTCCCCCTTTCAGTTCCCCCTGTAGCTTTCAGTTCTTGAGCAACACTCTCCCTACAGCTCACTAGTTAGCAACATACCTCCCTCACCAGAATTGTTACCACACTTTTTTGTAATTTTATTTTACAGAGAGTAGGATGTTACTTGTTACCACAGGACAGCTGAAGAATACATGTCATCTCATTTCACTGTGCAAACTACTCTTAGGACAAATAGTCCTGAAATGCAAAACTAAAGCTAAATAAAAGCTCCATCCTTCTCTGTGGCATACTAACAATTTATTATTTTCTTTTCATCTGGTATGTATAACAACCATGAAGAAAGAACATCTTTTAAATAGAAATGACACTGAATTGACTCTGGCAGAAGTTAAGACAGCACTCCTGTAGCATTCAACTCCCTTAAAATCCCTACTCATATAAGGTATCTGTCAGCAGAAAGAAAAACAGCTGGCAAAGTCTTTTTTTATCAAATAAATCTTACCTCACACAAGTGTGTCACATGGTCACCTAACTGCTCCACTATGCTCTGTATGCTTTAAATTAATTCTGAGCCAGCAAAACCATTTCACAGAAAATTCTGTGATCACAGGAGTGATCACATAGAGACGAATAATGTAAAACATACTCAGTTATTCACAGCAGCCACAACTGATATATATGGATTTTGGGCACAGCCTGTTAAAACTGAACATGGAAGATTACAATACCACCTAATATTTTCTTTAAAAAAAAATCCATAATTCAGGTTTTTTGAAGCCTTGGGTCACTTGTTATTTATTCCATATAGCAACAGCATACGTAAATTTTATATCCCACATCATATATTCAAAATGGAGGGGTTTTTTTAAAGAAGAATCGCCATAGCTTTTTCAGAGCCTGACTCAACCTTCATAATATCAGTTCTTCATAGTCATTTTGTTTCTCATTAGCAAATTCATTTCTTAGCTGGCAGAATAATCATCAAATGCATCAACCATCAATAGCCAGAACAAACAAGTAATTATGTATTAGATAATTGCAGAGTTTTAGATTATAGCCAGTATCTACAGAATTAGTTTTAAACACTTCAGCACTGTAAGAAACTGATTCCTAATTTAAGACCTCAAAAATGAGCATCTTCTAGTCACAGAGTGGCCCATATTCATTGTTCACATTCTACTAGACAATCCCCAATAAAACAGATCAATAATTTGAAGATAATTTTGCATTCAACATTGAATAGGCTTCCTCATCTGCCAGAAAGATAAAACCATATTAGTATCCTCCTGGACAAAATGTCCAGCACACAGCTGGATAAACACACCATGGGGTAGGTGAGCAGTTGGCTCATGGGTCGAGCACAGAGGGTAACAATGAATGGGGGAACCTCAGACTGGTGATCTGTCACTACTGGGGTTTCACAGGGCTCCACCTTGGGCCCTGTTCTCTTCAAAATCTTCATAAATGATTTGGTTGCAGGACTGGAGGGGATACTAAGCAAGTCTGCAGATGACACAAAACTGGGAGGAGATGCTGAGTCCCTCAAAGGCAGGGAGGCCCTGCAGAGAGACTTTGACAAATCAGAGGGCTGGGCAATCACCAACCATATGAAGTTCAATAAGGGGAAGTGCTGGATTCTGCACCTGAGATGGGGCAACCATGGATGTACATCCAGACTGGGGAATGAGATGCTGGAAAGCAGTGCCATGGAACAGGACCTGTGGCTCCTGGTTGATGGCAAGTTGAATATGAGTCAGCAGTGCCCTGGCAGCCAGGAGGGCTAACAGTGTCCTGGGGGGCATCAGGCAAAGCATCGCCAGCTGGTCGAGGGAGGGAAGGGATTGTCCCACTCTGCTCTGCACTGGTGAGACTTCACCTTGAATATTGTGTGCAGTTTTGGTCACTGCAGTATAAGAAAGACATTAAGCTCTTAGAGAGTGTCCAAAGGAGGGCAATGAAGATGGTGAAGGGCCTTGAGGGGAAGCCATATGAGGAGCGGCTGAGGTTGCTTGGTCTGTTCAGGCTGGAGGAGATTGAGGGGAAAACCTCATTGCAGTCTACAACTTCCTCATGAGGGGAAGAAGAGGGGCAGGCACTGATCTCTGTGGTGAAGTGACAGGACCTGAGGGAATGGCCTGAAGTTATGTTAGGGGAGGTTTAGGTTGAATATTAGAAAAAGGGTAGCTGGGTGCTGCAACAAGCTCCCCAGGGCAGTGGCCACAGCATCAAGCCCGACAGAGTTCAAGAAGTGTTTGGATGATATGCTCGGGCACATAGTGTGACTCTTGGGGATGGTCCTGTGCAGGGTTGAGTTGGACTCGATGATCCTTGTGGGTCATTTCCAACTCAGCATATTCTGTGACTCTGTGGTATCGAGGGTATGTTTACATCTATGGGGGAACCTGCAGATTAAAGCCAGTGTGTCTGAATACAAGGAACTAAACCCAGCTTACACAATCAGGATGATTGGACTCCCTCCTCGTCTTTCTGTTTTGAAATTTCTGCTTCTTTTCCAGTTGGGTTGTGTTTTTTTGAGTAATCCTGTAGAGCTAATCTCCAGAAAAACATCATCCATCCAGTATCATAGGACAGGATCAAACATGAGGAGGGAACAAAGGTATTTAAACACAACTGCATCAATAATAACAAAAAGAAATTTATCAAAATTTTCATTTGCTATTAGAAAAGAAAAAAAAGGGGGGGGCATATCTGAAGATACAAATCGTCTCTTCTATTACTGAAACCTTCTCAGCATTAGGCTATTTAATTCACCAACACTCAGAGAAACAGTCTAATTCATGTCTTTAGGTACTAAGAGGGATCCACATTTTGTATTAAAAATGTTATACAGAATAGTTCACAAAAACGGGGGGAAAAAACCAAAACTCCACTAAAAAAAAAAAAAAAAAAAAAAGGAGAAAAAAAAGGGGCAAAACAAGTACGTGTTCCCTGTACGTACACTGTATATAAATCAGGCTTTAAAATTCAAATTTGATTTTCTAACCAAAATTCAAATTCACAGTCTAAGTTTTAACCAGAAGTAACTTTAGCAAGTTAATCATTTAAAAATCCCATAGTCCTGAAAAATGCTGCAGGTTTAATCTTTTCAGTCTTCTACAAATAATAGAGAAGAACTGAAGAGAGAAAAGAAAAAGGGGTTAAATAAAAAAGCAACTCCAAAATATATGGAGACCTAAAACATTTATTTTTCTTATGCTAGGCATGTGAAATGCACATTTCATTAGTGCTGAACAGATGTTCTGAGTTCCCATGTACTCTTGAATTTTTTAATTCACCACAGTGTCTTACAGAAATGAAATGGCAAGAGTAAGCAATCATTTCCTGAAACTTGTGTTCAAACCCTGACTAGGTTACAAATGAAATGAAACAGCTCAATCCTACAAGATGACCCATCTCCTGCACCTTATGTCTAATGTCTGTGCACTTCAACAGGAGTGGATACACCTAAACACCTCCTAAGGTCAGACCTTATGTTCATTGAGAAAAGAGAGCTGCAAACCTAACGCTTGCTGAGAAATCTGTCTGCAACTGCAAAAACATCTTCAAGATAGAGTTTAATTTAAAATTTCAGATTAGCTGAAGCACATGGAAGGCATCAATTGATATTAGTGCCAAAGAGCACCAGCTCCTATTCTCTTGGAAAGAGATACACAAGTATACTCCAGCTGCTTATTTTCTTATTAGAAAATAAGACCAAACTATCATGAAGCCAGAGTTAATTTAATTTTGGTGGTTTTCACTTGGCTTTTCTTGCTGCTGGCCATTTTGCAAGTGGATAAACAGACTTTATTTGTAATTTGTACTTTCTTTTTTTTTTAACTTATCTACAGACATAGATAAATTCAACATCTGTCAAGAAAGATGAAGTTGTCTAAGTGTACGTTTCTGCAGCCTAACTAAACACTCTTTCTGTGTCTGGCACTGATCTTTTCAATGAGCATCTTTTCAGTGAAACTGAGCATACAATTAAAAAACCTGAGGTCACCACTAAGTCTCTTTAGATACATTAGCTTTTCAAAGGTTTAGAATTTAAAGGGAGCTTATGGGGATTGTAAGTCAAATGCAACCAAAAATTGTTGCTTAGGTAAAAAGAAAAGCAAGCAGAATAGTGGTTTTGTCTGATATATGGAAGTAATTTTTTTCCCAGATAATTCTTGTGTTAGGCTAATTCTAGAAACAAACTGAAGTTATTGTAAGTTATGTTTTCTCCAGGCATATTTTTAAGTCTCCACACTAAAAAACCAACCAAAAAACCAAAACAACACAAAAAACACAAAACAAGAAGAAAAAAAACAAAACACACACACACCACCAAACACCACCACCCCCAATCAAAAATACATCCACACATCAATTAGGCATTTTCCTGCCTACATGAGCAATTACGTATTTTAGTAAGGCTCTTTTTTTTTAATTTCAGCATAATTTCTCATTATAAAAAGCCTTCCATTATTTGTGTTTTTCTTACTTTAGTCATGTTAACTTTTTGCTGACTATATTCTCACATTAAAACCAAACAAACAACCCCAACCAAACAAAACCTCTCTTCACATGTAAAACATTAAGTGTTGGAAAATAATCATACAAAAAAGCCAGTCATGAAATAAAAGTATGACTCCTCCTATTCTCACACCACATGAATCAGCAGACACTACCATTTTTTCTGTGGTGAAATTTCCTTTTTCCTTTCATAAATCTAATATAGTTTCAGATAAATGTATTGGAAAGCAGTACAAAAAAGAATGGTTTTAATCATGCCTTTCACAATCATGTTCATTCACTTCTTCAAACTACATTGATCCTCTTGGACGTTCATTCCCTGGTCTGCTACTACCTGTGCTCAAAACATCATCCTGGAAAATTTCTTCATCTTTTTGGAAAACAACTTCCATTACATGACAAACCAGGACACATCAGCCCTCCCTATGGAAACATTTTGGCCCTGGAGTGCCCCAAAAAAGACAGCCGCAGGTGGTCTTGGTCACTGGTGAAGCCCTGACAGTTGTTGCAGAATTCAAGCAGTGAAAGGAAACCACAGTTCCTGAAGATAGTTAGGGCCAGGATCTGCCTGTAGCATGTAAGCCAGAAATAACACAGAGCACCAAGCCCCACACAGAGCACCCAGCAATACCTACCTCAGCACCACCTACATCCCACTCTGTGGGTGTTTAAAGCAAAGCACAAGAGCAGCAGCTGCACTGACACCCCCCGACCCCACAGCATAATTAAGTGGCTCACGGTCTTCCAGCCTGAGGAGGAGGGACATTTGCTTTCACATCAGTCTACTGCTGAAACAGGCTGAGGAATTAGACTGCATCACTGGAAAACATTGCTCTTCCTGGACAGTTCTACGGGAACTGCAATCAACATACAATGTTTATAATTACTGTACACATTTAAGAGTCAACTCTGTCGACAAGTCTTCGTCAACACAGTTATGCAAAAAATGAAAAAAATAATAAAAAGCAAGAAAAAAATAGTCCAAATGGTTTTAATTTTTTCCAGTAACCTCTATGACATTTTTAAAATGGAATAAAATATAATTTTTATATGAAGGGTTCCTCCAAAAGCCTGATATTGAAGCCAATACTGTACAAAGTTTTGGGGTAAAACTCATTAAGTGACAGATCTATCTGATGCTCTACCACCACCATATTACTTTGCAGTACAGAGTGCCAGCAGTAACTACTGCTCCAATATAACTTGTTTCCTCAAATGCAAACCATATTTATTTGTTAAATACATCCTCAGTAACTTTAAAAAAAAATCAAGAAGAAGGAATTAATGGATTTTTTTAATTAATTTAATCTAAAATTGGTTGGGCAATAACTTTGCAAAAATAAGAACTATATTAAAGACTATCAAAACATAATTTATTTATTTCAGCTACAAGGTAAATTTAAGAGAACATAATTCTTCCATTTAAAATTCATCCATAAATTTTAATTGCATAAGAAGCACACATATGCATAAGAAGAAAACACACCTGAACACAAAAAAAAAAATGCACTTTTGGAAATCACAAATTCTAGGAGTTGTACAAGCTGAAAAAAATTAAAACCTTTTCCTGTCTTTATCAGAAATTCTGATAGAAGATAATTGCAGGAACAAGTCCGCAGAGATTTTTTTTGTTCCTTACTCTGAACTCACATCCTCAACAGCAGTAAACAAGATGTAAGCATGTCAAGGACAGACTTCATTTCATAGGTACAAACCTGGGAAAAATTGGAGGTCATTCATTTTCACCAGTCAGAATGCATACTACAGACTCACGACAAGATAAAGACAAAACACCTGCTCTATTAGAAGCAACTAAAAGTTTGTCGCAAAATTGGAAGCATTTCAAAGCTGAGAAAAGTTTTGCTTGCAGAATGGGGCAGGATGGCAGAGGGAAAGAAAATTTCTTTTCTGGAGTCCTGGGGGAAAGCATAGCCTGGAATGACATTCTTAAACCTACAACCACCGATTAAACATTGTCTTAAGGCAAAAATGCTACACAATGAGCTTATGCATGCATTGCAGTTTGTAGCTAAGTTATTATCTGCAATAAACTGATAACTATTCATTAACTTCTAAGCATAAGAGACAACTGGCAAGCTATTTCATGCCTCAAAGAATTTACAGCAAAAGGGAGAGAGGTAAACACACAGTGCAGGTGACTTTGTATCTGGAAAATAAAATGAACATTTAAAAATGCTGTTACCTTCCAGCTGTAAAATAGATTGATATTGACATGTCCCAACAAATGCAGATTTTAAAACCAATACTGAATCCTTATGTGCTATAGGCAGAAAAGCCAGCAATTCAGTTAATAACAAACAGCTATTAGGACTTTTTAGTGGAAATTAATTTTATTATTAGGGTCTATAAGAACAAGTACCAAATACGTGCTTCACAAGCAGCCCTAACTACAAGGGTCATAAAATAGTATGTGTACTGACAGTTATGCCTTCTAAGACTCCATGGGGGGAGGTTAAAAAGAAAATATGAAAATTAAAAATTAATAAGTCTACAGTACAGTTGTTCTGAACAGACGTATTCCTAAAGTCACAACTACCAAGGCAATCCCCAAAGGCAAGATTTTTGGCTCCATAATAATTTCTGAAGCACTTGGGAGTTCTGTGAATTATTTCATCTGCCTCAAAGCAGATTAAGGGAAGGAACGCTGCAGAAGTGACCAGAGCCCTACATGAGCTCCCCCCAGCAGAAAGCCAAACATCACTGTATTCTGTGCACACCAGACACTGACATTGCTGAGAGCTACCTGTTCAAAGACAAAATATGTCCTTTAATAATTCAACTCCTACTGAGATTCAGAAACAAGATAAGAGGCTAAAAACAACTTTGAAGCAGGATATTCAGAATTGCAGGTAACATCCATATTCACTGGTATGGACAGTGATACCTGTGTGCTCTTCTACCACCAGGCAGCATATCCACCCTTAAGCCAGGATGCAAACAGCCACAGGCTCTCCACGCTGTGTGTTTAGCATTAGTGCTTTCATCTCACAGCTCTCCTGACCAAATACAAAGACAAAACTTTCTGCTCTCCAGCTTAAAATCCAGTACCCTCCACACCGGTTTGCCTACAAGATGCCTACAGACCTTTTCAATTAAAAAATCCTCTCCACTTAAAACATATCTGCCCTCTCCTTAAGATTCTTGGCAACTTCAGGAAATTCAAATTTTGTACAGAAAATATGAATCTCTTCCCAGTCCTGTATTTGCTTTTTCATTTTTTCAAATGTTCCCATAAATCACAGAGGACCACAGCCTTGTAACTTTCCAGGGAAAAACAGGACTGCAGGTCTCACCTTCCCAAATCTCGCTGAGATATTTATACATACATGCAAAAATCAGAAAGCATATTTCATAACTCTTCATATCATACATACATTGTCAACTTTAGCTTCCATCTGCTAAATTCTTTGATTTGGTAATTGATTTATATCATGTTATCCTCCACAGAAGACCAGTATTTTAAAAAAAACTGTCATGTTCTTCCTTTATGATCAATTTTTCCCAGAAATATTTAATATCCCTTCTTCTCAGAGCAGCTCTCCAGGTTATGTCTCCTGAGTCCATTTCAGGTAAACAATTTTTCACACTGACATTTTCTTTAGTCTGTTGTAATTCACATTCCACTGGCCCCTTTTCTGTTCCTTCTATGGTATCAGTTAAGCTGGTTTTTTTCACACATACACTTTTTTCTTGGCCCAAGGACAAGCACGTTTCACAGGTTTTGAAAAAGTTTTGCATGGCAAAGCTTTCAGCTCTGACAGAATTCAAATGTATTTTAGAAATTTTAAAAAGTTGTGTTAATTCTAAGTATACATATAAACCCATTGGTGTTGAACTTTTTCCTAGTGGTACTATTAAATTTATAAAATATATGCTTTCTGCTGCCAATAATCACTTTTAAGATGTTCAATGGGTTAAGGTCAGATATTGCCCTTACGGTGATATAAAAGCACATAATCAAAATATTTTCTATTTTACATGCTATCAACAACTTCTAAATATATGGGTGAATGCAATAAACTTCAAATCTCTCTCAAATAGGTAATCAAGAAAAGGCCCTATTAAATTTTACAGACAAAAGAAGGACTCTTAATCCTCCAGTTGTGCTTCTCATACACGTATTAAATTATACACATCAGCTGAGCATATCTTCAGTTTTATACATGAGCAAAACAAATTAAAAAGAGGTGAGCACTATCATTTTTTGACTGGATTGACCCCTTGCCCCAAGTTCTGTTCAAAGACTGTCCATGAAGGCTTCATCTGGTGGCAGAAAGGGAGAAAAATGACAACTGGTCCTTAAAAGAGAGAAACCTTACAATAGCCTCTTCAGATAAAAACATAAGTAAAGTGACAAGTATTATTGCAAAGGGAATTTCTAGAAATGCATTGAATACCACCAGAAGGGTAAATGTTTCCTGAAATACTGAATAAAACAAGCACCATCAAAATAAATTATTCACTAATCCAGTAACTTCCTAGTCAATGAAAAATTAGTCAGATATGTAATTCAGTACACACATACCACATTCCACACATTTATTTATTATAAGGGGCATTAATTTAGCACAAGTGAATCCAGCTTGTGTCATATTTTATATACATGTAACAGGATTCTCATATCAGTCCACTTTTCAGTAGAAAGGTAAATCCAGTAAAACAACCCCACACCAAATTATTAATTAAGTCTTTAGAGGGGTCTAATTGTTTTGCGTACAATGCTCAGTAAGTCTGCACTCCTTATGGAGTTTCAATAAAAACCTAATTTAAGTAGCTTTGACTTATCAGAACACAGAATAAAGCACTAACCACATAAAACAGTTAGTGTAATTTAATCAAAGTGACTGCCAAAGCAGCAAAGGCTATTAAATGGCAGCAAAACCCACATACAAGCAATATACAGACTGAGCACAAGTCCAGTAAAATACTAGGTATCCATTAGAAGTGGAAAGATTAACTTGTTTCAGCAATTGGGTTGCTAACTAAGAGCCTTTTTAACTTTCCCACTATTATTTATGCCTGACCTGTCACTCTTTTTATTGCTCATCAGCACAATTCATCTACTGTCTTGTCCACAGAAAGGGACATTTTTAGAGTAAGAGATACTATCATATGCTTACTTTGTGGAATAAAACCAAAACTTAAAAAAAAGACACAAAAAACCCAAAACCCATAATACCGCAAAAGATTTTACTGAAGAGAAAATACATTTTGTTGCTTTATCTGTTTTACACCTGATATCATACACATCTTGTGTGGATTAGTGCATAGCCTCTTTTTCCTGGGGCAAGGACTTCAGATAAATCAATCATCACATGTTGAGTTTCATGGAGTGTTTCAAGAAATTGTTTCCAAGGCTATTCCATCTCTTGTACAGTTATTTCAACTACTAAGATTGTTTTAATATGACAAGTGGATAAAATTCATAAATAGCTGAGTAGCCAGACTCATTTGCTAAAACAACACAGACACTTACGAACCTAAATCTCTGAAGTGGTTTTCTGTCTCACTACAATTTTTCTTTTTAATCTTTCAGTCTGTTTTTGCTTTTTGAGAAATCTGGACTAAGATACTTTCAACAGCTGGAGCACTTGGAGTCAATGCACCACAGAAATCAAAGCCAGCTACACAAAGGACAGACTCACATCAACTTTCACCCAATGCTTAAAATAATTGTATCCAGAGTTTGATCAAAAAAATCTCAATCTTTTTTTTCAGAGGAAATTAAACTGTAGTGCACTAGCCTGGCACAAGCTTTTTCATTCCATACAACATTCAATAAAGATTTCTAACATAATGATCTGCAAAGTGGTACTTGAATTTATTTCTCATAGACAAGGTACATAGGAACGAAGGAGGTAAAATTTAAGATATACACTTTTATACACAGCAAGTCTTCCTTGGTACACTGCTTATCTCAGAAGGAGCTGCAAGCTCTATTTCTGTGATGGAAAAGAAAATAGCAGTCAGGCCAAAGCAAGAAGAGGTGTTATAGTTTATCTTGCCAGGGGGAGAAGCAGTACTTAAAACAAAGAAACAACAACAAAAACACCCAAAGACACCAGTCCAGTTTAAACCTTTATATTACAGTGAGCTGCTTTCATGCTTTTCTTGACAAACAAATAAAAACAAGTTTCTGCCCCCAGAAGCCCAAAATACACTGAACAAAGATTTTACATACATAGGAAACATACATAGCTTATTTCATCCTCAAAAAATCTCTCCTCTTTAAGGACAATGCTTCACCAAACATGTTGTCTGAACTTCTCTCTCCCTACTTTACCTTCCCACTATCAAGAATGCCATCACCACAGAAGTTGTCTTTTCAGGTCATCAGTGCACACTCCTAGCAGTTGAACGAGCCATTTCAACTAAATTGTATGAATGAGCCATATTTGTGTCAATTGTAAGATAGGGTTTATAGTTGATAAGACTGTTTTCACTCCCTCTTGTTTCTTGATGATGATCTTTTATTCATTTTCTGCATTTCTACATCACAACCACTCCTAATCACACCCTCAAAAGTAGTCCTTCTCAACACACTTGCTGGCTTTTTTCCTTTGAATGCTTAAACCTGATTACATAGGCAGTGCACAAACACTACATGAACACCTGGGGGGAAGCCCTCCCCAGGGGAAGCCAGAAGTTGTGTTTCCTACCTACTGACTCCAGGATCAGGTACTCAGAGCCCAAGAAGATAACTTAAAAAATATTCAGTCCTCAATTTCACTTAGGCTTGAGCAACCAAGCTAATAGCATAGCAAGCCCTAAGCTGAAGGCAGCTGGTAGCTAAGATGATAAACAAGAAAGATAAATATTTCATGAAGAGGAGATTATAGCTTGAGTTAGCATAGGAATTGCTGGTGTCCGTTCAACCAATTGTGCCACTTGGTGACAACCCTACAATCATCAGGACACCTTTGGCAATGACACAAAACTTTAACTTGGCCTCTATAGAAAATCTCCCATTCAGCCACAGAGGTGTTGCGAGAATTGTGACTGCAGGAATTAAGCACAGATCTCAAAATAAGTAAAATCAATGTCAAAAATTAAGTCAGAAAAGTCAATACATTCCTTCTGTAACCAAGAATTCAATCAAAGAGAAAAACATTTTCTTTGTAGTAAGAAACCCCTGCAAATCCCTTCTATGGTTCTGTGACAAATGTCTGCAGTGAAGCAAATGCTAGGAAATACTTTTGGGGAAGTAAAATATGGTTGAAACATGACTTGGTAAAGGAATGAAGGTGGGGCCTGATGGCCCAGGACTAGGCTGGACTACCAGGCAAAAAAAAAAAAAGTAGTCCTCCACACTAACAAGCCAGTCAATCCTGCACACCTGAAAGCCCTGCTTCTCCTAAAGACACCCATAAGACCTCAGAAATCCCCCTAACTGTCCTTTTCAGACTTCATTTTTAGCTACAGCAGTGATTGTGCAACCTTGACCCCCCCCCTTCAGTGACACTTCAGCTCCTTTCTTCCCCCAGCAATAAGTTGATTCAAGCGCACTAAGATTTTTATCTTTTGGTAAAGTATGCTTTCTGCCAGTTTATCTCTCTGCACCAGTATATCATGGGTCATATCAGAAGTAAAGTGCCAAAGCAGAAGCAGAAGGTGCATGTAGGAGGGACAGCAAGGACTTGGGAGAGCATTAAGACTACCTGCCCTTTCAGCAGCTCCTAGCTGGCACACTGGGTAAGCTGTCATGCAGATCCAGACCCCACTTCAAACCACGAAGAGCTGCGGGAGAGGGACGTGCAGAAAATTCTCTTGGCCTCACTCATATAATTTTGGATAATTCAAAACAGCTGTTGCAACTGGTTCTGAAGAAGACTAGATTCTTCAAGGGAAAAGAGCATCACTCTATTCACCACACAGCCAAAAGCACAGCGGCTTTTGAGTGCAGCCACAATGGAAGCAATCTAACAGTTCATGAATTCCAATGCCTAAGGACAAGACAGCATTAACAGTTTCTAAAGAATTTAAACAATAAATGCAGTGTAAAACTTTGAGCAATTTACAAATAATTAAAAACTTTCGATGGGAGATATCTGAAACTAATTGTGTCATTACATTAGCTAGAAGTTACCCTTATTTTAATAACTCGTGTTTTCCCTTGTAGTGCTAATTATAATTTTGTACTTGCACAATTACAATTTACCCTGAGAAAACACATACTAAAGACAGTCCAATTCACAAACTTGTTTTCATGGTTTTATCAATAACCACAAGCAAAGAATATTTATGCAGAGCATATTAATATTTTTAGACAGTAATATTATGGACTGCACTATGCAGAACAGAAATATAATATCAGGTGTGTATTGCAGATACACAGTAAAGCCTAAATTGAGTAGAATTTTCAAGATCACTACAACTTAAATTGGCAGTCACAGCTTGACAGGACAACATTTTTGACATAATACCTCTCAAATTACAGAGCAGTATGAGCATGGAAATTGTAAACACAAAATCCCAACAAGGTAATAACTTTAGGGCCCTTTAAAGCATGGCTAAACTTAAATTTTCATTTTTCCATAAATGACAGGCATGGCAATAAAAACTCTTAACTCGGGAGAATTTATTTTTAACAATGCCTCTCCCTTTTCTGTTTTTCCTATTATTAACAGGAGCAGAGCCAGGTTGGCAGCTGAAGAAATGAGCAACAGTCTCAAGACCACAAGGCGGGGGAGCAAGGGAAGAAGGAGATAAGCAGTGATCCATGTGGGAGATAAATAAGACAGTTTTATTACAAGCAGGGTGCTTGTGGTTGTCCTATGATGGGGAGTCTGGGGCTGG
>JAWWLV010000121.1:35863670-35922831 GCA_035041135.1 Platyrinchus mystaceus | reverse complement strand
TGATGTAATTCATTACCAAAAGAACTGACAGCAATCTGGCTGACAGTGAAATCATTATGCACATTACTATGTTTATCTTCAGCCCTCCTGGCAAATTTTTAAGAAGTGTTCAGTTACAGTGGTGTTATAAGATTCTCAAGAATTATCCTTAACAGTTATTAAAATATTGGAATATTACCCCTGTATTTGATTTGTATGCTTTACTCCTTCACCTGTATGATCTTCTGCATTTCCCTGTCTATGATGTTTTATTGAGTTTCTAAGCAGACATTGCCCAAAACCTGTGACAAAAACAAACCCAGTAATAACAGGAGGTAACATCTGTATCTAGTAGTGCATAAATTTAAGAAATGAATAGTCAAACAATATGCAAAAAGCATGAACTTGAAGTCCTACTTATGAACTGCAAGAGGTGCATTCAGGGAAGAGCTAATATGAATATACATTACCACATGTAAATTTCATTATTTTCTCAGTTTTCCATGTCAGGTTTTCTCACTCACATGTCCCATAACACAACAAATTCTCGCAAAGTACAGAAACATATCTGAGGGAATGACAGTCTACTGTCTCTCCCACACACAAACAAAATAAAAACCACAATCTTGAAGAGCCCAGCCACTAACAAAAACTAAGTATGAATAGCTGAAGGGACTTCCATCAGTTTGGCATAAGTAAAATAAGCCATAGAAGCCCAAGATCAGCTTTAGCTGACGTCACTTTTCAAGTGATATAAAAACATAATTGTAGTAATTGAGTTTTTTTAGTATGGGTAAGCTTTTAACACATCATAAACATTTTCATTGCAGTGTTGGATATTTTGACTTCTGTACAAGGAGCCTGGAGAGCTGATTATGGATATCTACATCTACATGGTAATGGCTGGTCTGCCTAGGAGGGCCATTCAACACAGTCTTTAAGTAATGGTGATCAATGGAATGCCCAATTTGGATGTTTTTGGAAACATCAGTGAGAATTTTCTGGGAAGCATAATGATGCTTGGACTATAAATTCCAATAAGTGGTTATTTAGCACCTGCAAATATTTAGTTGAATTTAATCCCTGTTATCAATATGGTGTTTTTATATGACCAAGTTCATTCACTGGCCTAAACAGGTCAGACTTCTCAACAGCTGTTTGAAGTGCATGACACATTCTGGACAGAAGCAGCTGTCAAGGCGTGTAATGAGGGCACTTTTGTGGGAAATACCACTTAATTGTGGCTGATGCTGCTGAATTAGTCATACTTCCTTATTCAGGAGACACTGTAGTGGAAGTTTAGCTCTTCTATCTCAAGACAGCATGTTTTACAACAGGAATTTAGAGAAACAATTGCAATAATGAAATAATTCAAATTCTGCTCTTTAGCCATAAATGTGCAATAGCCATTCCAAACAACACAGCACAGAAGGGGATTTTTCTGGGAGCAAACTATGGCTCAAAACACAAAATGTTACATTTTGAATTGTACAAAATCTGTTACTAATGGCCTAGAATAGCTATCACATGGCTTAGAATAGCTATCAATGAGTTGAAATCTTGTAAACACGGAGAAATCTTTTATGAACACGTGTCTCTCGAAGAGGTCTCTTCACTTTTTGTTGGTCCGCTAGTAAAAAATTGATTCTAGAATGTAAAATTAAAAATTGCTGCAGAAGCATTTTAAGCACAAATTCATAATAAATTTCACTCACAGCAGCAGATTTTATCTGTTGATTTTTTTACTAGGAACTTTACAAAACCATTCTGCTTTTATTTGTGTTTTCCCTGCCTCAGTTTCCTTCCAAAGACAGAAGCACACATACAGTTCCTAGCTGTTTTGTCTATTTGGGGTCTTATCAATAGAATCAACTACATCAAGGGTTGAGGACTTGCTTGCATTATGAGTAATTGACTGTTTCATTTGGTGTTTCCTAACTGCTCCTAATTTCCCCCGGGCTTCATATGTTTGCTGCGTGTTGTGTTCTATCAGCCGGGGACAGCCCGCATGCTTAATTTTAGCAGTGACGTTGGAACAGCCCACACAGGGAAAGACGCAGTAGCTATTGAGAAAGGATACAATGTGAGTGAATAAACATCTCCCACTGACTTCTTGTCCTTTCTGGAAAAGTTACTTGTTATTTCCATTTTCTCAATGTTTCCAGAAGAAAGGCTAATTAAAGGCTTGGGAAGCTCAGGTTGGAGTTTTCAGTCTGCAGCCCCACAGATTGCCTTTAGGCTGACAGAACAATTAATTCAACATGTTTCTCAGGAAGCCTCAGATTCTTCCTGTCACACTTGCACATTTTAAACTACACCACACAATTTGTTTCTTCAGTTTTGTGTTGATATTTTTATCAAAATTATCATTATTACCTGCAAGGCTGAGCTCTAATTATTAAAATGCTCAATGCTGAACAGGTCTAGTAGCCAGTATATACACATTCCACCTTAACAACCCCTTACAACCGCATCTACTACATTAATTACTACAAGGTCACAAACCCTTCCTCTGGATCAAAAGTGAACTGACTGTGGAATTCAACTTGACTGATCTTCCAATTAGAAATTTCTTATTGGCAAAATTTCTTATTAACTGGGCACCATAGGGATCAACTTTACTTCTGTTTCTATTTGTGTTTGTTATGATTTTAATATAGTTAATAGTAAAACATTAGGCAATTGCCATCACAGTCATGTAATTTTCTTTCACAGGCAGACGGATGGTACAAATGATGAGCACCACTGGAAAAGATTTAGCATCTCTAAAGTTACGATCAATATAGAAACTATGATATACAGGTGCTTTAATATGGAATGCCAAAAGCCTTTTTTTGGCAGCTCTTCTACGAAATGCTATTGGAAGAGAAGGTGCAACATTTAAAAAAAAAAAGTGTTTTACCAAGTAGCTGTGTCATGTGTGGTTCACGTTTCAGAGGTTCATGTATTACATTGGTCTTGGGAGAAAAGGACTAAAAAAAAGAAGAAACCACAACCCCACGGTTTGGAAATATTTGAAAGGAGTAGGTATACTGTGGGCCTTCCATAAAGTATATGTATGAATGTTGTAACCTCCATCTCATCCGAGATCACAGACTTGAAGACAGAAAAACATAGGAAGAAATAAATTTGCCCCAAAGTTTCCAACTAATCAGTGTAATTTTAAAATTCTGTTGCTTTATATCTTAAATAGATATATCTTAAACATATCTTAAATATCTTACATTTAAGATATTCAGAACTGAATTGTGCGACATTTTCAAATGTTAGTGCCTATTTCAAAATACTATTTCTGATTTACTTATCTGGCACAGTAACTCACAAATTAATGCACTTTCAGAAATGGGAAATTTTGCTCTCCCACCATGATAGACAATCGTTCCTGTAAACCTTAGCATAAAGATCATCTCTTCTGAGAAAGTCTAGCATTTTAAATTTTGAGTGAAATTGCAGTTTCTTCTTTGAAAAGCATTTTTGAGGGTTATTAAACTGTACATGTTAACCTGAATTTATACACTGTTTTCCTAGTTCCAAGGTCTGTCCTTGTATTTATGTGAATCAAAAGTAACTGAAAATATGGCTCGATTTTCCATAAACATATAGAGGAATACAGTAAAGGCAGTTATGCAAAGGAAAGGAATATAAGTAGTACAGGGTAGGTTAAAAATCATAACAAGAATGTATGGCAAACCTTTATATACAATTAAAAATTTGAAAGTCAAGTGAAACTTTACAGTCAACATTATTCTACAAAAGCTGTAATCCTGCAACAGTAGGAAGTACTGAGTGGATAGCATCAATTAATCAAATCCATAGACCTAATTAATTTTCACTACCTATGTATTTATTCAGGTACAACAGTAATTTTCACTTTTTCCATCTCTTCCATGAATACCAAAACTATTTTTATAATGACATTTCTCCATTTCACATTTGTTTTCAGGGCTAAACATTGCTTACACTTAGCCTTAATGGCAGATTTCTGGTGACCATTAAATCTCCTCATTTTAAGTCCGCAGTTATGCAATATTCCTTCCACTTACAGACTCCTGCTGTTACAGTGGGAGTCTCTGCATTGGCTCAGTAAATGCTGCTTTCCAACAGCATCAAAGTAAAACAATTTTTTTTCAGTTCATGTTTGAAATGTTATCAGCACACAGTTAAAGATGTTTATTTAGACAGTGGTGGTCTTACATTTTACGCATTGAATACTTCTCCTAATATGTTGGTATAAGACATCTTTCTGTAACAGCAGCAAGATATTTTGATTCAAAGTGTGGGTGGGTGGGCGTGATCAGCCTAGGAGACAAGCACTCTCACAGACCAATGGGTAAGACAGTTACCATCTAATGAGACTGAAAAAGGTGGAATTGCTTCTGTTAATGCAGGTCTGCCATTCATGTCAATTTACAATGCAAGTTATCCGAAACAGAGACACGGACAGAAAGCAAGTCTAAAATCTTCACGACTTACACTGTAACACCAGCTACATTCAGAGACAGACTGCAAATTAAGCCTCAGCCTTTCCAGGAGTTTCATTGTAACATTAGAAAAGCTTACCAGCAGCTTCAAGAGAGCTGTGGCCTACCTAGCAGAGGCAACTTTGGCTGCTCAAAGTCAGTTTTTCATCGGCAGGAGAAAGACCAAGATGAATGCTTGTCACATCTATACTTCACACTTTACTTAAGAAATACAATTCTGTGTTTGCAGTGTTTTGGGCACTTCTGTTTTCCAAAGTCTGAAAATAGCTCAGCCTTCACCAAAATGGCATTTTATTACCTTGTACTTTACTAAAGAGGCGTATTTTTGGCCACAGCTCTTCCCAGAGGGTACAGTATAGAGCACAGAACCACTACAGCCTCTCAGCCTTATCTGACAACAGAACAGTTACATGGTAAGACAGGAAGAGAAATTAGGAACAGGTTGCATTATGGAGTACTATGGCTAAAAAGAGAATTTTAGGGCGTATGGGTTTGAAGTAAATTTTTTGTACATGTATTACACATTAAACGAAGACATGGTCAGTGGTTTCAAATAAGATGATTTTATTTTAATTTTTCCTAATTGTTTATACAGCACTGAATATTGTGGTGACTTTCAGACCTAAAATAATCCCCATACACATAGAGCTGTCTGTGTATTGAAAACCAGTACAGATTGTCCTGTGTTATTTTCAAATGAAAGAACTGTTACAACTTATCTCCACAGATATTACAATCTTTACTTAACGAAACTGTCAGTTAACATTTTGTCATGCTGTCTTTACCTTGTCTTATATTAACACACCACTATTCATTTATTAATATTTTGTTGACTTTAGACTGCAAGGTTTTTAGATAACGAGACAATATCGCAGACTCAGTTGTTGTAAAGACCTATGTATTTTGGTAATCTGTCAAAAGGGCATTCAAATCACTAAGAACTAAAATACAAACCAGACAAATAATCATTATTTGGTCTGATAACTGTTTTCAAATGTTGTAAATATACAGCAGTGTAACAAAAGTTCCATTTAAGTGGTACATCCAAAAGCAGCAAGTGACTAATAAGTTCCCAGAAAAGTTGCAAAGTTTGTCCATTCCAGATAGGATTGTGCTCAAATAACTGTGAATCCATTACTTTCATCTTGTATAGAAGGACTCTTGTTACTTGCTGAATTTATTTTCCTGTTTGGGCAGGAAATCATCTAGCTAATTTTATCTGTGATTTTATTTAAATCATTTCTCATCAAAGTAATCTTCCAGAAGCTAAGGCTGTCTTCCGAAAGCTTTAGTTTTTATAAGTTTATGGTCCTTGCGCTTTCTGCGACTTCATCATAGAACCAGGTTTCAGTAAACATACTAGAGTTTTGTAAAGCCTCAAAAAGACGCCTGTAGTCTTCTGGATACAAGTCACGCATGGCGGCATTTTCTGGAATTTCTAGCGCTTTCAGTAATTCGCCACCATTGTCCAAGCTCCATGAACTGAAACAAAGAAAGTAAGTCTTAATGGAGCATTCCTTTCTGTGAAAAATTAAAGCAAGAAACGTTATCTGAAGGTCCATTTTACTCTTTCACAACTTCTAGAAGAAGTTAACCTCTTCCTACAACATAAGTTATTTTCAATTCATACTGCAAACAGGAAGAAACATCTGCTAAAAAGACACATAAATACCAAATAAAGCCCCCGGCAGACATAGGCAATACCGAACCACGTAAGTGTCCTCATTACAGGGTGGGTGGCCTCCTCATTACAGAACGGGTGCCCGCCCTCCCTCCCTCCCTCATCCACCTCAAATGCATAAGTCAGTAACAGGCATTACAGCATAAAAAGGGGTTATTCTTCAATGCCTGGGAAATGAAAGCCAAGGTAATCCTGAAGAAGATGAGTCAGTATAGCATGAATTAGTGACTTACACCTCCCAGGTATTTTCTTCTATATATAAACAGATGTATGCACTCTCTCTCCATCTACATCATTGCTATGAAAGCTAGACCTTTATAAATGTGCACATACATTAACTATTTCCCAGACAGGAAAAGGGTGTATAAATACACAGAAGATTCACATTAGAAGCCTTCAACTTCCCGGCTGAAGGACTGAGTTGAAATGAGAGACAACACTGAGCTTTAAGAGTGAAGTCCATTAAGGTCCTTTGCACTTGTCTTTGCTAAGAGTTACTGGAATTTAGCAGCTTTTTCTTCTTCCCTCTTTCTGGAAATTAACTTTCATAAGCTATTATCAGCAAGTGAGAAGTATATTCATTATTTTCATCAGCAAGTAGAAGTCAATGCTTTCCAGACTGTAAAGACCTTCCATTTCTGGGAAACGGAAATCTACTGATCATAAAACAAACATGAATAGCTCCAATGCATTACCAAAAACAATAATTACAGTTTCATAATTAGTAAATAAGCCTAAAGCCTAATTTTTTAATTAGATAACAGCCATTTGAGGACATCCCCATTCCACCTTCAATAACCTTCAGCTGTTTTCATTAGCATGACTTTGATGTCTGTTATAAACTGAAACTTTTTCAGCTTTTGATTCCATACCTGCAAAACTCCTGGTGGCTTTATTATTACGTCTGTAAAGTAAGTGAAAACTTCTTGCAGACACATGACCTCACCCCCACTGGAGGTACAGAGAATTACTGCACATATACATCATAAATACTTGTTGACCTTTCTGTCAAACCTCAAGTTTTTATTATCTGCAAATACAAGCCAGGAACAGTCCCCAAAATACTGTATTGTGGGTTGCACAAATGAAATCTTCTATTCTATATGTAAATAATTAATTTTAAAAAAGCACAGTATTTCATCTGCAAATAAATACCACTTTAAGAACATATGTTAATATTTTCCTACATTTCTCTAAAAAAAGTATAAAAACTGTAATTCTTTCTTACTTACTTCAGTCTATCACTGAGTCTAGACGTAGGCTTAGCGAGACACTGTTTCACCATGAAAATAAAGGTACTTGCATTTGTGGGCTTCAAGCCTCCTGTAAATAGATTTTGCTGAGGAGTCAGTCGTACCAAACATAAATGGTCATTTGGCAGCCACTGAAAGAAAAACAAAATAAATCACGGAAAAGATGATAGACTGTCTTTAGCTAAGGGTTTCATCTTCACCACCACTAACATTTCTTATTAGGAGTCTTAACTTGATGATTTCATTGGAAGATGAGGCTTTACCTTCCCCGTGCCCCAAACAGGAAAGGAAATAGAAAACAGAATCACTTGGGTTTTATTTTTACATTTTAAGACTAAACTTTCTTAGTTGAAATAGACAATACAGGCTTGATGTGAGCTTTCAAGATATTATATGGCCTGAAGTATTCCTATATATGCAAGGCATCAGATTGCTTCAACTACCTGCCTTTTGTATATAAAGATGGAATTATTTGAGTGTAACACTAAGAAAACACTGCAACTCAAGGATTTTATGAAATTGGGATGGAGTCTTTAACTGACATAAATGTACTGTATTAGCAGCAATGGATATATTGTCCAACAGATCTCACATTTGTACTTCTCCTAAGGCTATCACAATACATCTTGCATAATCCACCTGATATGCCTCTCTACATGGTTTTTCAGCAACACAACTAAGCATGTAAGGCACACCCAGTCACTTACATTCACTGATAGTCATATATCTTAAAGAAACATTGCAAACAACACTCAAACCATAGCAGTTTTCTGGGGAGGGTAAAACCAAATATTAAGTAAACATGCTTTTATATTACCAGAATTAAATAAGGATATTCTTCTATTACATAAAGGAACATTGTTACTTCTTTAAAAGAGAAAAGTAAATAAGTTTACACAAGGTAGTTTTGCACTTCTCAAATTCAAGCTTTGAGACTCATGCTTTTCAGCAATTAGCTAGCACATGAAATCTATAATGGAGATATGAGCAACCATTTTATCAAAACCAGCAGGATACTGATAGTGTTATTAACTGTGGTAACACTTGTTTTGTTCAAGCAGGTAGATGTTTCCCTGTCAGTAACCTTTTCTGAAAAATATTTTACCTGTTCACATTCTTTTATGCTATTTATTCACCATTTTTTTCCATCATAGACACAAAAGATAATAGTTAATTTCAGTTTCTAAGTGAATAGCAATTCTTCACTCACTTTTGATGAATCTACATGCTGCCTGTAAATTTTAATTGGAACACTTCTTAAAAAAATACATCTATAAATGCTGTTATAAAGTTATTTTAACCTTTAATAAAAAGTGGTTTAGCTGCATCTTCAGAAGAAGAAAAGTGTACACTACAATCTTACCTTACTTTTTGGTACTGCCAGGCTCCCATTTTTCATATTAGTTGCAAATGATGACCAAGGTTCCTATGGGAGGAAGCAAATATATTACAGATTTAAAGCACTTTAGAATAGAATAAACTATTTCAGTTGGAAGGGACCTACAACAATTGTCTAATCCAACTGCCAGTGCAATTCAGGGCTGACGAAGTTAAAGGGCACTGTCCAAATATCTCTTGGGGCATCGACCACCTCTCTAGGAAGCCTGTTCCAGTATTTGACTGCCCTCTTGGTAAAAAAATGCTTCCTAATGTCCAGTCTAAACCTCCCCTGGCACAGCTTTGAACCATTCCAATGTGTCCTATCACTGGATACTAGGGAAAAGAGCTCAGTATCTCCCTTTAGCCTTCCTCTCCTCAGGAAGTTGTAGAGAGTAATGAGGTCACCTCTCCTCAGCTTCCTTTGCTCCAAAATAGCCAAGCCCAAAGTCCTAAGGTGTTCCTCATGTAACACTCCTTCCAGCCCTTTCACTGGCTTCATTGCCATCCTTTGGATGCATTCAGAGATCTTCACAACCTTCTTAAGTTGTGGGACCTAGAACTGCCCAAACATTCAAGGTGCGGCTGCACCAACTCTAAATTCAGTGGAACAACCACATCTTTTGACCACCAGATAATGCCATGTTTGATGAACCTCAGGATGTAGTTTGCCCTACTGGCTGCCAGGGAACACACTGATGACTCATACTGAGCTGCTGTCAACCAGCACCCCCAAGTTCCTTTCTGCAGGGCTGCTATCCAGTCACTCCTCTCCCAATTACTATTTGTGCTCAGTGTTACTCCATTCTAGGTGCAGAATCCAGCATTTTGACTGCTTTGATCTACTTAGACCCCTCTGCAAGGCATCTTGTCCCTCAAGAGAGTAAACAGCACCTCCCAGTGTGGTGTCATCAGGAAATGTGCAAATGGTTCATTCAACTCCTGCATCCAGATTGTTGGTAAATATATTGAACAGGACTGGCTCTCAAATTGAACCGGTGGTCAGCCAGGTGTGGCCCCATTCAGTGCAGCCCTCTGAGCTCTGACCTTCAGCCAGTTCATCACCCAGCACACCATGAACTCTCTCCTACAGCTGGACAGCTTCTCCAGAAAGATGCTGTGAGGGGCAGTGTCAAAAGCCTCTCTGAAATCCAGAAAAAGGACACCCACCACCTTCCCTTCATCCACTGGGCAGGTGACCTTATCATAGAAGGGCGTCAAATGAGTTAAACAGGACTTTCCTTTGTGAACCCATGTTGACTGTGCCTGATGATTGCATTATTCTTCAAATGCCTATCAACAGTACCCAGCAGAATCTTCTCCACAATTTTTCCAGGTACTGAGGTTAGACTGGCAGGTCTGCAGTTCACTGTGTCTTCCCTCACACACTTTTTGTAGACTGGAATAACACTGGCCAGCTTCCAGTCAGCAGGAACCTCCCCAGATTCCCGAGACCTTTGGTAGCTAACTGAGATAGGTCCTGCCATAATTTCCACTTGCTCCTCAGTACTCTGGATTGAATCCCATCAGGCCCCATGGACTTGTGAACATTCAGCTGATACAGCTGATCCCTTACAATTTCAGTGTCTGCAAATGGAAAGTCACTGTTCCCATACTCATGGTCCTCCAGCTCAGGGGACCAAGCAGTCCAAGGTTTATCAGTATTATTAAAGACTGAGGCAAAAAACACATTGAATGCCTCCACTTTTTCTTCATCCCTCTTAGTCAGATGACCATCTTCAAAGAGTATCATTCTTCAACTCCTTAATATTTACCTTAATATATACCTTGTGATATAAGATACCTTGTGTATTTAGAAGACAATAGATAATGAAATTTAATTTTAGATTAGAAAAACACTTAAACTGTGAAAGTAGGTTCCTAGAAAAACAGAGCACAAAGAAAGGTAATTCTGAAAAGCATAAACTAAGGGAAAATTGATGGCTATGTGTTCATGTTGAGGTGAGGGAACAAGATAAACCATTTTTAAAACTAAATCATATTATGCTTAACAAGGTAAAATACGTACTGACTAGCAGGAGAAGCAGGTATGCTTGGAACACAAAAGCACCAGCACTCAAATACCAAATACAGCTTAGGAAGACCAAAGCATACATGATGGCAAAATTAAGAGGACAGTGGCTTGCAATGAAAATACTGACACCATAGTGAATCATGATGACACTTAATGGAGAGTTTTACACAAAACATGAGTGTTTCAGCTTTTTACATCAATACTTTCTACACAAGTTTTCAAGCTAATAAAGTTCCCCAAGCTAATAAATTAGCTTCCAATTAGTTTACGACAGTAAACCACTATAAACTCTTTTTGAAAATCATGTCCATAGCATTAGGCCATATCAGCTGGTACAAAACACTTACCATGTGCAGTAGTTCAATTTCACATCCTATTTGAGCAAGTACAGTAAGTGCTTGATAAGCCCATACATCCCCAGGCTTTGCTTTTAATACCTAAAAAATGGCAAAGAAAGAGCTTTTTTGTTGCAAAAACTACAATTGTTTCTTTATCTAAGCAAAATCGTCATTCATATATATATATATATGTAAAATTCAGTTAAGTCAAAGAAATTCAGCTAAGTCTAAAATTACAAAGCAGAGTTACATTAGGCCTCAAATACATACTCTGTGCTATTTTAGTACATCTTGTCAAAAGACGTGACTAGAAAACATTATAACAGGCTGAGTATTTCTTCACAGCAGTTATTTGGATAACTGAACTGTGTACGAATCTCCAGTACAGACTTTCTGGTCCCTTTTAAGGCAGAGAAGTTTCACACAGAAGAGAAGCAGGGATTATATTACATATCAAAACTGTAACTTTGTCAGAGTTATCAGCTTGCACTGATAAAGTAACATTCCCAAGAAGACATGCAAGCAGAGTAAGTAAAACATCAGGTGACCTCACTGAACATAAAGCAACTTGCACAGTCATCATCCTGATCAATATTACAGACCAAACAACTCTTAGGACAAGAAACAAAGAAAAGCTTGTGATTATTCTCAAACAGAGCAAGGAAAGGAGTAGATTGTAGCAGGGAGATTAACTTCTTATAATAGATTTACACAGCCTTGTCATATAATAAAAAAACAAACCAAAATAACCAATAAAAAGGAACCAACAGTGCCCACTAAATGAAGGTTTCAATAGCTTTTACTACACAACTCTCATTTAACAGGGTTCACGATAAAGCCAGAAAACTTAACAAAAAAAAAAAAACAAACAGCACAGTGACTGCATTAAATGAATGGGCTGCCCTGTATTTACTCAAAAATGTGGCCATTAAAAATATGCCATGCAAGTGGGTATTTCAGTGGTGTCCAACCTGTCATTTCACAGAATAACATACTTAAGACTTTTAATTTTTTTTCAGAGAGGTGTTAGACACAACACAGGTTGTGTAAGCAGACCTCAAAGGCTTACAAGTAATTAAAGGTTTATGGCTCTGTACGAACCTCCCAGTTTATCAGAGAAAAAAGGTATCCTTGAAGTATAAGTACAGTTCTAGTTCTGGACAGCGTAAATTAGGAAAATTAGAAAACCCAGAAAGCTGCTCTGCACCTCAGTGTACAGAATATTAATAAAAAGGTGTGTAAATCATTATATTTTGGCTCAGTTCTTTTCAGTACTGCATACAAAAGTGGCTCAAGAGGACAAGTGCATCTCACTGAGTATGGTATTTAGTAACTTGGAATCATCTACCTGGAATCCTTTTCATTTGCATTTTGAATTCTGTCTTCATTGTCTATTACATGCAACTAGTAAACAATTTTGTTGCAAAACCATGTTACAGAATGTAAGCACCTCACAATTTACAATGGAAAGCAGCTAGTCTGCTGCTGCATATTCTTCTCAAGGACCAGTCTTCACACTTGTAAGATTTGTGGTTATATGACAAGAGAATGTTTCTTGACAGTGCTATCACTGCATAAAGAGAACAAGTAGGAAGCAGACAAGACTTAAAAATTCTGGTAGAAAAAAAATTCACTAGCAAAAATATTAAACATACAATATAAATGGGTTTATGTTCTGTGAAGCACTACATCTTCATTACCTGTAAAATACCTTGCACATACCATGTATTCTCTTTCACTTAAAAAGAGGTTGAGTTCTACTCTTCCGTATTTGTATATGGAATTGCATTCATATAGGCCAAAAAGAAGCCTCCAAAGTCTGTTTCTTTCCAATGTGTGTGGCATGATTCCAAAAATTCTCAGAGGTACATCTGTTTCAATAACATGTAAAAGTATTTTTAAAATTTTGCAATTTTACATATTAGACAATCTCATTAATTCTAATGTCTAAATCACAAAAAAATAAGAGAAGAAAGTCTGTGAGCTCATGTTGTTCGAGAATGAATACAATTCAAGCCTTAGTCAAAGTTAAGCCCAGTTTGTGTTTGACTAAACCTTTAACAGACAAGAAAATACTTGACACCCCATATTGCCACATGGGGTATTTTTTGAAGCTATCATGAGTCTAAGTAAAGCTGAAATGTAGAAAATAGTATCCATTAATCGAGCACATATATTAAACAGAACACATACCTCAAGCAAATCCCAAAGATTTTGCCAAACTGCCTATGCACCCTTCAAATGTATTTGTAACATGTATGGCCATATACATATACCTGCCCTCCAAGGAACTGCTGATACACCTATGGTTTCAAAAAGCTTGTCAGAACACACGGCAGGTGGTTTCAGTGTTCCAGTCACCAGAGGATCCAGTCTGCAGAAGTCACCATAAATGACCTTTAATTGTCCATCCAGGCTCTTTTCTAGGGACTGAATAAAATCAGCTTCAGTTGAAGAAGTCTGGATACAGTAACTGGTCTTGCAAAAGATCCCACCCAAACAAAAAATACGTTCAAGCACTACCTAAAACTGTTACCCAGTCGACAAGAGTCAAATCTCAGAGCTGCTTCTTACAGCTGGTAAAAAGAATTGCTTCCTTCATTGTGCTGGACATTTTGACACTTTTTGTGCTGTGCAACTTGAGCGCCATTAAAACAACTCTTAAATTAGTAAGATGTTCTGCAGTATTTTTCTTTAAAAAAACCTCAAACTATACTTAACTAAGCAAACCACTTCATGTAATGATTTACAACTAGAATTCTTCATATATGCAGAGAGAATGCCTTTTATACACATTTTAAGTCAGAGAGTGAGAGTTGTTGGTTCCAAACCAGCACTGTAACACCACCCTTCTAGTACAGCTTCTGCAGCTCAGTGTCTGACCCCCTTTGAATCCATAAAAAGCCCAGGTGAGCAGGAGAGGACAACACACGTGTCTTAATATGTAAGTGTCAATTACAGGAAAAAACATTAAATAACACTTCAAGATAAGCAGAGTAACTAAAAGTATTTTTACAGATTTCTTAAAGCTACATATGGACCTCTTGTTTAAACATACATAACTACAGCAACTCTGATTAATATTAGTTTCAAATTTATACATGAAACTATTCATAGAAAGACTATATATGAACTTGAATTCCTGCATACACAAAATGTCAAATCATACCAAACAATACTTACTGTTATTAAGCATTATGTCAGATGTTACAAGTAACAATTACTGTCTAATTCCTTTTTGATCCAACAGCTATTACAAATTGTAAGTTAATTTCTTATTTTCCCTTTAATTAGGTTTTAGAAATATGCAACTGAATCAAGTGTACCTGTAAGTTTGGAAGATAAGCTAAGTTACTTTCCAGAGCTACCACTCTAATACCTGCATTGAGCAGAGTTTGAGTCAAGATTCCAGGACCTGAAGTGGGAAAATAAAAAAAAAAAAAATTAAAAAATTTTAAAATGCATTTCTGTTTCTAAGTAATGTCCTTTAGTGGTTTTCTAAATGCAGCACTTGGGACATTTCACCTTCAATAGGAGAGAGCTTGTATTTGCTTAAACACACTTCAAAGCAAAAGTTAGAAAAACCATTGACAGGCAGCCTGCCCGAGACTGTTCACTGAATTACACTAAGCACAGCATTACAATGAGATCCTAAGGAACACTGGAGATAACGTTTCAAATACTTCTACTTTTTCTTCTGCCAACTGAAATATACTTTGAAGCCTTACCCATATTATCTCTACAGATAAAATAACACTGCAGAAACAAAAAAAAAAAACAAACAAAAACCCCCAAAAAACCTCCAACAAAAACACAAACAAACAAACAACAGACATTAAGTAACTGCAGAGGGCTACCAGTCTCGGGTGTGCTTTTACTGACAAAGTCCGCCTACAAAACCATAATATTACCTGACAGACTCTTACATCTCTGCTTACTCTATAGCACAGTTTGAACAGCAATGTCCCGCCAGGGCGGTGGGCTTGGACAACCACCTGCACCATTCCCGTCCCGGGCAGCGCCCTAACGCAAGGAAGCCGCCACCCCCGCCCTAAATCCCGGGAGAGCCCGGGCCCCGCGTCCTTTCCTCAGCACCATCAGCCCTTCGGGGGGCCGCTACCGCCGATGACGAGGGCGGCAGCTCGCCCTGACCCCGCAAGGTCACCGCGGCCCCGAGCAGCGCCGCACCCCGGCGGCGCCGGGGGAGCCCCCGCGCCGGGAGCACAGCCGGAGCCCTGGGACAGCTCACCGGGCGCGAACTCGAGCAGGAGGGGCTGGGGGCCGGCCCCGCGCTGCAGGCATTGCTGCACGGTGCGCGCCAGCCGCGGGCAGGCGATGTAGCGGCGGACCTGCACGCTTCGCCTCTCCCGCTGCACCACCTGCGCCTCCCCCGCCGCTGCCGCCGCCTCCGCCTCCGCTACCCGCAGGCCCCGGCACTGCCGCCCCGCCGCCCAGCACGGCGGCAGCCCGCACAGCAGCGGCCGCAGCGCCGCAGCCAGGAGGCGGCCGCAGCCCGCGGCGCCCGGCGGGGCCTGTCCCGCCAGCATCGCCCGCCGCCCGCGCCGCGCCACCAGCACCGGGTGCGCGATCGCCGCGGCAACCGGAGCGTCACTTCCTCCGCTGCCCGGCCTCGCCAGCGCGCTTCCGCTCCGCCGGAGAGGGCTCTCCTCCCTCCTTCCCTCCCTCCCTGTTTATGGTGCCCGCCCCGCACCGCCGCCAGCCTGCGGCAGCCCGGCAACGCCAGCTCCCGCGCCTCCCCGCCATGCCGGACGGCGGGTCCCGGCCGCCCGAGCCGCCGCGGAGCTGAGGTGAGCTGACAGCGGCTTATCCGCCGAACGAGGGGAAGGGGGGATGCTTCCCCCGGTGCCGCGCGCTGCCGCCGCCTCCTGCTCGCCCGGCCGCCACCGGGAGCTCCAGGGCCGCCGGTCGGGCGGCGGGAAGGTGCCGGTCCCGGTGCCGGCCCTGATGGGGCTGAGCGCCCTGCCCGACCCAGCAGGGATGGGCGGGCGCCGGCGCTGCGGCTCCTTCCCCCGGCGCGGTGCCCCTGGAGCAGAGCAGGCAGAGGGCTGAGGCGGGTGGCGGTGGCTCGGGAGGGGGAGGCTGGGGCCGGACAGCAACGCTGTGCCGGGCGCCCCGTGCAGCGATGTGTGCGCTCGGTGTGCTGGTGAAGTCCCAGGAGCTACGGATTTAGTTTGAGGTTTGCCTGGGTGTTTCACGGGAGCCTTTGATCTCCGCGTCTGCAGCTAAATAGTCACTTCGGGACTCGGGTGTTTGTATCGCCCTGCCGCCCTCAGCAGGTGCAGGATCCTGCTCCGGCGGAGCTCCGGCATCGGTCCCTGGCTTCTTTCTGCTCGATACCTTGTTGCAATCGCGCCTTAGGTCAAACCGGTAATTCAATAGCAGGGACGTTGTCCTTTCAGCAATGTCTCTAATGCCTTAACGAGAAATAACTTTTAATAACATCTTCAAAACGTTATCAAGTTCTGCAAAACTGGAGTTCGTCCTACAGGGATACCTATGCTAAAACCTGTCAGTGGCAGGTGAGTGGCCGCAGTGCGATGGTGAAAGGGAGAGAGAATCCTCCCAAACGTGTTTTCCTGCTCCCCGTCTAGTTTGTGCAGAAGGCAAGAGAGATCTGGCAATCACAGTGTGTACTGGTATTCAAATTAATCGTTCAAAAGTAGGCTTTATGTATGAATTTGCGAAAATTGGTTAATTTCTTAGATCTCATTTCTCTGTTTGTGAAGTGAGAGATTAACACGTGCCTGTTTACCAAACAAAGTCATTTTGTTTGACATATCTCTCTTAAACAGAAACTGGGACAGAAAACTGTGGCTTTGTTTTTCTGTTTTTGGCGGATCTGCATGTGGCATGAAGAGGGGTTCGGCTGAATTTAGAAAAGATTGTAAATGCCATGTCAAATGCACCGGTTCTTTTTATCTGAAATTTAAATATTCTGCTTTTTTACACTGAGTGCTGTAATAGTTTTCCCTGTGCCTTAAGGGAAATGGACAGACTGTTCAACTGGATGATGGGATAGACCTCAATCCATTTTTAAACTGGACTTTATGTTTTTAATAGCTTTTTTCGTCTCTTACTAATTAGTCTGATAATTCAGTAATCTGTAGGGCTTTTAGAACGTCAAGCATAACTTAGTTTTCTTAGAGTAAGTGTTTACTCATGTCATAATTCAGCATTCCTTATCAGAGTTTATGACAGCTATGGCCACAAAAAAATTAGGTATGGTTTTAAGCTTAATTAATTAATTTTGGAATTTTTTTGTTACCAGTCAGAGCACTCAGAAGTGCTAGGGTCATCTTTGAATAGGGTATTCAGAGGAATTGAGATTATTCAGATGAGTGTTTTGGAGGAATCAAAGGCAAAATACCCTGACAATTCTTCATACACCTGAAATTACTAATTTTTATTTACCTTAGCTTTGTAATTGCCTGTATTGAATCACACATCTCTATAGGCTAAACTTATGGTTTGGATTTTTTTCCCCCTACTAGAACTGCCATATATATACTGAATCTTGCATTCATAAAGGACTACCTCTTTATGACCTGGTCAATATCTTTGAGAAACTGTTGACACCCTAGCAAAATGGTAAGTTATGTACATTTTTTGTGTAGAAAATACAATGCAGAAAGTTGTTGAATACATTAAAGTGTATCACAAGGACATTTGAACAGTTATTTTTATGTTAATGGCTGATTGTGCCGTATATTTTCTAGTTTAATCCAGCTATCTGCACATGAAAATATTTGAATTTACAGTCTTACTTCATAGAGCCTTATGTCTTTGTAATTTACGTGCATTGTTGGGTGTGCTGAAATTATTGTTTCCTCCTAATTATTGTTTTCTGAAATAAATCAGAGGTAATCAAAAGGGCTACCTGTTTGTTTGGATTCCAGTCTATGCTTGCACCAAAAGAGCTCATTAGTTGTATGGGTCAAAAAGATAGTAAGGAGATACTTTTCTTCTCAGTGGTTCTAAATACCTCTTGCATTTACCTTTATTTTGCTCAGTTTAAAGCTTATTTTTCAGGTTAATATTAAAGCACTAGTCTTTTACTATTATTTTGCTATGTATTAACCACTTAGCCATAGCACATATTGACAGTCATTTATAAGTAAGGGTGAAAATTGCTGTAGATCTAGATCTCAGTTTTTCAAATTCTTATGTCCTTACTTAATTTTAAGTAAAGATTTGGTAGAATTTCCATCTTGCACAGAAAACCCCACAAAGAATATGTGAATGGAAATTTGCAGGATCGTACTGTTCTGGTAATGATACTTACCAGTATCACTGGTATATTTTCTTACCAGAAAAAAGAGATGAAAGAATCACTTAAGTGTATTTGCTTCAGTAATGTGAAAATAAAATAACCTGATACATGCTTGAGTTGGCAGAAAAGTCTCTGCCTTGCTGAGATGCAGGATGTCACAGAATTATCGTTTTCACTTATTTTATTCACATACTGAATAATTTTGTTGTAGTAGTTTGGTTGGTGACCAAGGAAAATAGTAAAAGGAGTGATAGGAGATTTCTTCAAAAGTGCTGTAAACACTGCACACTCAGGAAAATAGTCTCTATGAATAATTGTTTTTTAAAAATCAATCAGAGAGTAACTTCATTTTTTTGTCATATTTTCTTGTCATCACTGTCCCCCACTCCAAACCCTTACATACACAAAGGAAATCTCCCAAGAACTGAAGTAGCATTTAATCCTATGCCGCAATCTGGTTTGAGATCTAGTGAGTTTGCAACCTGTAGGTTATATTGGACATGTTCCTTTGAAGTGAAAGTCAGTCTTTATAATGAGATCAGAAATTTTGTATTTAGAGCCATTATGAACTATAAACCTTAACTTATTGCTTTCCTACGTGTCATCTGTTGACAACTTGGATGGGGACAGCGGCTGGGTAGTGGGGGGAGGCTATTTGGTGTTTGGCCAAGCTATTAGTAGTAAGGGAAATAAGAATCCCAAGTTCCTTGGAAGCCTGCCTGCTCCATGTGACAGCGTAGCTTCCAGCCTAACACTGAAAACCTGATTAATAGGGAGTTACTGTCCATTACAAGTCGGTTAGATCAATTGTGCAGATCACTGGAGACTGAGGGCCTAGGTGCCAATTAAGTGAAACAATCAAGTTAGTTCTCCTTTGAGATAACTTCTGAGCACTAGATGTATGGTCATGTATGTTAATATAAGGTTATTTGAAAAAAAAGTTAAACCACTCCTCCTTTGATATTTTTCACATGTAATAACATGCTGTTTAATAGGAAAGCATTTTCTTACCAGGTGCAGATTGACTTTGTAGCCTTACAAACACTGCTGCAAAGTTCAGAGCTGACAAAAGAGCCATTCAGCACAAAAATAAACATTTTTAAATGAGCAGATGCCTTGAATTCTGTCCCTACTGATGCTAAAAACACTGTCCATGTTTTATTCCCCTTATAATAAACACTAAGCAATAATATTTTTGACATTTTCAGCGGAGAGGCAAAGGGTTCTGTAGTGTGAAGATGGTTGCATAAGCTGTGTATTGTAAGGCATTTTGGCAGGGGTACAAACTTTCTCACTCTGTGCTTTATCTGTTCTGTGTATACAGAGAAGTTCAGTCCCTAGGGCTATCAATCTGGCATCTTTCATCAGCACTAAATTTACTGCAAATGTTTTTTGTATGCAAGCAGAAAAAAAGTCCTAATAAACCTTTGTAGACAGGAGCGAAAACATTCAAATAGGTGCTTTTTCTGTTTCTTTCTCCCAAAATTCCTCTTCATTTAATTCTGATGAGTGTATTGTGCTGACTCAAATTCACTCAGCACGTTTGTGTATATCTCTTGTCATAAGTCTTTATTCTGAAGGCTTTTGCAGTGTTACCTTGCTCAAGACCTTGACACACTAAAGATTTTCATGGTCTTTTTCACTTACTAATCTACTTGCAGTATAAATGTCATGTCTTTGAAAATGTCTGGCTAACTGATAAGGAAAGGGTAGAGGTTCTAGTGATGTTAGTGTCAAATTTTTCTGTTGACAAATTTAGCGTGTTGCATGCTTGCTATTCAGGAACAGAGTTGCTTAGGAGTGTGAAGTTTTTTCTACTGTTGTTCAAATACATTGTTCCACCTGTCCCAACTGAATCGCTAATGCATGGCCTTAGAATGTGAGCTTTAACACTCCTTTTCTCTGTCTGTGTGATTAATTTAATTTTCTTGCTGTGTGTTGTTTGGAACATTAATATTACACTCCAGAGCAAATTCAGATTAATTCAAAATAACTTTGTTTTTAAAAAAGAAAAGAACCCAGACTTAATTTTAGTATTTGTTTTATCTTTGTTATATGAGCGTGTTAGGAAGATTTTTAGGTTCACTTGGTGAATATGTAATTAAAATCACACAGACATTCATAATATACATTAAACTTGGGATTTGGTGTGCTTTAAGGCTCAAAGGGAGGGCGTGATGGTCTTATCACGTTAGACGAACATTCAGCTGGACCTGCATCACAGTTCAGGTGTTGTTCATTCTGTTGTTACAGTGTTACAGTGGACTAATGGCAAAATTAACAAATTGGGTTGCATCTGTCCTGAACTTACAAGTTTGTAAGTTGTTCAGTAATAGTTTGGCACCTTCCTTGGCTCAGATTCCTGTGTTCATAAAATAAAGCGACATGCACAGTGCAGAGCTTACACATTTGGTCCCAGGAAGATTTTATGACAGTTGGCATATAAAATTACCCTTTATCCAATATTGTTTTGGTAGCTGCTTAGTTTCTTATCTGGATTTCTCTTTTTCTCATGGAAGACTGTTAAAGCCTACTATTTTAGCACTGAAATATGACATCATTAACACAAGGAGAAATAATAATCACTCGATTTCTCTCTAGGCTGTAAAACTCCTGTCTTGATGTCATTGAAACTGTCTTGCTTTGGGTTTCAATTGAAAATAGTTTTTACCATCCTACAGTACTGATGCTAGGTTTTGTTAATGTTGGTGGCATTTGGGACTTTGTAATGAAAAGTTCTTTAATGGAAACTACTTAAACTGGCCTTGATAATAGGAGTTCTCTGAAAAATTGGTCTAAAACAAATTAGATCTCTGTTTACAGTCTCAGGTACTGCAAGCATACATTCAAATTCCAAAAGAAAAACTGATAACCATCTGCTTCAGAAAACCTTTCCACAATCTATTAATCAAAACTATGTGAAAATTGTTAGAGACGGCTCATATAGCCCAGCATTTATTTACACAATTAGAGCTGAAATGAATTTACCTTAATAACTTCCTGTTGGAAAGTGGAGAGTTGAAACAGCACTTCAGGCTAAATTCACCACTGGGTTTAAGTTGTTTCAGCTTCATTAACTTCAATCAAGTTACACCAGTGATTAGTTTTTTGGGGGGTTGTGATTTGCTTAACATAGGTCTCTTCCGGTTTATATGTAGTTCAGTTTCTTGCTCATCCATTTAAGAGAGAAAAAATAAAAAAAAAGTTGGTGTGACTGACTTCATGGAGGAGGTTCAGGGCAAAGAAGGGATTTGATCTCAATCATTCATATCTGACACTGAATAATGTAGAAATTAGATCATCCTTCCCTTCGGAAATATAAAACAAACTGATGCAAGATTTTGGAAGAGCTCTTGGATATTCTGATTTTCTAATGATGACAATTATTGAAGCTCTATCAATTAGCTCTGTTCTTAATTAACCTTCTGGCTTGACCTGTAGACTTGATAACAAAGGGACTGCAAGTATGTAATACTTAGGAACAAGAATAATTTTATGACTTTTATGGATAGCTTTCCATTCTATTTGTGGTTGCTTCTGGCCTTGATGTGATTTAGGGCCTCACTGAATATTTTGACAATACTGATTTTCTTTGTATCCATGGGGGCTATAAAACTTGTTCATCCCTCATCAATACATAAAAATTATGGAATTCAATCTCATTATGAAATTCAACAGTCAGAAAGTTTTTAACATTTGTTTCTTCAGTGGGATAGCTTTTCGATAATTGCCTCATTCTTCTTGCATCTCCATTTCAAGGGTTTCTGTTGTGTCATCTCTGCCTTTTCATTTTTTTTCATGAGATCATGAGAGATTTTATATCACTGTATGTTTTTTAGCAACCTCTTACGAGGTGGTAGAATCTGTCAGCTTTTTCAGGTCCTTGTAAAGATTTGGATAAAAGTGAGTTGAGCTGATTAGTTCTCACAGATATAGTCTGTGTGGATTTACAGGACTTTTTAATTTTTTTTCCTATAAGAAAAATGTACTTATCCTAGAAAATATGCATAAATTTGTCTCATAGGAAGTCTTTAATTTTTGTTATACTTTGTAATCTAACTTGTGCACATGTTCTGTAGTGTAACAAAAATCTGGCCACTCTTCAATTAGAAGGAAAATACAAAAATCAAAAAAGGCAAATTGCTACTTCTCACAAGACTTAAAAGGAGGTTCATGCATCCCAAGGCAAGACCAGTTACTCATAGGTTGTTCCTGACCAATGTTTGCCTAAACTATTTATAAAATAGCTGCGGGGATGAGAGTTCTCCATTCTCCTAAAGCAGGTTATTCTTCTGCTTTTCTACCCCTGCCCAAGATATGTTCTGGTGTTTTGTTGCAGACAAGAACAAAAAATGAACACATTGAATGGTGAGGTCACCTTTTGTTCTTATAACATTCAATGAAATTTGTTCTAGTGAAGCTTGAAACCCCAAACTTTTCAGACACTTGGGGGACTGATCACTGTGTATTTTGAATGTTGACAAAGAGGTTGTTTGTGTGAAATTTTTGACAGAACTCTGTCATATGTTCTACAAAAAGCTGCTATTTCTTCCCAGACAAACCTCTTGTATTTGGCTGCTGACTGAAACATGTTTTTATAGTAATGTTAAATATGGAATAGTAGATTATGCCTGGCAGTATATGTTTATCATTGTTTATTAAAGCTGTGAATAAGCAGTATGACTAGGAAGCTTAGAAGTTGAAAATAGCATGTGGAACTTCCTCTCTAAACCTCACTATTCCTGCTCTTTATAGATGTGAAGATCATCATGCTTTTAAATGCCACTGACACTTGAGAAATGTCAGAAAGTGCCAAACCACCAAACTGTTCATGCTCAAACTTTTTTGTAAATTCAGTGAAATTAGATAAACCATTCCTGTGTCTGGATACTTCTTGGAGAACAACAGACTCAACACGTTTGAAAAAACAGACCTCCTAACCTGTGTATCTGATACAGCAGCAGAAAACGTACATAAAGATATCTTTACCCCGGTACATTTGTTTTGAAAGCCAAACATAGGACAAACTGAACAGTTAGGAGAATTTAATGAGATTCTCTCATAACGAGGCTATCCAGTAATGGGATTGTACATAAGATTATCTTGTGAAACAATAAACTGCTAATGAGTCCATGCTATAAGCACAGGAAGATGATAATTTTTTTTCTGCAGAGATGTCAGGTTGGATAATGGAAGCATATAAATATTTTTATTTCCCATTCTTTAGCAACAGCAGCATTCTAACCATTGTGTTGCACATAAAACACAACGCAGAGCAGAATTCTGCTAGCTGGAAGGGGTCCAGCTTTGTGAGATGATTACAGCTAGATGAAATGTCTTCCATTCTTGTCTGCTGTCTCTTTCCTTCTGCAGCAAATTCTGTGATGCTCAAGTACATCTTCAGCAACTAGTACATTTCTTGGTTGTGGTGAGGCAAGGGCAGTCTGGTGATAATATTCCAGGTTTCTTTAGGTATATCTTAGTTTCCACATCAGACAAAGAAACAAACAGTTGTAGAGAAATTGCACATGCACTTCTCTAAAGAACATATGGGCTTTTTGTTTATTAGCTCCCATAACAGCATAGTAGGCATTGTCTTTTTCCTTGCAAGCTAATGAACTTGTAATGCTATGTTGTATGTAGTTTTTGGTACTAAATATAATTATTCATAAAATAAGGTCAATCTTCTTCCCTCTATGTGGACATTAATGGGCATTAATAAGAATTTGTAGTACATGTTTTGATTGTGTATGGTCATGGTAGTTTTTACATTGGTTTGTACTAGTTTGTAGAAGATTATTTATCAATATGAAAGGAGATACATTACAAGAGCATATTTAAATGTTAGTATCTTCACACCAGCTATCAGAAAGATCAACAGATTTATTCTTTTTAAGGAAAACGTGGCATAGGTTTAGTCATTCTTTACATTTTAGTGTTTCCACAGTTTTACTTTTTTTTTTACAGGTAGAAGCAACAGCTCTGTAAACATAATGGTTTTCTAAAAAAATTTGCATCGTTTTCATAGAATCAGTTTGGGTTTTTGTTTTCTCTAGGACTTGTAAAGCTGCTTATATTGAAATAAAAAGGGGGAAAGAGATGACATAACCACTGCAACAATAAAAAAAAATTGAATTCCTTTAATCCTAGGTACTGTCGATTTTTTACCTATCCTTGAACCTGAGACTTTCTTAAGTTCTTTTTTAAAAGGATGGGGATTCCACAACATCTCTAGATAGCCTGTTTGTTTTTTTATATAGTAGCCTTTTCTAGACTTAATAGCTGTTGCCATATGTAGTGCTGTCCCTTCCTCTGTAAAACTCTTACCTTGCTGTGATCCAGGTTCTCTTCTTTGTGTACAGCTTGTTCCATTTATATTGTGCACGAAAAAAAAATACGTGGTTGTGATTCATTAGTGTGTGGTAGGACATAATGAATTCTCTTGTGCCTTGTAACACTTACTGTATTATATCTCAGGAGAATAAAACCACTTGTACTCTTGGTCAGTTTTCGATTTGGTATCTCTTTATGACATGCTTTTCATCAGAACAAAACAACTGGTTAATCCCTGTTTCACATAGGTGTGCTTCATTTATTCCAAAAGATACAGGATATTCTGTTTGTCTTAGTGAATTTCGTGTTACTCCTTTGGGAGCACTTATTGCTACAATTAATTTTTAATTAAATCCTTAAAAATGCTTCTAACTGCAGATTTTATACAGCTATTGTATCATTAAAGTTAATTAAAAGATTTCATAGAAGCAACACTGGGAACCAATCTGAAACGCCCGTTCATTTTGAATAGCACAGTGTAGGTGATATAATGGGGAAAACTAACTTTCAAAGAATTAAAAGACTTAATTATCTTTAATTAACATAGAATAATTAAATGGCATGAGAATGAGAGAGGGGAAAATAGTGTTTTTGGCAGAGGAGCTATATGAAGGCAGTCAAATGGGATAAAAAACCAATTTGACATAAACTTTTTGAATGTTAGTAGATACGATGTTGTGATCTTGATCTGTTCTCTAAGATACTTCTGAGATCAGTAAATGAAATACTCTGCTGTGCTCAGTAAATATTTACAAAACCCACCAGCTTTACAGGAGGGAGGTGCTGCATTAGTATGAAAATTTAGGCATGGTAGTGGTTTTGCTTATGGTTTGGTTTTGTTTTGTTCTAGTTTTAATGCTCTCTTCAAGTTTCATCTGTGCCAGATCAGGAGTGATCCCAGTTCTTACTGATTTTTTTTTTTTTTTTAAATTTCAAAACACAATCCAAACATCTGTATTTAAGGTTATATTTCCATAGTAAGGATAGATGGAAAAAAGGCTTTGTACACACACAGAAGCGAGTAACTAAGAAAGTTGTTGGAATTCCATTAAGTTGTATGAATTACATGAAAGAGAACACTGATGAGCGTGGGCTTTTTAAAATAGAAATTAACGTAAAATAGAAGTGAGGGTCATGATATTTATCTAATGTACATATTGTTTGTCCTAAAGCAAACAAACATAAAACTAATTTCTTCAATACACACTTTGTCTTTTAGCAGCTTGGCAAATATTTTCCATTTTATTTTTCATTTGTGCTGTAATCTCCATGATTACATGTGCCAATTATACGAATCTGTGTGACAGTTGGAACTGAGACACTTTCATTCATCAACACCTTTTGACAGAGGTCAACACAGTTCTAATCAGTGTTAGCTTTTGTTTCAGTTTTGGACAACCAATGAAAGGAGGAAAGATGGGCTTAAGAAGTAACAAACATTTTTTTATTAGCATGTTGGTTTGTGTGTACAATTCATTTCAATAGCAAATCAGTAAATACAGGAACTGCACGTTAATGGTCTGTCAAATATAGTTCAAGTCATGATGGATTTTAATTCCATTTTTGTTTATAAGTAAGTGTTCTGTGTTTTTAGACAGAGCTAAAGTTTGTTCTCACAGAATTTAGCTTCACTTTGATACCTGCTTAGTGCCTTGGTGAACTCGAAAGGAATTGCAAATAGAAGCATTGAAAACCAGGAAGGAAAAAAGTTTCATCTAGGGGGTAGAAAAATGCTTTTAAAAGATCAAGGGCAAGAATGTTCTAAATTCTTTAAACTAGCTCTTTTTGGTTTTTCGTTCTCTAAGGAGTCCTAAGGGTTGTAGAAAGGAATAGATTTTCAGGACTACTTTTATTTGCAGAAATATTGAGTTTCAAGCAATAAACCAAGAAATTTTGTACTCTCCAGCCTCTCAGCTAGTGAGGGACTATCGTTTTAGCCAGATGTTCAAAGGAAATGAGTTAACATTTTCTATCAAAATGTTAGCTTCCTCTATAGAAAATGTCACTTGTCAAAAGCATCTTTTCTCATTTCCCACAATCTAATAGGAAACACCTTGTTCCACTGCATTCATATTTCTGTTTCCCTATGCTGCCTGTTGAATGGATAAACTGTTGTCTACGGATAGAAGCAAGACAGTGGTGGTAGGACATGCTGATTTTTAATTTTTGCTGTTAAAATTAATTCCTTGTTGGCTTTGGGCAACTTACTTCAGCCTTTTGTTGAATGCATCATTTAATCTATGAAATGGCGAGGGCAGCAGTAGTTATTATATCATATGGTAGTAAGAGTAAGAAGTGAACCTTTCAAGTTTAACATCATGTTTGGGATTTATTTTTAATGCTTTAGAACAGTTATCCTTAAATCAACATAACTAAAGTGTGGGTGTCTGTAAAAATATCTTCTAGTTCTGATTCTTTCTGATCTGATTGAAGTTCTGTCCTCCTCTTAACCTTTCATTTTGTGTTTAACTATCTTTGAGAGAAAATGGCTTGGTTAAGGAGCATCCTTCTAACAAACAGATGCATTCTCCAGATATGTATCTTCTCTAGAGTTCCCTTCTATGTCTTTCTGGTGTTCAAGGAAAACCAATTGTATGGCTGCCAAAGGAAAATGCCATTTGCATCTCTAATGTACAATTCTTTATTCTTCTAGACTAGGATAGAATATTTCCTGTTTAAGGGACCTACAGTGATCACCAGTCCAACTGCCTGAGCAATTCAGGGCTGACCAAAAGTTAAAGGCTGTTGTAAAGGGCATTGTCCAAATGCCCCTTGAACAGGCTTGGGGCATTGACCACCTCTCTAGGAAGCCTGTTCAGTGTTTGACCACACTCTCAGTAAAGAAATGCTTTCTAATGTCCAGTCTAAACCTGCCCCTCATGCACCTTATATGTTATAGGATAGACAGTATGTTTTGTTAGACTGGTATGTCTGGAAATGGTTAGCAAGTTCTTCAGGTTGGAAGCACAGATGGAGTTGTCCTGGGTGGTGCTGACTTTTGCTTTTGTGTTGTCCAGCTGGTGATGGCTTTTTGCCCTCTACATGCTTCCCTGGAACTCCCCACTGTCTGTTTATTCTAGACTGTACTTTGTGTAATTGTCTATGACGATGTTATTGGAGACAGTGTCAAAAGCCTTACCAAAGTCACGGTAAACAACATCCATTATTCTCCCCTCCTCTGCTGAGCAAGCCACCTTTCTGTAGAAGCCTATCAAGTTGGTTAAGCACCACTTACCCATCATAAATCCGTGCTGCCTACTCTTGATGTCGTTTTTATCCTTCATAACCTTTGAAAATGGTTTCTGGGATAACTTGCTGTGTCACCTTCAAAGGACTGAGGTGAAGTAGAGCAGCTCTCTGAATCCTCCTTCTTGTCCTTCTCTAAGATAGGAGTGATGTTTTATTTTTTCTTTCCTCCCAGTCCTTTTAGCAACTACTAAGATGGTAGAGAAATAATTTGGGGAAAACCTGTTTAGTAATCTTTATCTGAACCATGTTTCTATGCGTGAAGGAAAACCTACTTATTCTTTAGGACTTTTATTTCAATTTTTCTACAATTTAAATTCTTCTAGCAAGTAAAATGGAACATTATCTTGAGTATTTAGCAAGTGTGTATTTCGTTTGCTTCAGTTGTGTATACCAGGTCATAACAGTTAAGAAGGACTGGTGAAGACAGGTATCCTGAAATGTTTTTTCATGTAAAGGAAAGCATAAGAAGCTGCTGGTAGGAGTCTTATCTGAGCTCTTATATTATATAAAAGTGCTTGCTGATTTTTGGCTTCACTATTTAAAACAAGTGGGATAAATCTAGTGAGATGTACATAATGGAGCTGTGTTTCAGGTATGTAATTGCTAAGTTGAAGCAATAGTATTGCCTTGCTTCTAAAGGCTAAAGATAGGAACTGATACAATACCAGTCCTATACAAGTAACATGTAGCTCTTCTGCTAAGTTACCCTTTTTTGTTCATGAATGTGTTTAATTGCAGGATTGATTAGAGTTGCATGTTCACAAAAAGGGAAAATTGACTCCCGCTGAGAGTAGGTGGGGGATTAGGTTTTTTATTAACAAACCATCTGCTTCTGTGTATACTGAAGACATGTTGAATGTGTTCTTGAAAGTTGTGTGACAATTTGAGTCAATAAACAGGTTCTACTTGCATCTAATTCTTGAAACAGAGTTAATCTGTCTGCAAGTTTGATCTGATAGCCATCACTGACAGAATTAAATGTTGTTCTACTTTTATTCCTCCCTGGTTTATTTTTATTTCAGGCAACCTATGATCTTATGTGACAAGAATGCTTTTGTTTTAGCCATGGATTTAAAATGGTGGGGGGAGGGGGCAATAGGGTGGCTTCTGTTTATCTTTTTGTTTTTCTCATTACCTTAGCTGTAACACTGTGAGCATTGCTGTAAAGATCAGCTGTGCTATTGAACAGGTAACTGGAACCAATTATAATTGGGTAAAAATACAATTTTATAGGGCTTTTTTTGTATGCAATACGAAAATATTTATAGCCTTTGCTTTAAGACTTTAAATGACTCAGTGCTTTACTGTATGAAAGAAATTCCCCACACTTTTAAACTGTATCACTTGGCTAATGTGATTCTTTATTGGTTGGCATTGGCTGAGATTATTTATCTATTATACATATTATAAATGCTTCTTCTGGTTCTATATTTTAGGTTTAAAAATATCTGGAGAGAGATTAAGGGGTACAACAAGTAACGCTCTAATGGATGACAGCGAATTTCCACCAAATGATCTGCAAATAGACTCAAAGGACAGTCTTACTGCTAACTATAGGGTAGAAAGTTTGGCATCTCATTTGTTTCCTTCAGCTGATGAAAATGAAAATCAACTTGACAGTGATGGGAATGAAGTTCTGACCAGTAGCAGCATTGCTATGGGACGACAGGATAAAGGTGAACAGGATAACATCAATAATAATGAGAATATGGACAGTGGAGACTGTACCCCAAGCTGTAAGGAAAGTGACACTGAGAGAAGATCTGTAAATGTCCATATGGACCCTCAGCTGGAGGAAAAGCCTATTACAGAAAAACAGCCAGGTGGAAAAAGAAGTCCAAGAAGCAAAAGAAGCTCCAGTAAAAAGTCTAAAGGTACTTTATTTAAAAAGTTTTTATTCTGTATATTTAAAAAATAACACTGTAGTTTAAATCTGTGAGCTAATAAGAAAATTATATGCTAGTTATCATACCAGTTTTTGTTAACATTTCACTAAAGGTTTGGTGGGTTTTGGTTTGTTTTACCTTTTTTTCCAGAAGTGGTAGTGGTACTTAATCAACTTTAATTGTAGATGTTTTCACCTTCTGTATTTAAACAATGGCTACGTAGAAAGTGTAACACATCAAGTAAACAGGAGTAGAGGGAGGTACACGGCTTCAGTATGGAAATTGGGCTGACTTCCAAATCAAAATAGACAAATTCAGGTAATATGGTTTTATTCATATGAACATTGTGATCAAGTGCAAGATTTTTGTGTCTTGATCCAGAGTCAAGATTTGAAATTTTGTTACGAGTACCAAATAGTTTGATCTTAGCCTGCTGTTGTCAAAATTTACTTACATTTTTCAAAGCTTAACAGAGAGTCCTAGGATGTGTGTTTTGGGTAATGAACTGTTAAAAAATGTGTTCCTACCAGTATTTGATGTTACTTTTTCTTTAGAGGTTTTGGATATGAATTGGATAAGGAAAATGCGATGTTTATTATATGTCCTTAGGTGAGATCCTTCTTCCCTTTTTGAAGGAATAGGATTTCTTGTAACCCAGTGTTATTATATTAGGTTTTTGCCATTTATCCTAAAGCTTATGTGTCATAGTGCTGTAAATATATTGATTAAAATCAGTGTGTTTCGTGCATAGTTTTCTTTGAAAGCTACTTGGAACAACGGATTCATGCCTGCTTTCCCCCTCCCCATACATTTTAAAATAGATTACAATTTTCCTTATAAATGGCAAGTCTTTTGTGACCTTATCTGAAAACTGATCATGATTTTGACAGATAAAATAGGCAAAAATGGGAAAAGAAGGAAGCCTTGTGTTCCATATCTTGTACATATAGGCAAAATCTAGAAGAGAAAGATTATGTTTTCTTGTGGAGATAAGAGCATTTTAAAATCTGTCATTATAGGGAGAATGATTTCCTAATACCTTTCTGCACCATTTAATAAGTATTCATTTAATCTGTGGATTTAAGGTTTAATAATAGCATAAAATGTTTAAATGAGATTGGCAGAAGTAACTGAGAATCAATCATCTGTATGATGGGAATAACAAAAAACAAGTTGATGAAAAGTTATAGGGTATCTGAAGCACAAGGAGAGGAAGAAAAGGAAAAAAACTCACCTAAACTCTGGAAGTTCAACTTTGCCCATATTCTCTCTCCATTAGTTTGTGTTGTTGTTGATAAATGCAATGAACTGATGCAGAAATACCACAAAATGAGCTGTCCACAGTAGAAGCAAGTTTTAAGACGAAAAACAGATTTCTGAAATAATAGAAAATTTCATGCAAATATCCAGCAATGTAAAATACCTCACCAGAGAACATCCTGCCTGCAAAACTATTTAGAGTTTTGTTGAATTGTTATGAATAAACTCTTACTACTTTATTAATAAGGGACCTTGATTGTTGTAGAGGAAGATCAAAATATAAAATTACTTTGTGTCTCCCATTGTATATGGGCTAATACACATTTAGCTTTTTAGATGTTCTCATAGGATAGTTCTTCTGTTTTCACACAATGCAGTGACTGTGTCACGATTTCTTGATGTTGCAAATGTCTTTATTTTAGTGACAATCTTCCACTTCATTTCCAATGGCAGCTATTTTAAATGATTCCTAAGTATCCCTCTACATAAACTAGCTTTTATGTCTTTGTACCAACTCAGAGTTAAAGGAGAGAATAATCAAACTAGAGTGGAAGATCCCTGAGTGGGTGACAGCAGAACACCAGACAAGCAAGCTGGAATCTCAAACTAAGTTATTGCATAGCATGTATTATGGTGATATTAAAAAAAAACAAACAAACCTATTGAGAAGTCACAAAGGAGTTACTTTGACTCATAACTAAAGAAGAGATTTATGAATCTTTTTCTCTTACTCTACAAGCACTCCTGTTAAGGTTGCTGTTAAATGTTGCTGTTCTGGAAAAAAAGACATCTGACTGAAAAGTATATTGTTTATATTCCTCCTCTTGCTAGTGACTAAAGCAATCAATGTGGAATATAGAAAATTATGTTTTACTCATTTCTCCTTACTTGGGACTTGCTCAGCAGAATATTGGTGGTCGTTAGAGAAGCCAGTCTTTCAACATGTTTTTACTTTAGAAGAAGGAGGAAGCACTCACACTTACAATGTGTTTGAAATCCTCTAAATATTTGTTTAAAAAGCATAAACAGTTACAAGTTTGATTATTATCTTTCTGTATATGCTTGGAATGTGTTGGAGCTAGAATTATCCTAGTTTCTCCTATCACTAGGCTGGAATGCAAGATTAAGAATCCCTATATCTGGTTGAAGATCCACTGGGTTCAGTATTTCCTCTGACAGTGGCCAATAGGGGATGTGTAGGTGAGAGGATAAGGACAAGGCAGAGATGCAGTGATTTGTTTGCATGTTCTTCTTGACATCTACAATCTACAATTATTCATTCAGGACTTTGCCAAGTGGGAATTGATAGACTGTAATACCTTAGAGTGAATTTATCACCCGACTTACAGTTGGTTTTTTGCATCCATTTCGGTGTCCTAGAGTAAGTAGTTGAAAGATTTCATTTATTTATAGTTTGAAGAAGCACCTCCTTTTAGCTCTCTTGATGCTGCAATAGGCTTATTAAATTGACAAATCTGTAGCTTCTAGATCCCATTTTTTTCTCGCATTCTTTTGTATCTAATTATAGTTTTGAATATACTATGATAATCTATGTTTAAGGAGGACTGGTGATCAAAAACTGATGTAAATTTAAGTTGACAAATTTAAACTTTGGTTATTATTCATACTGTGATTCCTTGTAATGAACCGTACTTACTTAAGTGCAGTAGAGATAGTGATTCATGAAATGTCATCTGTTTCAATGTATTTTTGTAAATGTGGACTTGAAATTATCCCTGTTCTCTGAAAATAAGGTCATGTTTTTTGAAAACACCGGCTCTGACTTAACTAGTAACTTAATATTGTAAAATCAGTGTGTAATTCCTTAACATAGTATAGCATGGTAACTTAGACAGAATCTTTTTTCCTTGAGTTAAATTCTGCAACATACACTTTTCCTATAAATTATTCAACCTATTTCTGGAAGAAGCTTGAAGACGGAGGAAGGAAGGAAGTGATGTGGTTGGGATGGATTTGGTGTTGAATATAAGTTAGTCAAATTATATGCAAATTCAAGCAGTGTTATTTTATTTAGGGTTCTGTGCCACACTAAACAAAATTTGGGGTTTCCTCAGTTAAAGCTGTATCTTTAACACCAACACTTTTGTTTTAAAATCTCTTGTCTTAAAAATGAATGGTTTTTAAATACTTGCTGATGGTTTTTGGTTGGTTGGTTGGTTGGTTGGTTGGGTTTTTTTAAATAGTTCTTGAATGAATCAGTCTGAACTAGCTTTCTGATATTGAGTACCAAAGAATGTTTAAAAAAAGAGATTGCCATATGTTTTCTGTACTAGAAACTTCTGTTACTGGTGACTTGAGCTAATGCTTCTGAATGTGAAAATTAAAATTCAATTGAAAAACAGAGGACAATATCCATAATTGTATTTTGATAGCAAATGCCTCATACTTGCACCTCTGACTGATTCTCAGGCAAGTGGCAAGCGCATCTTCATTTCATATACTTGCAGTACTGATAAATAAAAAAAAACCTGAGGCATATTGAAAAATGTGTTTGTCATTTTTATTCACAAAATTTGACCTTTTTGCAAACATAGGGCTGCTTCTATGAACTCTTGGGGAAATAGTAAGAAAGTTTGCTTCTCCTCATGTCTTAGAAAACATTGGCACACTCAGCTGGGCATAGAAGATGTCACTGGAAACATCTGTGAGCCTGGCAAAGCAAAAACTTGAACCCAGCTCTCTGTCCCATGCCTACTGAATGCTCTGGCCAGTGATACTTTCTGTGTCTTTTCGTATATATTTTCGTAAAGGCTTGGCTTTCATTCTACTATGAAGTAAATATCAGTGCTTTATAAAGTGAGAAAGTTAATCCTTCCTCATTAAAAAATCAGAAATATATGTAAGATATCAGACTTAAGTAAAAAAAAATAAATTAATCTGCTTTGGACAGTTTGATTGATTCCATGAAAAAGTAGTATTGTTTTCAAGAACAGGGAGAAAAAATAAACAGGGATCTTAGCCCATCACAACTTTATGGTGAAATAGCATTATTAAGTGTTACAGTAAAAGCTCTTTGTTATAGTGGTACTAAGGCACAAATGTTGTCTTGTATGAAAAATCAAACAAGGTAGAATTAACAAGAATGACTGTAAGGTCTTGTTTTCAGAATCAGGGAAGTAATCTAAGGGCAAAATTTGATTCCAAGAGAGTGACAGCTCAACTATATATAGGAATAATGATGCAGTTTATAAACTATGTGTTAGCAACAGTATCATGATAACGTGATAATTAAGGTTTTTCATGACAGTTGCTATTGAGCATGTTTCAGTCAATGTTCATGTTTTGATATGACAGGTGATTATTAACAGCTTAATAAAGTGCAGTTTGAAGTGACGTTTGGTTTCTTTATTTGTTTTTCTGAGATGTTTTGAGTTAGCCAGAACATGTGGACTCTTTTTTCTGGTTTCATGATCGTGTGCTGAACAGGAAGCTATATTTTTAAAGACAGCCCTAATTCCATCTCCAGAAGTATTTCCTGGTTTGTATCTTGCATCTAGTTATGTCTCTTGTTGCTTCTGACCCACAGGAAGCCCAAATAAATACCGGAAAATCAGAGATGTGCATTAATATTGGAAAAACGATGTTAAGTTACACCCATATTTTTTCTGGCAGTAAGCCCTGTGAAAACAGCGATCCACAGAGACTATAAGTACTCCTGACCTGGGTAGTTTACTTAGTAAAGAGTTTAAAATAACCAAAAGGAAAACAGTGGAGCCTTCAGTGGACAAGTTAATGCCTTTCTAATGCCCTAAATCTTACACCTGAATCATCACTATAGGGTCTCAGTTGCAATAAACACAAGGGGGTCTGAAACCCAGTACCCAAGCTGTAGATGCAAAGTGTGGTGGTTACTTGAAACAGTGCCCCCACCTGTCCTGCTTTTAAATGATAATATGATTTCCAGAAAATGGATGTAGCTGGGGAACAACAACATACTCATCGTAACTTGGGTTTATAAAAGCTTACTGTGCACATTTCTGTGGCCAACTTCTCTAAATTGTTTTTACAAATTATGGGATTTTTTAAAAAGTTCAGTTCTATGTACATGTATCAAATTCAGTATTGTTTTCTGGGGAAAAAAAATGTTCATTTATTGGCGGAATCAGCTGTAGTTTTCTGCTTGCTCATAAGACTCTGTGTTGTAGGAAGCTTATAGGTGTTCTCTCATCTTGATGAGATACTGATCCAGTCAGTATGTGGGTAGTTGATTTCTCTCACTACTACTACTCTACACTTCTTCGCTAATCTCATTTAACATTTTCTCATAACTGTCTTATAATGATCAGAAATACACTGTTTTGCTTTAAATCATCCTTCATATATCCTCCACTTGCATGTTTTACTTTTTTGAGTTCTATAAAATTGAAAATAGACAACAGAGAACTGCCAGGGAACATACCACTGAGAACCGAGTTTTCTGCGTAGCAAGAAGTTCTGGAATCTAAATTCAGTTTAGATGTCACTGTTACCAACATAGATCAGTGCTATTGGCTCATTCCCTGAACTCTCAAACTGTCCAACTGTCTAGAGGGGGTCTTCCTTTTCACTCAGCTGGACAGTCCCCCTGGACATCTCTTCCCCCCAGTGGAATCCCCCACTATCATCATCCGTGTCTTTCTATCCTTTAAGATCTTGTCAGTATGTTATCATCAGAACAGGAACAGGTCGAATTTCCCTTCCTTCCTTGCATCTGCCCATCCTCAGGATGCTTCCTTATACAAGGTCCTTGGCAGGAATAAAGAGACAAACTGAGAACCTCATTCACACTGTCCTCACCCATCTGCTTTTTGCCTTCTTTGAGCAACACTCTGTTGTAAAGAACTCTACTTTCTGCTGTACTACTATTGAGCCTTAATGTAGAAGTTTGACCACTTGGATCCAAGTATTGATTTTTTAGCTAAAAGTACAACACCAGTCACAACACAATATCTTTTACATTATCCTGGTCTATTATTAATAACACTGTGAAACACTTTTAGTCTAAGTGTTTTGGTTTGGGTTTTATCCCCCTAAGTTAAAGCAGAGTCCCAGTTAGAAGTGTACAAAAATATCTGATGTATGTTGCTGTGTTCTTTCAGGTAGGTGAGCTGATGGTGAGACAGATCTGTCACAACTAATTTTGACAGGGACAGTATTTTGTTTACTTGCAGGGATGTTATTTAAGATACTAGGTTTTTATTCATGGCTTTATATTGAAATTTACTAAAAAAAAGCAACTTGTATATTTTTTTGAATCCTAACCCAAGTACTTGTCCTTTTTAAAGGAATTTCTACAGCGGGAACTGAAGCAATCAAGGAGGAAAATACTCTTATTACAAATACAGATTCTGTGCAGGCTGAAGGGGCTGTTGAAGCAAAGGAAAACTTTAATCCAAAAGAACAAAACCAAATGTTGCAGTCTCTTTTCTCATTGCTCCGTGAAGAGGTTGAGCAGATGGATTCAAAGATACTGCCCCTGTGTCTACATCAGGTACTTCCTGTGATTCTGGATTGCTGCACCAAATTTTGTTTTAATTTGAGATTTTATTCATTAGGAAAAAAGGCAATAAAAGCAACAAATACCATGGACTGGATATTTTGATGGTCAAGGCAAATATCTCCTCTAAGGTCTTCTAATATTTGTTAAGTTATAAATTGCCTTGTAAGTATATTCTGCAGTTAAAGGAAACTCTTAGGGATGGGTTTTCTAATTCCCCAAATGATGAAATTCTAGTTTGGCAGGAATTTAAGAAAATCACTCCAGTATAAATTAAATATGTTTTGTAAGACACTGGTATAGGTGCAAGAGAGCAAACATGTAAAGAACTTTTTAAACCTGGAGTTGTTTTTACTGTTGCAGACTTCTTTCATGCATGAATGCCACGATTCAAAGGGTATACCTTTATATAAGCACACTTGCCAAACCTGCAAGACCAAAGGAAAAAGAGTGTGGTTTGAAAAGCAATTTTCTTTATTAACTGGCCAGTGTGTAGGGGTTTTTTTCTGATGGTTATGATGCAGAACAAATATGTGGATAAGACTTAATGCTGTATTAATTTATAGCTTGGTTGTGTCAGACTAAGAGTGGATTGGAAGAGTTTTTGTTTGGCTGTGCTGTCTTATATGGGCAATATGTAGATATTATATGTCCCTGATTTGACTTAGTTGGATTATCTTTATTTTGGAAAGTTGGATGATTTTGATATTTTAAATCTCTAAACTGCAATCACACACTTGCATTCTTATTCTCTATGATACAAATAAGCGATTATATTTGAGAAAGAGATTTCAGTTGTTGCATATTATAGATAATTTACATTTGACATAGAATTTATTTTTTTTTAATCTGTGCTTCAGCAAAGGTATTTGATACTATTCCTTAACTTACGTGAAACTTGGCTTTAGGGTTAACAATTTGTACTTTCAGACACATTTAATTTGGTGGTTGTTCATGAGTCAGTACAAAGCCCATTTTTGGAAAACAACACAGGGCAAAATCTTCAAAACACTTTACAAACACCAAGGAGTGTCATCGAAGGTGATGGAGGTGAAATCTTGTTCGTTGCTTTTTAGACGAGTAAGCCACACCCTAAGGGTAACAACATTTTGAAAGTCCTACAGAAACTGTGACAGAATTGTATTTCCAGATTCAAACATGTACTCAAGCACCATCTGTTTTTTTTTCCTAAGAAACATTAAGCATTTTAAATGGACTGTTTGAAAGAAAGCTAGCAGAACTTATAAGGATCATAACATGCTTTTTAATTGTGATTCATGTAAAGTGAGTCTATTAAGATTTTTTTTTCCTTTTCTATTGAATTGACCTGTCATCTTCAGTCTTTTTTATTTATTTTTTTTTTAGATTGCTAATACAGCCTGCCAGTAACTTTTTTTTTATGCCAAGTCTAGCAAATCTCTTGTATCACATTCTGGTTTTATTCTATATGATAAAATTCAATGCAAAATCAAGAGCTGTGTCAGATGTTCTGGAGTATTAATAATCTGCAGCGTTAGTGGGAAGCCTGTATTGAGTATTTTAAGGCTGTGGGATATTAGGGACTCTTCTAAGGTTTAACTTTTAATTAAAATGGGATCTGATTTTTTTTCCCTGTCATGAATGAGATTAATTTGATTTGCTTAGCATTTGTTACAGAATCTAATTTATTCATAAAACATAGAAACAGAGTTTTGACAGCTCCAGAAATCCGTAGAAGACTACTGTGGAATGCAGACAGAATGTGCAAATAAAGATCCTTAGAAATCACTTACCAATTCTTGTTTGAAGGTAATGGGCTCAGAATGTTCTGGTGGCTAGTAATAAGGCTGAGAAGCAGGAAAATACAATTTGTAATCTCGACTCATCTATCAAGTTGCTGTATTTTTTGAGCAATCATCTTCAGACTTTTACAAAAGTGCCTACTTGTTATGCTCTTCGTATTATGATTAAATTGATGTCCCAGAGATTTTGAGACTGAATTTTTGTGTGCTCCCACAGAAATCATTGGAATATCATCTATGAGGTGCCTCCAGAACGTTCTGGTATCAGGGTGCCTACAATTCCTGGACACGTTTTGCTAGCATGGCCCTTGCCTCACCATGCATGGCAAATAGGAAGACTGCCAACATTCACTGTCCCTGAAGACTGATTAGTTGTTTATAAAGGTCACTGATAGTGTAGAGTTCTGTAGAATAAAATATTTTTACTTTTCAGGTTATATTTTTTGTATTTCATTGCATTCACAAAGAAAGCTGTCAGTATTCCTCAGCTTCCTGTGAAAGGCTGCACAGTTCTCTAGCAAGCACAAATAAATTGTTGTGGCAATTGTCAACAATTACTTGTGTAAAGGGAGGAATTGGAAGAAAAAAGTTTCAGTTACTACTTTAGCTTTTCTATACAGTGTTACATCTTTTCATTTCCAAGAATCAGCTCTAACTTTTCTATGATACTCCCCACCAACAGCTCAGTGTCAAAGTGAAATTCTGATTAAAAATATGTCAATTTTCTGACTGCCTGTGAATGCTTGCTTTCTCTGAGCTGGTTGCATGGCCTCAGTGACATGAGCTAGAGGATCTTTAACTTTTTTTCCACACAGTAGAGCAGCATCAGGAAAGGAAGTGGCATAAGGCTGCTGCAGGGGTATTGTCTGTAGATAGGCTAGGAGTAATACAGAGAAAGTTCAGAACTTAAGTACTTTTAGGTTTATCTCATGAATTTCATATTTTATATTTCATATTTTACACAGAATTTGAAATATTTGTTGTAATTATCTATTGTAAAAAGGATATAAACAGGAAAGTCATTGTTTTGTTTCTGATGTAGTGATAGGCAATATTTTTAGTGTCTTATCCACAGACTGTTCTTTTCTCATCAGTGAGAAAACCTCCATTTTTCCATTTTAACACATTTTAGTGTAATATTTAGGAGAGCACAGCGATGATCTTAATTTGGTCAAAGATAAGGAAGTGACAGAATTCAAACTCTTGAACTCATATCAGTAAACAGTACTTTTGTGCTAGGTCATTTTAAAGCTTTTTAATATGATAACTGAAAATGTTTCTGAAATAATTTTTCTCATTGTAGCAACATAAAACTCACTAACATTGGAGCAAACCCATTTATGTGAGAGGACTTAATATTTCTTTGTTTGATACTCTTTTAAAACATTTTTCCTAGAATAAGAATGCATGTATTTTGTCAGAACATTCAAATTTTACCCAAACTAAATATGAACCTGCAAACCAGATGTTTAAAACTATGATAAAAAAGTTCACATTACATCCTTAGCACTCTCATGACAATTATAGATTCCAAATTTTTTTTTTTACCTCTGCAGATAGCTGAGACCTATTTTCAAGAGGAGGAATGTATCCTTTTACTTGTAGAAATTGTTATACAATACTGAAATAATGTGGCATGATAATGCATAAAAGACAAATACTTTATTGTTGACTCACATGCTTGGTCAAAGGTTATAATAGTTAAACTGATGATAATTACTCTGATATATTTCAGGTATTTTGGGAGAGAATAATCATATTAACCATTAAAGTTAAATTACAGTTTTATAAAAAGTGGACTGGGATTTCCTCTTTGCTTTTAAGGAATAATGATCAGGCTATAAAAAGAAGAAGCAAGAGTGGTAAGCCCTCAAGGTATATATGATTCATTAAGATCCATCATAAATTACAGAATTTGTGCATTCAGATTATTTCTTTATTATGTAATTCGTTACATAAAAAATATAGCAAATAGGCAATTGTAATGGCTAAATAACAAGGCATAAGAAACCTAGTCAAATTATCATACCCTGTAGTACAAAACCAGAGAACTAACTGTTGCAGTATTATAAGAGCAATATTTAAATAAAGTATCCATCACTGTCTTAGAAGGCTACACTTCTGTCTCAGTCATCCTAATTCTAAAGCATCCATCAGAAAATCCAAAATTCACTGCTCAAGATAAAGGCATGGAAAAATTCTGTTGGAAATTATGGCAATGCAGGGGGAAATAGAGTAAATTTAAAATTTAAAAAGCATGATGGAAAGACAGTTCCTCTTTCATCAAAGTTGCTTTAATTGAAGGGCACTGTATTTAAAGCTGATCAAAAGAAATATTTTTTAATGCAATGTACACCTGATGTGTGGAATTCAACACCACTATATAATACATATTTATGAAGGATATCTGCTTGGTACTTGCAGCCATCAGTTTCCTGAGGTTAATAAAGAACTTACTTGATCATGTTGCACTGTATTAATTATCCATGACAGACATTTTAATTCATGCAGAATGAAACTTCATATTAACAATAATTCAGGGTTTGTTGCTGTGATCCTCTAAGGCTATCTCTCTGATCTGTAATTCTGTTTCTAATAACAGATTTCTTGAAAACAGGAAATATTCTTTCCATTAATATTGTTGTTCATAAGCCATGTTATGTATATGTTGCATGATGCTAACAAGACTAACAAGTACTGGTTGTGTTTTTGTAATAATTACTCTACTATTTTAATTAGAATGAATAATGGAAAGTGTTTTTTCTGTGTGACTTAGAATGTCATCCACTGTACCTCTATCCTCAATATATTGTAGAATTTCATTTCAAATAGGTGGTAAAACAGCTTTAAAGAGCACAACTAACAACTTAGGTTTGGTGGAGCTAGATTTATCCTGAGTATAAAATGTGTGACTCTCAGTATACCTTTGTGAATATATCCATAACCCTAAGGGAGGGGAAAGAGTTCTTCATATAGAAGAAAAGTAAGCAGAATCTTCAGGAAGACAAAAGGTAAGCTCAGCAGTGCAACAGTGTTGTATACAATGGTTGAAAAGGGGGCGGATATTTTTCAAAAGTTTAAGCTGGAGAAATTTTTTTTAATACTGTCTCCAGCTGGTCAGTAGAGAGCAGCCATATTTTCAGCTAGTTATGGTTATTGGCATATAATTGTATTTCTTGAGAGATACTTGCTGGAATTGGTGTAATTGTTTTGCTTTTCATTTACCAGAGATTTCATTTTTTGATAAGAGTTATCAGCATAATAACATTTCATTTGGGTTTTTTTCTAGAAAAATCATTTGCTGGTCTTAGGGCACGTGGGAAGAGGTAGCTGCTGAAAAGAATAGGATTTTCATTTTCGGAACTTTTCTCGGTTTATTTCTTACCTGCTGTTTTCATGACTGCTGTTTTTTTCTTTCTTGCACAGATATCTAGGTGCTAGCCATTATTCATTTTGATTCACTTATTTCAAATTTCAAGTGCGTAATGACTTCCCTTTCAAGTATGATGCCAAATATAAATAAATCATAACACATCTACAGATGTGTGCATTTTTCTTTAACCTTCCATTCAGATGAGAAGGCAATGAAGTTCATTCAGCTTGAACGCCTGTATCATGAGCGGCTGCTTGAAAATCTTTCTTCCATACAGGAGCAGTGGGGTGAGTACCAACTGAACTAATATGGTAGAAGAAAGAGTTAATTAAGTTTGTACTTCTAAATAATAGAGTATACATATTGCCAGATTAAAAAAGTTACATAGCAAAAGCAGCATTTCTATCAGAAGTCCTCTGAGCTTGTTACAAGAAAAATATTCCTGCTTTAGATTTGTTTGCACATATTTTATGGTAAAGGTGCAAATAGTTTGTAATTCTTTAATTACTAATGTTTTGTTAATTAAGACTTTGATCCACAGTTAATTTGTGGTAATTTTTGAGTTAGGGTTGGTGAGTCTGATGCAATGAAAATGAAGTGTGTTGTGAAAGAATTGAATGTTTTGCATATTCTGAAACAAAATTGTAGAGCACACACAGAACAGTTGTCAATATTTCTGCATTAATTAGTTTCTACTATATGTATTATGTTAAGCAAATACTACTTTTATATTTTGAGTAACAATTATTTTGATTTCATTTAGAAAGAAAATGGAAAACTGCAGTTCCTAGTCCGGTTATAACACTGAGGAATTCAGCTAAAGAACTGAGTGGCCAAGAGCTGGAAAAGCTTACTAGAGTTTGCTCTTTGCATCTACAGTAAGCATTAGAACAGATTATTGATTTCCAAGTACTAATATGTTAGCGCAGCTGTTGTCTCCTTGCTGGTATAGAAGTTTTAAAATAGTGTCAAAATAAAAGTTGTGTCCCGCTGACTTGAATTTGGTTATAAAATGATGGTTCTTTTGGGTATGTAACTAAAATATTTTTGTATAGTAACACACATGGGATCGTACTCATCAGGAAGGAGAAGATCTATTATTTCATGGGTGAATGCCCTACCACCTAGACAGCGATTTTAAGGGACAAATGGAAAAAAATTATACGAGCTGCCACTGAAAAATGATCAGCCAATGACCATAAGGAAACTAAGTACATTCAAAGGCTGTGAAAAGACCTGCCAGTGACAAGAGAGATGCTCTCAATCAGATGGGGAGAGAAAACTTTTTCAAGTACATTTGCACTGACTTAGTCAATCTGGATATAACAAAAGCGAAAATGCTCCTGTTCTTCATAGGCAGTACGATTTGGCTATCACATTTTTTCTTCTGGTTGATGACAGTGAAGTTTGAAAACACCCAGGCTGATTGCCAGAACCGAGACAGGGATGTAATACCATTTACTTGTAGTCCTAATGCCTTTGGGAGGGAGCGCCTTGGAAGCAGGAGGCAGGTCGAGCACCGTGGTTTCACGTTTACACCCGCAGTGTGCTGCCACTGAGAGACTGCACTCAGAGTGCCTGCAGGCTTCCTCAGCCTACATTTCCTCGCATGTGACTTTGCAAGCCCACAGAAAGATTTAAGATTCAAGTCTGTTGTGATTTATAAGCTGCAACAAGCAGCACCTCCCTATAGTCACCTGGATTGTCACCTTGTTGAGAATAACTCTGCTTTCTCCTTCATTTCAGTTGTGAAATATCGTTCTGTGTTCTGAGAAAACCTGCAATTTGATAAAAAATTAAGGCTTGTGTTCATTTGCCATGATTAGTGCCCTGTATTTAATGTTAGTGCTCTTTGAAACTCTCTAGGCAAAAGCCTGGTTGCTTTTATTGTTTCATATGGGGTTTTTTTCTTAAGCTTTAAACTCAATTTATTTTTTAATTAAAATTACACTTTAATATTGAATTACTAACATGCAGGTCTTGGAAAATGTGAAGATTTTGCTTTTGCAATTGAAAGTAATTTTTCTGATAGTCAAGGTTTACAGCTACATACTAGACACATTTATTCTTTAAAGATAGTTTTGAGTGTCCCTTATTTGAAGTTTAAATGGTAAAATTTGACAGTCAATGTACCTTTAAAAGTTTTTGTTAGAGTATGAATATCAGTACTTTTCCCTTGTATCTCTCCTGTTTTCTCAATAGATTCAAATAAAATGCTCTGCAATTTATCTTCATTGCTATATGAAAGACTGCAAGACAGACTGTGTGTGATAAATCATGTTGTGCATGAATCTCCACACAGTTTGCCAAGTCCACACTGACTGTTAGTGGTGCTGATCCACCTCTGAATCTGAGTGGAATCAGTGGGAGCTGCTGTACTTTACAGTACCCAGAAATTGTGTCCCAGTCTGTGGAGAGGGGAATAGGTTTTGTGGGGATTTTTTTCCACTCTTCAATCTCTGCTATAGTGATCGGTATTTTTTAATAGTATGTTAAATATACTATCTATATAAATAGATATCAAGTCCTGACATGATTTTTAAAGTTGGTAGAGTTCCTTCTGAGCATAATCTTTTACAGGGATTTACATTTCCTGATACGTTGCAGTAGATCTTTTTCTGACTTCTTCTTGTTTAGGTGGAGCAATGTTAGGGTGAATTGGTCTTCTGATGATACTCACACAAGTGCAGATGTATGCTAGCATGCTAACACTGTCTCAATGTAAGAAAAGTTCTGTGCTAATTTTAGAGCAGAGTAAAAAGTTTAAGATTTAAGATTTCAATTACATTTATTATTAAGAATGTTGCTACTAGGGTGTCTGATTTATTCTTTTTTCTTTTTTGCTGCAGGCCACAGGCATCCAAAAACAAGGTAAGCAGCTGTTTAATTGAATTCTGCTTTGTCAAAGATTGGTAATAAATATATTTTAAAAACTTATTAAATAAAATCTTTCAAGTTTTGAAGGTGTTTTAAGTTTGACTGTCTCAAAAAGTCACAGCATTCATGTTGAATTCCAAAAATTACAGGAAAAACTATTATATTTTACAGTTATTAGCTGCCGAAAATACATGGGAAAGTGGTTGTTTGCCTCAGTTAATGGAATCCAAAAATATAAAGGAAAGAGAAGCTGCTGCTTTTAAATCAGGTATGTGAGTATGTATGTACATGTGCATACATTTGTTTTAAATGTTACACTATAATGATATATTCCTATAAATGCAATGAAGCTATTTCATTTGAATCTACAGCAGTTGTTGGATTTCCACAAATGAATTAAGTTGGGTTTTTTTCATGACTGCACAATGGATGTGCTATGCAATTTTAATTAGTCATTGATATTCAGAATTGTAAAGTAATTCTAGCCTCCATGTGCATGCATTTATAGCAATTTACATAAGCTACAAAGTTGTATAAAACTAGAGGTAAGATACATAATTTGTGTGTGTAAAATACAAGGTAAACAATTTGATGATAAATATTCGGAGGTGTGGCAATTCAGTATAGTAAACAGTATTAGTAACTATTTTAAGTTACATGCAATGTACAGATTTTGAGATGCACTTTTCTGAAACACCACAGAAAATGATGAGGCTTTTGGGGGCTCTTGAAGAGAAAAACATACTTGAGTTCATTGTTTTCAGTACACACTTTTATGTCAGCCTCATTTTCCTTTTCCTGCCTTGAGGCAGTGGCTGTTGTTTGAGTCATTTTTTAGAATCTTTGGGTTCTTATCAAACATCTACAAATTAATAGATTGTTAAAATAGGGTCAGACTGGGAAAGAATATTGGTAGATTACCAGGCTGTGCTTCATCTCTCCTCTCTTTGAGCAAAAAGTTTCTTTTTTTTTTTTTTACCACATTCCAGTTGCCAAAAATTGGCCTAAACTAAGTACCCTTCCTTAAAACCAGCTAGAACCTGTCATAAGGTAATGCTTGGCCTAAGTGATCCTAGAAGGTCCCTTTCAACTTAAACTATGCTACAAGTGTGTGTCAGCCAGGATGTTCATGAGAATCAGAAATGGAGGAAGACACAGAGTCACAATTCTCTACATGTATGGATTTTCCTCGTCTCCATCCTCTTACCATGACTTCTACTGCCTTTCCTGCCTTTTCTCTGTCTTTGTTCTTGTAACCTAACTAAACATAAAACACTGAAAATATGAAAGAAACGTGTTCAGAAAGCAGATCAAAAAAACCCAGTGCTTTTTATTTTTGGATAGTTGAAAATTCCCATGGAAAAAAATTAGGTAATTACAATTTTTCCATTGATTTTATTCCAAGTGGGAGCAAAAACTTTCTGGGGAGGAGAATTTCTGAACATTTGAAACTTCTGAATTTTGTTTCAAAGTTGAAATACTGTAGTACAACATACTGACTTAATGTGGAAGTAATTAATGGTGTAAATGGATTTTTTCATGCCTTTCTCTTAATGTAAATCTTGTCAAAATGTCATCAAAAATGTTTGGGTTCCTGTGAAATCCTGGTAAATCAATGAAGCTATGCCATCCAATAGAAAGCAGTTCTGCTGAGAAATTTTCAGCAGTTTCAATACAAAGATAGGAATATTTCAACCCTAACTCGAGTCTAAATGGTTGAAATTTGCAAAAGATGCTTTTCAGAAGATTAGAATGTTCTTGAGGAAGCAATGAGTTCTCTCCCTGACAAGTCTCATCATCTGTTCAGGCAACACATGATCATTAACTACTCACAGTAGCTGCCCCTCACAGTGTCAACCCATCATAGCACGGGGATGAATGTTTTTTGTTGCAGTTAGAAGGATTTGGGTAGGGAAGCCATCAGTATGAACCAGCAGAGAAATTTGACAAAAGTGGTTCATAACTCTGAAATAATATTCAGGCTGTGTCTGAGTGATTCAGCTCAGGACTAGAAGCAATATGGCCGTTTGGGGCTGGTTCTGGATTTTGCCTAACTTCAGCAGAATCCTATACTGTAATAACCATACAGCTCCTGATACTCAACCTGTTCAGCAGTAGCCTAAATGCATGGGCCTTCTCATGGAAAACTTAGAATGCTTGACTTCTGCTTTTTGGGTGGTTTTTTTCTCTAAAAAAAAAAGAAAAATGGGAAATAAATGTGTGAACTTTTACTTCTTTTAGAAATGTATCTGTCAATCTGCAGGCAGAAAGAACTGCTTAACTCAGCTGCTTGTAATAGAAGTCTGACTTACAGTAAGACACAAAAAGGAAACTCTCAAGTGGTTTGAGGACTGGAGGACTGGCCTTCATATGAATTCATATTCAATAAGAATTTATGTAGCAGTTATCAATAAGAATACATATAATACATTGTAGAGATAGCTATATTATACTGTAAAGATTGTTGCACTGTACTGTGGTACCATCTTTGAAGTAAAATAAAACTTCTTTAGTAATCTAAAGCAAAAATTGCTCCATTAAGTTGCTGAAGGCATTTGGGAACTTAGTTTGAGGCTCTGTAGGCAGTTGATCCCAAGAATTCACAATTCCTGTATCGTGGTGATACGGTGACCAAGAAACAGCTTTATAAGTAGTCAGCCAGTCAGGGTTCCCGGGACAGTCACTGAATTAGTTTTCTGCACTTCTGAGCAAAGGCTGAGAATGGTCTGTTCTACTATATTTTCCTGATAGATTTTCACTCTGAGTCTTCCAACAGAGAGAACTGGGCCCTTACAGTTGTATGTGTGTATATTAAAAGATGATCATCCTATACACATGAATTTCTTCAGTTTCTGACTGAAAGCCTTAATAGCCTTAGTGTAAACTAAAGATAAATTAATGTGTTTCATGAAAACTTTTCTAATGAAATACTAAATTTAATAAACCCCTTAGCATAAGTTTGCAATGTGTACACACAGACATGTTTCCAAGGTGGGGAGGAATTCATTATACCCTGTTTTCTCTCAGGTCCTATGGCATTTGTGATCAGTTGGGAAGAAAGGGCAGAGATGGAGAAGTGTGAATTCTCCACTGGTAGATTAATGTAGATCAGTACTCTGTCTGCTAGACTGTCTTGGGTTAACAGGATAAAGTGGTGGCTGTAGATTTGTGAGATGAACAAAGCAAGTGTTGATTTTAATGCAACTTGGTTAGGGGGAAAAAACATTTCTTAAATTACCATAAGTTCTTCTGTTGCTAAAAAATCTTCAGTAGACACTTTGTTGTATTTCTATCAGTGAGCTAAAAGTTACTGCCACTGGTGGGTATGTCGTCATTTAACTTTGTAGGCAAAGGCATCTTTTCTAATTAAGTGTTTGAGTCTTTGTCTTAACTTGCCTTTAGTTTATATTGGGCATGGATTGTCTGAAGTAGGTGTAAAGAAAATACTGAACGCTGCTGAAAACTTGATGTGGAATGTAACAGTGATCATTGCATCTCAGTTCCTGTACATCTGTGGTTAGATAACAGTGCTAGGATCATTTATTACTTTCTTAGGAACAGAGCCCTGAGCTCAAGGGGCCACCTTTCACAGTAAAGAGTTTGATTTAATTTCCAGTTCCATTTAATCTTTGTTGCAGTTGGGGCTGCCAACAAAGATGCCTGTTGTGATGTGGATGTATCCACTAGGAAAAATTGACAGATGGTAACAAAATCTTGTACCAATAATCCAGGCTGTGTTTGAACTCATGACCTATATGTGAAGGGCTCAGTATCCTGTTACAAATCCCTTGAGCTGTCTACTCATCTGTGTCTAATTTTCAAAAAGTCCCTGTCTCATACCTATTTCTTCTTTCAGTGCTTTACAGAAGTTAGATTCCTTGTATCTTTTCTATCTGTTAACATCATTCTGATATTGGTTTGCTTGTATATTCTCTTTTTCAATTTCCAAGCCTGTCTTTTCTGTACTACCTTGTGTTTCATTATCCATTTAAAGGGGGATAGTTTGGAATGTAATAAAATTGTTCAATACAATTAATTAATGCAAACTTTTGTTTTAATGAATGTGACCCTGTTTCATGTAACAAGTTCGGGAAATTGCTCAGATTTGAAGTGAGGTTTTAACAGGTGAGGAAGGATAAAATTTACATAGACATCTTCAGTTATTCTTGTAAGAACACATACAGTTAATAAGGGCATTGCTTGATTTTTCCTTAATTTGTTCATAAGACCTTTCTGCTCTTTGCTCTGAACAAAAAATGCAAACAAGTGTTTTCTAGAGGTATTAATTTGTTCTTTGAGGTTATTAATATTACTGTAACAGTAGTCCTATTATAATATGATAGTAACTTAGTTTTTATTCAAGTATGGAATAAAAGGCAGTTTCTGTCATAGCTGGCTTACTTTGTTATTCTAATTCTTAACAGCCCCTTTCTCTCCTCATAAGCCTAGAACAGAGTTTGGCTTTGAGCTTCTTGTAATGGTTAATATCTAATGATTTGATTGACAACTTGGGCTAACCATCAACTCCTTCATCAGCAGATCATGCCAATAGTAGATGAATTCACAAGCTATGCAAAATTCCTCATGTTTCTCTCTGAAATTTTAGATAAGAAAAAATAATTTTCGTATGTATTGTAAATGTGAATAAAGAAATAAGCTGAAACAAATTGCATTTTTAATATGCAAACTAACTTATGTATCCAAAAAGCAGCATTTTTTTATGCCATCCTTTATGGGACATTAAATAATGGATATTTAATTTAGTGTTAACCACAGGAGCCAGTGACCTGCAAATTTAATATTTATTAAATTAGCATTATTTCAGCTTTTTTAAAGAAAATTCAGATATCTCCATGTGCAACAGATACACCAGCATCAAAATAGTTTTCTGTAATTGAGTGCATTTGTCTGAATTCCAGGCCTCCATGAGATGCACTCACATCCTTTAGAAGAAAAGGGGCTGTTCCGAAAGACATTTACCTACATATAAGGAGTAATTCTTTTCAGAAGGGCAGTGAATCATGCTTTGCCTGCAAGAATGTTTGCAAATATTTTTTTTTTTGTCTGAATCAGGAGTCAGAGACTACTACTAATAAAAGTTATTCTGACTGGTACATAAAATACCTACCCTTTATGGGAGTGCATTTTGAAGCATTAGGTTACAATGTTATCAAATCACAGTATACTCTTTCCCCCCTGGGCTGATGCTTTGAATCATTTAAAAACTCTGGAATTGTTTTTCCTATTGCACTTAGGTACTGAAACTTGTCCTGGCATTGGACCAAAGAAAGAAGATAAACAGCTGAGCACTGTTTCCTCAGGTGAAAACAAAACTGAGAGACAGATAGAGGCAGGAAGTCTCCGGGTAGCTGCAGGAAAGGACCACATGGAGGAGCAGCACTGCAGTGCTGAATCAACACTGGAGCCACACACCCAGTCCACAGGGACAGTGGGCAGGCCTTCTTTGGGCTGTTTATCATCTGGGGATGCCGGTAAAGATAACAGTTTGCAGCTGAGAGAAAGACAGCTCTCAAAGGATGCAGAAAAAACAGAAGGGGCTGGGGAGCCTGGAGTGAAACTCCCTCTTGAGCCAATGGTGGATGCTTCGGTTTTAACAGATGGTGACTATATGCCTACTGATTTGGTTCCTTCTGATAAAGATGTGCAAGCTGATAGAAATCTGCTCAGATCAAAACATGCTGCTGGCTCTTCAGAGATTGCTAGTGCCCAGCTTGGAAATAGTGATTTAAAGCAGCAACAGGCACAGCCTGATGATGATGATGACGAAAAGTCTTCACGGGACAGAACTGCATCAGATGTATGCTCTGGGTGCCATAAAGTGTCTGAACATGCGAGTACTGCCCATTCACAAGTGTGCAAGGAAATACAGAGAGCAGCAGGACGGAAGGAGAAGGTAAATAATGAAGAACAAGAAGATTTATTTCTCAGATTTTTAAATGGTAACATAATAGACACTGAGGAATCAATCTTAGAAAACCAAGAGGACTTAGACACTGTTCCAGATATTTCACCTGAACGAGCATCTTATAACTCACTGGAAGCTTTATCACTAGATGACAGCTTTTCTTCTCTTGATGAACTTGCAAGAAGGATAGAGATTGCTGAGGTAAAGATTATGAATTCTATAAAATCTTTCATGTTTGTCTCAAAATATTTTAGATATATCCAACTTCAAAATCTGTTCAATATTCCTTAATATATCACTTTCAAATATGAAATCTGTACGTATTTAATTGTTCTGAGTTATTCAGAGAAAAAAGTTTGGGTTTGCCTGTTTGTCTCCTTCTTGACCAGTACCACCACACAGTGTTTCTAAAAATTAGATTGATTTTTACATATGAGTGTGAACAGCTGGGGTTTTTTAACTTTTTTATTCTGTCAGAGACTGTTAGGAAGTGTTCTCATAATTCCTGTTAAATCAGGTTTCATGTCAGAGATGTACATAATGCCTATGATGTAACGTGGGTCATTTCTATTCAAAGAACAAAATTTTCTTTTTTTATGCCTATTCTGTAAAGGTGAAAACTACATATGTATAAATTCTGTATATGAATGTATGGGCTTCTAATTTTGCCACGTTTAGATAGCTCTGTTGTTCAAGTAAAGCCAAGAAAGCTTCTAATCCTGAACCCACCTTTCTGAAGCACTGCTGATAGGCCACAACTAGAGTGAGTGCTTCATAAGCTAAGTTGCTCTTCTGAAAATAGAGAAGATTTATTGCTTTGGGACTGTTTTGGAAAGTGTATGATGACATCTTTGCTTTATTTGTTTTCTGGTTTTGCTGCATTTGCATCCATGGGACCTTAAGAGCTTTTTCTTTAAAGGAAAAAAAAATTTATTGTGAAATTATGTGATTTCAGATGCTAGAGGGGGAAGACTTGTATAAAGGTACCTTCTTAGGTCATCTCTATTTTTAATGTATTTAACAATGCAATATCCCTTGGCAATAAAGTAACAGTACTTCTCTATAGATCAGAAGCTAATGCACAGAGACCGAGAACTTCCATGATTACTCAGGGACAGCAGCCACACAGGGAACTAAATACTAGGCATCAATGCTGATGTTATTACATTTGGCAAAATCTCTAGAGCTGGAAACAGAGAATTTTGCTTTTCTCCCCACCTAAACAGTTCTTATATCTTTTCCACGATTCTATCTCTAGTCTTTTTGTGGGCTGTTGGGAAGCATGCCACATACCAGAACTTAGAGCCATGTGCACAAAGCTATATACAACCTCCTGACAACACGCAGATGTGGAAACCCACATACATGTTAATACCTGTATTCAAACTTTTCCACTAAATCCATTGGCTTGTGTTCACTTAGAGGATGGTTTTCAAAAAAAGAGCATTTTGTTGACAGTCTTTTGCTAAGCCCATATACATGTATAGCAGAAGAGTAATTTAAACATCATCCCTCAGCATTAGATTTCTTTTGTGCTTACTGAAAGTTCAGCATTTTAACAGAGGTGTACTGTTCTGTTTCACACAGATGAATCCTAAATTAATCCTATTGCAACTATTTTTAAATTGCTACATTTGTGCCATTTGTGTTCTAGAGGATGGGATAGGAAGCAGCATATTGATACTGTTTGAAAAATTATGCTTGTATTGATTGTCTCTGTGACTGATGGTGATGCTTTACAGGGAATCTGGTTTCATTTCTAGCTTGCTCTTCCGATGCTAGGACTGCCAGTACTCTGATGGCAGAGTTGAGTCTCTGCAGAGGAAAAAGTACCTTGAGTTTTTTCCATAGAACTTTTTCTGGCCATATAAGGCATAATGTTGGCTGCACTGGTGGGAGTCCATTTGAATCATTCTTAGCAAGAGGCCTGAGTTGTGTGTGAGGCAAGGCGTTTAAATCGGAAAAGAGAAGAAGGATTAACTTCAGTAACAGTTAAAGTTTGCAATGTGCAGCACCTGGGGTTGTTTTGCAATATGTGAAATTTCTAGGTGCAGCAGGGTGAGTTAAGGACAGCACACCAGCTTGTACTGTTTCATTATACTCTTATATTTTGTTTTTCCAATTAATCTTACCACCCATCACTAGCCTGGGGGTTTCTTTTCAGAAGGGGAGAGCACCTACAGCTTTCCTGGGAGACACATTGAAAGAGTTTGGCACCCTTGAAGAAAGCAACATTGTTAACTTGTGTTCATTGATTTTGTTTTAGTGCTAAAATAAGATTGCACTGATGTTTTGACAATCAGACTGATCTTTGTAACCAGCTATAAAACTTCTTCCTTTCTTGTCCTCTTGAAGCCTTTGTAAGAAGATAACAGTGTTTTCATACAATTGTTGTTAATGAAATATCTAGAAAATGCATTGGTAGCCACATGAATGAAATGAATCACATGAAATGTACCAATGTGGCAGTAAAAAAGAAAAAAGAAAATCAATTTGACTGTGATAAAACTTGTCATGGAGTGAATATTTACAAACCTGCCACAAACAAATTAGAATGGAAGGCAGAAATAAAGATAATTTTAAAATAACCTAGGTACAAAAATCATATGGTAGAACAAAATTTCATTAATGTTCCTCAATTGACATGTAATACTAATGTATTGATAATGGGGAAAAGTAAATACTTGTGCATGTATTTACAGTTAGGAAGTTTTGTTTGACCCCATATTGAGATCCAAGGATCATCTCCTGTAGTTTTCTAATTTAGATACTTTGTCACTTGCTTTTAGTCTGTCCTTTACCAAAACTCATTCCAAGAGGGAAAATCCACCAAATTCTGACTCTGACTTTAAATAATTGCAAAACTGAAATAGTACTTTGCGTATTTCATCACTGGTACAAATCATGTACCACAATGTGCAAATGATGGAAAATCATCGTCATTTTATAGAAACAAGATTCATACAGCTAACAAGGAGCTTTGAAGTACAGTCAGCAGTTGGCAGCAATAGGTATTAGAAGTCTATAGCCTCTTCTTAGATATCTTTGCTATCATTTCTATGAGCATGAAATGACACACCAGCAGTGAAACAAATTGTGACCTTAATAATGTAAGTTTCATTTTGCTGTATAAAGTAAAAGTTTATAACACAAACTTTTTATATGAGTGACAATTAGGGAAACAAGTAAAATCTTACCGCTTTTCCTGATCAGAAAATTATAATTTGAAATCTATTTTTAGAAAGCAAAAAGATAATGAGATTGTCAACCACGACACACAGCTTTTGGTTGGCACAGTTTATATACCAAGAAATGAAGTCTCTACCTATCTGTACTAGGTTTGAAGAAAATGTTTCGGATTCCCTGTCCTGTTTTATAGTTTGGGTCCTGTAGTTTTGAGTTTGCAAGAACTATGCTTCTGCTTGAAATGCTTACATGGTATCTGAGTTATTTGTTGCTGTATAGAGGAGCCCTGGTACTTTCATGGAAAGTATATCAGCAGAAAAAGTAGTTAAAGTCTGTTGCTGTGGTATGAATACTGAATCTGCTAAGTTAGCTCCTTTTCAACTCAAAATTGTCACGTATTAAATGTATTTTATTAGCAAAAGGGTTTGTCTGCTGGTTTTATTGTAACCAGGGCAGTCTTAGTTTTTGTCAGTTTGTTGTACAGTTGTGGATTACAGCTTTAAAAAAAAAATCTGGTTTTGCTGGTAATGAAACTGTAGTCATTTGCCAAGTAACTGAATAAGGAATACAGCCCACAGAAGAATACACAAACAAAACAGCTTCTTGAGTAGTTCTCTGCATTCAGACCAAAATACTTTATGCAGTTGAACTTTTCTTCCTAGTTCCCAGTTTGCAGTGCCTCCCTTTTGGGATTTTTATTTACATTTATATGATACAAATAATTCTAATAGTCAGGTTCAATCTGTTTTCTCTAAGAGCTTGAAGCACAAGGCCTTACTAGTTTTGTCCAGTATGTTTATAAATATATAAATATATACATCATATTTTTTGCAAATATGTACAGTGTAAGAAACTTTTTAATATTTTATTAGCAAATGCTGTTTTAAACAGAGAAGAGACAGGTAGTTTAATTAAAGCTTATTTTTTTCTAATTTTGCAACCTGGTTATTAAACTTTGTCCAAAAAGTGTAAAACTTTTGGTTGAAGCAGAATTACTTTCTGTTGATGGTGGTAAAAAGAGAAAAGCTAAAATATTTAACAGTTTCAATTAACCAACAGTCAATGTTGCTTCCCTTTCTGACTTGTTGGTCAAAATGCTATATGCTCTTTTCAGTTTCTATACAGTAATTATAAGAGTCATAAGATTTTGTGAAGGCCAGCAGAGCTGAGAGAGTAAACTCAGTTACACAGACCATTTTTTGTTAATTATTTAGCTTAGAATTAAGAAAATATTTGTTGTTTCAATAGGGTCCTTTATGCAGCTCTTTCATGTAAGAGCTGTTCTCAGTGCAGTCTTGTGCAAGCCTACATTTTTCCTCCTGTGGTTCAAGTCAAGAAGAGGCTTGATTTGTGGTCAACTGTATTAACCACAATTCCCTTGTTAACTTCAATTTACATAATATACTCTGCCTTTTTAAATTCCTCCTGCCTCCTAAAGGCTGGGATTTAAAACTTAGTCTTGTTTGGCAGCTAAGTCCCTCTCCATGGGAGATGGATCTAATATAATGACTTTGTATATCGCAAAACAAAACAAAAACCCTTAATTACACGACTTGTGAAATTCAAAAGCAGATGAAGTATGGCAGATGAAGTATACTTATGGCATGAAACTGAGTCAGAGGAGGTTTAGGTTAGATATGAGGAAAAGGTGCTTCACCCAGACAGTGGTCAGGCTCTGGAACAGGCTCCCCAGGGAAGTGGCCACAGCACCAACCTGACAGAGTTCAAGAAGCATTTGGACAATGCTCTCAGTCACATGGTGAGACTCTTGGGGATGGTCCTGTGCAGGGCCAGGAGTTGGAATCCTTGTGGGTCCCTTCCAACTCAGAATATTCTATGATTCTATTCTAGGTATGAATTATATATACTGTGTAAAGAGGCCATTTTTCAAAATGCAGCCTATGGCTTTTGCTGGAGTAGAAGAGTAACACTAACCACACTGTTTCTATTACAAAATCAAAAGCACTTGCTCCCCCTTTTTAAGCAAAAGAAAATGTTCAGAATAGAGGAACCTGCGCTGTGTTAATTAGTTATTTATACATTTAAAGTAAATCCGGAAACATAGCCATGTAGGCTGACAGGAAAAGTAAATGAACCTCATGGTAGCAAGACTTTCCTCCACAAGCCTTTTATGTAACTGTAATCACTGAAACACATTTCCACATAATCCTGTCAAGGATAGTCCTATGGTTTTAAGCTTGGAGAAGACCGAGTTTGTGACACAGTAATTCAGAAACTACCATGAGCCAACAGACAAAATGAAGTGCCTCAGTTTGAAATGACAACTAGACCACCACATCTAGTCTTAGGGCAGACTGGTATGAATGCCCTGCTGTCCCTGGGTGACATTCCCACCTAGTGCAGTCCGAGCCACTTGGGCACAAGCGTGCCAGGCGACAGCTAGCCTGCTGTGTGGGTGGTGTGGGAGGAGCCATTGATCCTCTTTATGAAAGCAATGATGTAAGCAGAAGCTTAAAATAATCTACTCTTCTAAAGGACATCATTTCATCTCCACCCTCCCAAATAAATAAGTCAAATTAAAGCACTCCTACATGATCCCCCTTCATCATCACAATAAGGAAGTTTAAGTGTTGCTTTTCCTGCTGGCCTGTTAAATTTTTGTGGTGGTTCTGCAAGGCTAATTTTACATTACCAGTAGAAGCCTCACCTCAGTATGCTTGTCTGTTGTGATGAGGCACTTGCATATCATTATTTTTGGTTCATTTGTGCCAAATAGTGGTCTTCTATATGTTGACTTACTTTATTTCCTCCACCTCCACACTTTCCCTAAATATTCATTGAATAATCCATGCAACCTCTTGAGAAAAGGGAAAGTGGGTATCAAAAGTGGTAGTGTGGCAGAGACCAATTTTATCATCTCAGTTGGAATTTTGGGAAAAATTATTAGATGTGTAGGCACACATCCACAGTACCTAGCTCTGTAAATAGTGCAGGGTAACGTTATTCGTCCCTTTTGAGGGCTACAAAGTACTGCCAGACTAGAGACTTGTAGGTGTAATTGCAAATTTATCAGTTAAAATGTTGCAAATGCCAAAGTTGGTGCCTGTTGGATTGCGCTCTGTCTCTAGCTGTGTTCAGTCCAGCATCTCTCTGACTACAGCAGGCATCGATGCATTATATAAGCTCGTAGCATGCAGCATGTTTAAGGGCATAAGTTATGAAGTCACTTGTTTTCAGTTTTTCTACAGCTTTTGGAATTGCAATGCAAAAATGTTTTTATGAGTGCTCTTCTAACTTAATTCTGTTACAGGTAGAGTTAAGCAGTCAGTTGTCTGCAACTATGGTGTTACTTGGAAAGTTGGGGTTTCTTGAGTATTTGTGAAAATTACAGGCCTTTGGGGTCATCTCCTTATAGAGGAGTTGCAAACTCAGTTGTAAATGTGATGCTTCATCTGTAGAACAAATGAATACATATTATTTTTCAATTTAACAAATGTTATTGCTGATCTACAGAATGAGTTTTTAAAAGCCCTACTAAGATCTAGCAAGAAATCGTTAAGTCTTTTTTTAAGGTAAAGATGGTCACAAGATAAAAAAAAGGGCTTATCTAAACATGCTTCTTATTTTAATTTCTGTTTATTTCTAGCCCACTGGGAACTACTTGCTATGGAAAGCATTTGTCTCCTGATACTTCACCTACTTTCATTTCTCTAATAACTAGGAAGTTACAGACTGCTCATTCATCCCAGTATGGCTTAGTATATACTATTGCAACTAGTCCAAATGCTATAGCAAACAGAAGAGAAGTTATGGTTTATTGACTTGTTGACTGTATTGCTGTTTGTGCCAGCTGTTTGGATGACCAGCCTGTAGGGAAGGATTTTTGAACTGCTGCTGTATCCAGAGAGCTTATTACAATGTGGAGCTGGAATCTATCCAGAGCACTGAAGCTTTGTTTTTCCCTGCTGTTCTCTCTCTTTGGTTTTGTAGCCCCACTGTAGCTGCTTGTCCACCCCGGGGAACCAATTGCAGTGCTGGAAAATTAATCTCGCAATAAGTATTTGATGGTCTCTGCAGGATTATATCTTTGGAGAGGCAGCAGCAGTGTGTCATTGACTTCTTATTGCCCTCCGATGATAATGTTTTTGACACAAATCCGCCTCATCACTGCCCCAACCCGTGTGAGCTTACAAAGGAACTGTTGCAGTGAACACAAAGTATGATCCAAAAAGCAAATCTGTGTGTATTTAACTGTGGTAACACTTAAGGGCAAACAGTGTCAGTCAACAGTGGAATGATACTGCAGCTGTCCTGTGTGTTAAGGAATTGGTGTTTTCAAGAAGGAGGTTTCACTAGTGCTACAATGTTTAAGAAAAGTAGAGTGGAAAACATTTATTAACTGCTTAGCTCATTTCTTCCCTAAATCATTGTTAAGCAGAGCTCATGCTTCGATTTCTCACATCTCTTGTGCCACTCGCTGACTTTCCTGATAGATTGCTCCAGCGGAAGGATTGGTGTCTATACTGAAGAAGAGAGATGACAGGGACGGTAAAACAATTTCTCAAGTCCAGCAAAGACAAACAAAGAGAAGAGTGCGATTCCAAGAAATGGAAGACACATTGGATCAAGGTAATTTAAAGCTGTTAATTCATGGTTTGCACTCTTGGGGTGCAAATGATATCGATCCTTTTGTTCACAAGAGTAAAGGAGGCATTCACTGAACATACTGTCTTGGTTTTTTTAAACTTAATTAATAAGTGAAGGTGATGGATCAAAGATTATTAATCTGTACCAGGTTTGGGTGACAAGACTACAGAAGGATACAATAAGCACACTTCCATTTTAAAGCTTGTCTGAGAATTAAGTCCCATTTTTTTCCTCTGACTGCATGATTCGCAAGTGACAGCTAATGGAAATTCTTTCATTAACGTTTATTGCTTAGAGACGAGAGGTGTAGGCCTCTCCATAAATCAATTTACCCTGTGGGTAAAGAGGGATGCAGAAGAAACAAGTCTGTTGTCCTTTTTCTGCCGGTAGCTTTCCAACCCTTTCTAGTAGACCAGGATTTTAACCTTGATTTATAATTTAATATCCATACATATTTGCTAGCCAGCGTTAATTTGGCTTTACACCCTACCACCTTTTTGATGGGCTGAATAGCCGCATGAGAAATACAATATGTTATTTTGCTCTGCTTTTTTTGGAGTTTAAGTTCTCTATTATTCGAACTAGAGAGATATTAAGAAAAATACTTTTGGTTGCTAATGGTAGTACTTTCTGTATCTACTGTGCATGCCAGCCACTAAATGGTACTAATTAATGCTTAAAAGTGCATTAAGCATGTCTCAAACATTCACAGCCTAAAAGAGAGTATATCCCATCTTTTTCTTTAAATTA
>JAWWLV010000121.1:35847814-35863570 GCA_035041135.1 Platyrinchus mystaceus | reverse complement strand
TGCTTAAAAGTGCATTAAGCATGTCTCAAACATTCACAGCCTAAAAGAGAGTATATCCCATCTTTTTCTTTAAATTATTTTTAAAGTATTTATGTTTTAAATAAAATTTCAATTAGAGCTTTTTCTATTATTTTTCCCCAGGATTTAGTGATTCAAAAGGAAAGTTGTTTTATACTACTATTGCTATTATTTCAAATCTGATTTCAAACACACACATAAAAGCACATGAATCTTTCTTCTTTTTTTTCTTCTTTTATACTGTTTCTTCTCCCTGATGTAGAGTGAAGGGAGTTCAGCAATTGTCTTAGAGCCCTGTCAATCTGACAGAAGATGCAGATGTTCTTTTTACATGCAGACTACCAAAGTAATCTGACCCCAAAGTAAAATTATAAGTGAGCATGTAGCAACACCTCTGCAACCTCTGTATTGCTCTTACTCTGTAATAAACAATCATGGAAAGAGGTAGCAGAGAATAACTGAAATATAAAACAACCCTTCACATTACCCTGAAGCTTTTTGTCTCTATCCTTACAGCTAAAGTGTGAGAGGAAACACAAGCAGTTCATGGTAGCACAGTCAGTGTCATTACAAATGAGGCAAGAGTCCTTCCATTTGTTTTAGTTTCAAAGTTTTCATTTCATTTCAACTATTTTCATGAAAGAAGGCTTTGGCTGTGTGGCATTCTCATAGGTGAGTGCATTTTGCTTCCATGTGGAATGAGTCCACGAGTGATAGGAGCAAGGACAGGTCCACAGACTGCAGAAACGAAGCTATGTAATTAGGTTTCTGAAAAGGCTGAGAAACATACAATTACTGCTATGTATTATGGTCACTTTGACGTGTGAGCATTATTAAGTGCGTTTATCTCCTGATCCATTTGCGGTAAAAACTTTTCTCAGGTTTTCTCACGTATGTTTGTATTGCTTTGTATATCATCCTTTTAAACCTTTTCTGCTCTCATTTACAGATGAAGTGTCTGGTGGCTCCTGTATTTTGCTGATCCTGCTGTGCATAGCAACTGTTTTCCTTAGCATTGGAGGAACTGCACTGTACTGTACCTTTGGTGACATGGAATCCCCTGTGTGTACTGATTTTGCTGCCAACATGGATTTCTATTATACACAGATACTGCAGCGTATGGAAGAACTTAAACACTGGATAGCCTTCTCATAGTTGAAATGAGCAGGGACAGCACATCAAGAGCTCACCAATGGTTACTGGAGAGGGTAGAAAAAAATTGTGATTTCAAGTTCTCTAACACTTGCCACCTGCAGGTGATGTGTATTTGTTGATATACTTTGACTTTTACTTAGAAATCAAGAAAATTTTAGTTTAACAATCAGGTGGCAAAATGTTCACATCTGTTCACAACTGTAGCAGTGTGGTATGGGAGCATAAAAAGTTATTACCTTCACCCTTTTGAGAGTAGGCAAGTCGCTTTTCATCAACTTGAGCAAGCAAAGAAGAAAGAAGAAAATTAACTGTCTTCTATATTCTCTCCCACTGCCACACATTGTGTAAGCAATCTCTGGAAGCTTAGCAAAAGGACAGCTTTAATTTACAGCTGTTTGTGCAAAGGTGTTGCCTCCAGCTATCATGCAATAAGTCTGTGTTTTATGGAAACATTGTTTTTCTTTTCAGTCTTACTGTTTTTCTCCATTTTATTTCTCCTGGTGAGCCATGTAATTATTTGGTGGAGTGAGAAGAGTGCAGCAGCATTCATGGAGCCCTCAGCTGGTGATTACCAGGCTGACCCTGTATCTATAGCTTACAGCAAATATCATGAGTGGGATAAATCTGCTGGCAGATTTCACTAAATTTCCTGAGCCTTTACGCTCAGTATTGTGTGGGTTGATTTAGAAATGGAAGGTTAAAAAAGAAATCATTAGTCTCACTAAACACAGAAACAAAAGTAGGATGTTTAGTAAATTATTCATATTAAATAGTCAAGTGTCTTTGGCCAATTTTAAAGCACCTGGTAGAAGGTGTGGGGCTAACTGGCTTTTCTGTCCAGCTACGTCACTGACTTTGAGTAATCACTTTGTGCCTCAATTTCTCCTCCATAAATGGGGAATAATGATCCTTGCCTTTGTCTATGAATATTTATTGCAATTAGGGTTCATGTCTGATTCATCCCAAATGAGTGCACAGGATCACAGAACTGTGTGGCTGCAGCCTCTCTCAATGAGTGAATGTTATGTAAAGTGGGACTGATCCAACAGAAGAGATTCAGAGGCTCACCACAGATCTGCAGTATGTTGGTAGTCCAGGGCACTTGTTCCAGCAGATAAAGCACATTAGCATCTATTTGCCCTGCAGTTCTGAGACCTGTATTGTAAAATCTGATCTTTTTCTATCAGCTGTACAAACAAATTTAGATCAATACTAAGGGTCATTTTAAATGGGTATTTCTATTGCTTGGTGCTCAGCCCTCCCTGTGTGGTGGTATGTGAGAGAAACACTGGCAAGACAGTGAAGGTGAGAATTAGATACACAGGCCTTTGGCCCACACTCTGGTCAAAATGTGGCAACTCTTCTTGCACAGAGTGTAATGGTCTAGCCCTGCTGAAGGTGTTAGTGTGAAACGATTCCTTTACACCTCAGGAAACAGCATTTTTGAGGGGTCCACTTCACTCCACTCCGTGATTACCTGCTTACTAACATTGTATGATGCAGTGTGTTGAGGTTTAGGATATTGTTTTGTAAAATGCTATGAAGTGAAATCTTCAAGATGCTACTCAGAATTATAACCTTAAATGATCATGCTTTCTGGCATCTGCAAGTAAATTGTCCCTCTAGTGAGCTTGATTATTCCTAACGCACTGTTACACTTAACGGGTTTTTAAAGTGAAATTTAAAATCATGTTTTTTCTAGAATAAACTGCATGTATGATTTCTCTTTTTGTTTTCACTGTGAAGGCTTAGTTTATTTATACCCTAGGGAGCCTCACGTGCAGCTTTATATTAAGCTAGCAAATTTAAAATGCCCAAAGTAATGAAAACTTTTGCTTTCAGAATGAAACTTGAGAACAGTAGTTTGATATAATTTTTTTTGTTTGTTGTCCTCAGAGTATTATAATGCTGGGCTAATCTAAAGGAGAAAGGGAAAGACACTTTCATATTTTAAAGTGTTACTGGCTGGTTCAGTTTATTATTTGAATTCTGGGTTTGTTTGTTTATTTATTTAGTTCATCTTTTAAAGAGAATCTTAATTTTCTTTTTTGGTAATTTACTCACAGAGTAATTAAAAAGCATGCATTCAGTTAAAATATGTATTTATAGCGGCTATGTAATTAGAATATATTTTGGGTTTCTGCAACTTTGCATTGAGTGTTTCAAGATATTAAGTTTATTCCTAAGGAGACAACTGTTGATTTCAGGTTAAAAAAAATCTTTTAAAGTTTTTGTGCATTTCATCACCAAAAAAATCAAGAGGTATATATAGATCTATTTATTCAAAAATATATCGGACATGGAGGCCAAGGATCCTCTACTTCTAGGTTCATTTAATTAAAACTATTTTAAAATAATTATTTTATTTAAAACTCTAAAGCTATTTAAAGTCAAAGCAATTTTTAATAAGCATTTCAGTTTCAAATCAGTGGTCTAAATCCTGCTATGTTCACTTTGTGCTGCATTCCTAGCACAGACTCACTAATATCAGCAGAACTGCCTCCAAGAAGATCATGAAGAGGTTGGGCACCACTTTACCAACATATGCCCCTTGAAAAATGAGTGACCAGGCATTCTGTATAACTCAGCTACCTTATACTTTTAACTTGGAGAATCTCTCCAACCTTACCAACCTATGCCAAGGTACCACACCTGCAAAGTCTCTCAGGATTTGGGGGAGCAGAAATGGCACACACACACAGGCTGTCCAGCTCCTGACCTGAGCTGCTCACTCAGTTGCAACCAAGTATTTGAATCTGGATCCAGTTTCTGTTGGCATTCCTTTATAAAAAGCTGATGATATAAATTGTTGGTTCGCGTGACAATTCTGTTGGAGTAAATAGTTTGCATGGTCTGTAGTACGTCACCAAAATTGTAGTTACCAACACAATAAAATTTGCTTTGCATTGGAACTCCAAAGAGTGTGTGGGTAGGCCTGATATTGGCCTTCCTATATACTCTGTTCTTTGGACTGTTGGTGACATTGCTTCCACCTGGATGACCTGAGGAGTTAGGATCTTACAGTCAGGTAAATCCAAGTGAAAAGAAATAGAGTATTTGAACAGTTATTCCTCTTCTCTGAGTATTTTGAGGTAAAATAGTAGCAAGAAACAGCTGAGATTGTTTAAGGAGGAAGAAAACAGAGGAAAAACACTTCTCCCTCATTCTTACTTGGTGCATTTAAAAGCCTTTTGTGTACAAATTCTTATTTGTCCTGTTTCCTTCCCTGCCTCTGTCTTTATGCTGCTCTGCTTGGCAGTAGGAGAAACATACTATGCTGGCATAAAACAATTCAGGGAGTGGTTCTGTACTTGACAGTAGTTAAAAGTAATTTCTTATAATATGACTGGATTTTAGGCTGCTAGTGTACCTTCAGAGAAGTTATGGCCACTTAATCACCTGCAGCACTCTACTAGAAACCCCCACCTTCCTGTTTATTCTTTGACTGTAATTATTTTGAAGAGATTCTTGGGATAAAGTAAAACCAATAAGACTTTTGATGTAGAGTCAGCATATGCTGCCAAAAAAGAGCTTTTTGACAACGTAAGTAATGCACTCACCCCAAATAGCCTAGACTACACCAAGAAAAGCACTGTGATGTAGCATAGCCACACTGTACTACAGGCTTGTTTTCAAGACAGTGTAAGAAAGCAGAGGTTCCACAGCCCAGATATGCCAGCAGAAGTCTGTGATCTAGACACAGCCTGTGTTTTAAATTTTTTCCATTATCTTTGCTTTCATACTTGGAAAATTCATAGCCCTGGTGACAAGCAGTAAGAAGCAGTGTAACGAAAAGCGAAAGTTTTGTTTAGGGTTTTTGGTAGTAAAGGGCAAGTTTGAACTATCAAATAAGCAGAGTACATTGGAAGTCCAGATTCTTGTGTGACTGGGTACTGTTCCACTTAATAACTTAAAGGGATGTTACCCTCCTAAGGGAACGTTTGCCTGCTTTGTACTGTAATGTAAAACCAAGAACATCTGAAAGGAATCAAAACTATTTGTAACAAATTTAAGCTTCCTTTAGCAAAAGGAATAAGTAATTGTCTTTGAAACCATCACCCAAGCTTGTAATTTAAATACTGTAGCAAAAAAAAAAAATAAAAACTGTCCCAAAGAAAATACATGAACCTTTTTGGGTACTGTGATTACTAAATGTCTAAAAAAACTGAGAAGATTTTCTGTGAAACTGAAGTAAATGAGCAGTACCTCCAATAAGAATTTAATGGTCAAGCCCAAACCAGAATGGAAGATGAGGATAAAACATGTAAGGTTTGGTCTGATTTTTGGTGTAGTTTTCCTGGGTTGGTTGATTTGTCTTTGTTTCAATAGTTAAACAAAAACCTAGCTTCCTCACAGAGCCTTGTTCCTCTAGACAGGTGGCTTTCAAGTTCTAAAATGTTGCCTTACTGCATCATCATGAAAACAAATGGACAGGTGGTGAGTTTCAGAATTCCTAGTAATTGGGGGTGACCTGGACAGTGGTAACAGGACATTCTGCCCTCGGAGCTCAATTAATAAATAAAAATCCAAACGGTTGCAACGCAACCCAACCCAGAAGCCTACGATTTGAACAGGAGCATGCCAGTGCTACATGCTGCAACACTCCTCCACCTGCATTTATTCCTTTGTTCTCCCTCCCCCTTTACCATTTCTTTCCAAGTATGAAATAGCATATGTTTTATCATTCACAGGACCATAAGGTAATGGAGTTAGGAAGGGACCTCAGGAAGTCTCTAGTCTAACCTTCTGTTCAAGGCGGGATCAACTGAGATCAGACCAAAGTGCTCAAGGCTTTATCCAGTCAGGTCTTGAAACCCTCCAAGGATGGAGACTGTACAACCTCCCTGAGCATATTCTTCTGCTTGGCTGTCCTCAGGGTGAAAAAGTTCTTTATACCCCGTCTAATCTCTTTCAATTTGTTGTCTCTCATACTCCTGATAGACACTGCTGTGAGAGAGCTTCTTAGTAACATGTTCATTAAAGCAATCCCTTCTCCAGGCTTTACACTGTGTTTTCTAATACTGTCCCTCTGATCCTTCTCACTTTCTTGTCCACAGTATCTTCTTTCCTGGCAGGGATCCAGTGTTGTTCTTTTAGAATAGGGATCCTCTATGCTTCTCCCTTTCCTCTTCCACCTTACACTCTCAAATTCAATACTAAGTTTTAGAAATCAGCAATGAGGCCACAGACAAAACTGAAATAGCAATTACAACTACTATTCATTAAAAACTATTGATGACTATCACCGGTTCATTAGTGTATAGCAGGGACTTCAGAATTTCTGCTGATTCTTGTACTACTCCTAAACAGCTGGTATTTACAGGATCACATGCTGACATCGATGTGCCTTAATGAAATCATCTAAATATTTTTCTCTAAAACAGCTACCCAAGGAAGCCTAAATTTTAAACTATAAAGTCCTTTTTTAAAAATGAATTTTTTAGACTTTGGGTTTTTTTAAGACTCCATTATATTATTTGTGATTTGTATTACTTTGAATTAAATGTCATGGTAATTCTTCTTTGTCATAACGTGAGCCCAGGGTTTACTGCATTCAGTAATGTCCAAAATTGTGGTTATCTCTTGAAGAAAATGATGGTGGGGAGTAGATGCATGCTCTGACAGCTGTTACAGAATTGATACCAGTGAATTTCAGCAAAAATTGTGCACTTGGGTTCATCTTGAACTTTTAATATAGCAAATATTCTAAAATAAAAAATGTAGAGACATCACTGAAGCACATCCAACATTTTTAAGGCATGTCCAATACTAGACCAAAGTCCTCCATTAATCTAAAATTGTTAAGCTGCTCTTTCTTGAAAACAAGTGTGAATCCATCTTCCCATGACAACAGATCCATCAGCTCTCTCCCTCTGCTTTTTGCCAAGGAACTGTCTGGCAAAGTGTCATCTTTTAGCCAAGTTGGGCCCCTAGTGTAGGACTCATTTGTTAGGCTGTTGGGAAGTTTCCAGTAACACTTCTGTCAAGTGACAGTTAATGATTGTGTCCCATTTCACTGCCTGGCAGTGAAAATGAGTTTAAGCCCAACTATTGTGCTTTCATAGACTGATCAAATTTAAAGCTGTTACCAAAAACAACTTTCAGAGTGAGAGCTGTATGTTTTACAGAAAGGGCCACGTGCCAAGTACTGTGATGAGAAAACTTGACCGGTTTTCCCAGTTTTGCTAAAACATGTCCAGATTCCACAACTGCTGTTTGCAATCCATGGAAGCTCATGCAGTGTTTCCCGTAGTGCACCCCTTAAACTGGCCAGAAGTCGTTCTGTTCTCCTGAGCTGGCAGCCTTGCATGAGAAGGTAGTGGCTGGATCAGAAGTGGTGAAAACATATATGCGCTAGAAGTTGAGCAACATGAGGGTACTGTTACCTCCATGTAAACCTTTCATCTAAAAATGTACTTTATTTAAAAAAAAAAACCTTTCATCTAGGAACCATTCACCAGATTTTTTTTTCACATCTTTTTATTAGAGAAAGACAGCATTAAGCCAATTCCTCTGTTTCTTCCCCAGAAATAGGAATTAATGGTTTTTTGCCAGAGAAAACATGCATCTTGCCACATGATGCTGAGAATCCTCATGCTTGTACATCTTTTCTGCCAGAATTTCTAAAGAAATTGGTAGATAGCCTCTGATAGAGGCTATGAGAGTAGCAAGAACATTTTCACACTACTTTTCCTGAGCTAGCTGAATTCAGTGCACTATAGAAAGGACTTGCAGCAAAAAAAGGGAGCGGAACATTTGAATCGCTAAGGATCTATACAGTCAATTTTAGCAATATCAGAATGGTCAGTATCAGTATCTACCATCATAGAAACTGGCAAGCTTGCTTCAAAAAGACCCAACATAAATAATAGAAAAGGGTATATTTGAAAAGACTTATAAAGAAAAAAAAATATACTGAGGTTTCTCACTGACTTTTAAAAGACTGAGGCTTTTATGTAGAAGTTAGTAAATTAAATAAGGGGGAACAACTTTTCAAGGCTGTACAAAGGTAAATACCAAGTATTTTATCACTAAAAGGGCTGCAGAAATTATATAATAACAACTTTAGATCAAATATGGTAATTTTATTTTTGTAAAGGTTAAAAAATACTTCTGATAATGAAACGCCCCTATCAGTAATGGGGGATTTTCATGATATTTTACAGAAATAGAAAAAAATGCACAATAATTTAATGACATCAGGGAAGAAAAGGGACTAAGGGCTAAAATATTGCTAAATTCTTTGTAGGACTCCTTAGGAGGAATTTAAGTGGTTAATACAAGGTCATGTAGCGGGAAGGACCAGAGCTTATCAATCCTAACTTCTGATCTTTTGTCTGTTACCAGTTCCCTCTAGGACAACACAAATTAGGAAAGATAAATGAGGGCCCTTTGGTCATGGTATTTTTTAAGACTTTAAGGTATTTTTATATTCTCATAAATTTTGTGGTGATCTTAAGGAATCAATTTTATTCAAGGGATGAATTTCCTCTCTAGTATGCAGCACTAAGTCCAAATGCCATTTTAGCATATTTTTAGTACTTGATACCATCATAGCCATGGTAGCCGGTTGCTATTTACGTGTATTAAAGCAAATGGTATCAACAGACCACATGGGAACACAAAGTATAATGGCAACTCCTATTATCAGAAAATGAGGCTCAAGCTGTCTGTAGTCACCATCTAACCCTTACTACTCATGTGCTGTTAAGTACCAGGAAAGTAACAACACTCAGCAGAAGGAGCCCTGCTAAAAATCCTCATCAGGCCACAATCTTGCAGCTCTGCTGGGCTTCACACAATACCTACTCCCTGTGCCAAGAGTGAGGAAACAAAGCGATGTGGAAAGAAGTCGCGGTCACCAGATTCTGCCTCCCAGAAGAAATAAAGTTCTTGTGAGGCACAGAAATGTTTTGACCATGAAGTGGATGTTGTCGTCACTGTCTGCAAATGTGGAAGATGAAAATAATTTCAAATGTTCTTGGTGTCCCTCAAAATGCCTTTTAATAACCCTTTTTTTCATTTCAATTTTTGTATTGCTGAAAGCTTTCTCTTAGTTGAAGGCAAAGAGGAAAATTACACAATGTTTTGGGTTGGGTTTTTTTTTGGCATGTACTCATATATTTTTCTATAAATAGGGCATTACTTTTCTGAGTCAATTCACTGGGTAATAGCCCATGGTTTACCTACAAAGGCAAAATAGATGGCCATTAGCAATAAATGACTCATGTATTATAAAACAGCGCCATTAAAAGGAACCATCCCCACCGTCTAATGCAGTAGGATGATGAAACGATATTTTCAGTGAATTAGCTGAATTTTGCAATGTGGAGCAAGCCTTGCACAGCCCACCCACACTGCCAGCTCAGTCTGGCAGTTTGTTCATCTTTGTACTGGGACCTTTCACAGCTACAATTTTCCCAGTACAGAGCAGCCAGGGAGGCAAGCATTGTTCTCTTTGCTCCTTTGACCACAGAGATGACCAGCAGCTGCAGATCTCTCAAAGCCAAACAGAACAGTAGAGTTGTCTGTAAAGACATCTGGAGTTTCAGTCACGATATTCCAAAACTGTGAATCAAATGTTCTTCAGGAACCAAGCCTGAAATTGTTTGGCCTACGGTTCAGCATAGAAGAGACCGTACTCTGTGTCCTGTGGTCCTTTCAGGAGTATTTCAAAGTAATTACTATCCCGAGCACTCCCAAAAATGTTTTGAGAATCTAAACCTACTAATCTTCCACAAGGAGAAATATGTAGTATGAGGGACTGAAGGCCTTAGGATCCCTGAACAGGAACATCATGGAAAATACTTGCTGAAAGTTCTGAACGGAAACAGTGCTGCTGAGACTGCCTCAGGATTTCAGTATCACTCAAATAACATCAAGAAGGACAGATTCAAATAGTTTCTTAAGGCAAAAATGCTACACTCTGTGGCACTTACCATCACAGAGCTCTTGGCATCACAGTCATGAATACAAATACGGTTTAACAGGTTACACTAAGACACAGACAGGGCAAGTTTAAAATTATTTTTTTCTGGCTCTGTTCTGAACTGCAGTGTTACATAGAAGATCACTTTCTTTCTAGTTCTGCCCTTATATTCTTTTCTATTTTATTTTCCTCAAATCGTCATTTCTGGCTCTGAACAACATCCATTTTAACTAATTGGTTGAGTATTTTTTTGATATGGCCAAACAAGAAAATGGCTGTGGCTTAAAAAGGCTGAAGTAGGCTTGAAATAATGGGAAAGAGAGTTGATTAGGTGATAAGAACACAAAACTGGAATTTGGAAGGGTTTGATTTGGTTGTCAGCTCTCCCACAAATTTTCTATATGGTCCTAAGAACATCACATAATTCTCCTGTATTCAGTACCCTGCCAATGTAGCGGGGACAATTCTCTTTTAATGCTCCCTTTGACTTATGTAGCAATACCTATTCTAATAATCCTTATAGTGAATGGAGTCATGGTAATTTCAGAAATAAAACATTTTAAGCAGTATCAGCAACTTGCTGATGAATATGATAGCTGCTTCAGAGTGGCTGGAGGACAGTATTGAAAAATAGGGAGATACAGTTCAGTATTCCTGCCAGTTTTTGTGCCGTGCCATCAAGTGAAGAAATTGCAACAGGTTTTAATTTTTTTTGTGTGTGAGTGGCTTTAGCATCATAATGACTATACTGTGAGATTTTAAAGCTATTTTTAAGGTAGGTGTAAAACAGTTTTTGCATCCTAGCATTTTCCTGTGGGAGTGAAGGATAAAGCCAGTTACTTGATGGACTTCGGTCTCTGCTGTCTGCAGAGCATAGACTTGTTGGTCCTTCCCACTTTATACTTTTAATGGTCCTAATATGATCAGTGGTTTCTAGGATGAGTGGAGAGAGTGTGGGCAGAAAACAAGAAAATAATGATCAGGATGTTTTTCAAAGTGTTCATACTAAATGCTTTAAGAGAGAATCTGAAAGCCTATCCCCCATACTATTCGCATATATAGCAATTAAGCTTTTTGCTACTTTGTGACTCACTGGAGAGACAGGATTAGTTGGGAATTTGTGATTTAGATAAATTAAGGGATTTAGATTCTCACTGAGAAATTGCCCATCATAACCTATTTGCTGGAAATCTTGAAAATAATGTGGGAGGCTCACAGAAAGGAAGAAATGAGCCAAATTAAGTTACACCTTCAGGTACAAACACAACCTAGAAATTCCCTAGTGCAGCCAGAAGCGTCCTTCTGTCACAGGTATTAGCTGTGGAAACTGCCCTTGACTGCAGAGCATCTCACCTGCTGGTTCTCTGGGTTTTTTCCCTTTTAGATGTTACTTCCGTGTAGGTTTTTGTGCCAAAGGTAGAAGTTATAGCTTTTGCCCATTTTCTTCCAAATATGTACCCAGGTGGTGGCAGAGAAGAGTGATGTTATCATAATCTTTTACAGAAATAGAAAAAGATTATGATCATAGCAGGTAACACCCATTTTTTGGTGCTATTGGTAAATTTCTGTGGACCCATTTTTCAGACCCATGCATATCCTATTCTTTTCAGTTGATTCTGAGAGTACTAAATAGGGAAAGGCCACCATTTAATGCTGTCTATCCCTATGTCACACAGGAAAACCAGAAATGGACATTAGATGAATAATCCTATCAGCACCTATTAAAATTCATTGTTAGCCTTTGTGAGCTGGGGTACTTATCTCAGCACATCTCACCGAGGTGAGGTGCGGCTTTTCAGCAGTCATAATTTCCGAGGCACATATGAGTAAATGGTAAAAAAAAACCTTTAGGAGGGGGAGGGGAAAGGTAGGTCGTGTAATTAGATGAAAATAGGTCGCATGACTGGGATTTTCCTTGTGATGAAATACTCACTGCTGCCAATTTATTCAAATTGGGGAGGGAGAGAGGAGCGAGGGATGTAACTGTATTGTCCTTTCTTCAGGCTATTTCTTGTTTCTCATTGTCTCTCGACCTCAAATATCTCATTCTACAACAAAAATTCACAGGCTCCTGCTGCTGCTTCTGTTACTGTGAGAGGCACTGCTTTTTTAAAGTAAATTACTGATAGACTATGCTGGAAATGTCACCAGAACTGCATATGGTCATTACGATAAGTTACTTGCTTCCTTTTGAGTTTTTCTCCTTTGGAAGAAGAATTTTATTTAGGTGTACTGCAAATTTCCAGGGTAACTACCTTTGAATTTCAAAATCACTTCAAACCAGCACACGGCCCATGCATGACATCTGTATTTGGCCCAACTTGCACTAGTTTAATGTGAATTGTAGAGCAGACCTCTCTCAAACTATGCAAAATTGTTGGCAGAGATCAAGTCTTCTATCCTTGTAAGGTAATTTCCCAATATTTAGAAGAAAGCCTTCAAACACTGTAGTTAAATTAGTGCTAATCCACCACTTCAAATGAATAGTTTCGTAAGCAGAACCTGATGCGGAGGAAGCATTTCAACTAAGACCTGAATCCTCTCGTTGAATAAGGAAGGCAAAAAGAATACTGAATAGCTTCCCAGTGACTACATGAATGGGAATCCTAGAAACAACAGGATATGTTAATGTAATTAAAGACAACATCATAATACATAGGTACCAAAAGCCCAAATCACAAAGTACAAGCAGTCTTATTTCTGGGATTTGAGGCATTGACTTTACAATCTGAATAAACTGTGCTCTTCAGAGAAGCAGCAACAGAGCTACATTACTTTAAAATATGCAGCTCCATCAAAATCAGAACACTCTGTTAGGCTATTTTCTTCCAAAACAAAATCATAGCAAAATGGAAAAAGGCTTTTGATAGTCTTGCAACATCATTTCTAGCTAGAGCAAAGCCAGAATTTTATACTCTCACAAGTGTTCTTGCACAGATATTCTTGTACAGAGTTGCCATTGATCTTTGAATCTTGGAGGTATGTATTTTATTATTATTGTAATTAGCACTTAAAGAACATTATGTTGGCAGTATGGTCCTGGTATCATGAGGGTTCTATATATGCTTTACTTCTAGTATATGTCTGCACCTCCCCAAGGTAGAGAGACTGAGTACACAGACAAACCTCCTTCCATCCCCTGGATATGTTGTACTTACCTACAGGGAATAGCAGTGTAAAGGCAGCCTGGCTCCCCAGATGCTGCACTTCTGCCCCATACTTTGACAGGACATGGCTGGGGTGTAAGGGTGCTTAATTTCCCTCCCACCGTGTCTGTGAACCCCATAGAGAAATTTGATTTCAAGTACATTTGACACATACCTAAAACTACTAAAATGCTTTGAGGCAGTCTTGACTTTAAAAAAATAAAAAGTGCTGAAAAAGTGAAAAATACCTTAGTGTTATGATTTGACACCAAGAGGATTTAATTTCAAGCTACCTATCTCATATTTTTTCAATAAAAGACATACTGGAAGAATCCCATAGCTGTCTGCTACCACTTTCCTGTTGTTTCTATATCTTACTATCGTGGTATAAATGTTATCTCTTTGGTTCTTCTAACACTGCATTTCATAAACTGGAAAGCAGCATGACACTGCCTTTTTCCTTTTCATGACACTGCCTAATTCCTTTTCATGACACTACGTTCTGATAGTACTTTTTTTCCCTTCCAAGTTAACAAGAGAGGCTGGAAATATATTTTAATGGCAGATTTTATTTTCCTGCAATTCATTTTTTTCATGCTGGCTGAAATAATTTAATTTGTTGTTGACCTAGTTCCAGTTATGAAAATTTAGACTATTCATTATCACAGAAGCATCATCTCTTGGCCCTTAAAATAATTAGACTTTTAAAAAATATATGCTATAGATTATTAATAAATGTTACAATATTTTTCTGAGTTCCTTGTTCCATATGAAAACATTTTCTTTGTACACAGCCTTGATAATGATTCCTTTTTAATTGTAAGGTGTAATTTCCACCAGGTAGGGTGACACTCAGATTTAGTCATGAACTAGTATTTGATCAGCATAGCACATGATGTGGCTGTCACAGGCACCGTGGCTTCATTGCATGAATGTTTCCCTCCAGCGATATTGAGGCAGAAGCAGCCACTGTAATTAGAGGTTTGAAACCCATGATGTTTAATTGGTTCTGCCACACTGCACAGAATGAGTGACCCTTTTAAAAAGTGGAAGAAGACAGAAAAGCAGGTTAAAAAGCAGGTTGTCTGAGCGATTCTTGCTAGCTCCCTGCTGGTCCTGCCATCCCCTCTAGGTGATTGATTCTTGCTTGCTTGCCTACTCTCACTTTGGGAATCCTGGGATGAGCAATCAGTTCTCTCAAAGCTTTTTGGCAGTTTTTTCTGACTTCTGACAGGTTTTGGGGAGGAGCTGAATCTAACTGACCTTGGAGAAGAGGTTGCAGCTGTGAGGGTGATGACTATGACTTTTTTTGGTTCCACCTAGAATGGGAATTTGTCCTAGCTCCATCAATTAATGACTCATTTCCTGGACAGCTAAATCAACATAAACCTCTGGTGTAGGTAAGGAAAATACAATTACTGTTAATTATAATTTCCAGTGGACCTAAGATAAGTTCAACTTATTTTTTTACTACACTTTAGATTTGGATGCAGGGCCAAGGTTTTGCTGCTTGGTCAGAAGCTTGATGGAATCTTGTACAAATTCCCAAAGTGCCTCCAGGAGGTTTCTAGGGTGGCAGGTTCCACAGAGCAACATTCCTGGAGCTGCTCTGTGACTGATGCTGAAGTCTGTAATAACATGTTCACTATAAATATTTCTGCTGTTTTCCATTCTAAGCATGGATTTAGAAACAGTACATGGAGACCTTTGTGCCATCCATACCTATCAGGCTCCTTTGCCATTCTGTTTCCATCTGCCATAGGGAATTATGTGAGTGAGGGAGAGATGCAGCTACATTTAATAGTGAAGCTAGCTCAGCTTGGGAGAAAGAAAGCGAAAGGGCCCGCGGGAATGGGAGGGAATAAAATTGAAAACATTACAGCCATGGCTTTTAGATTTGAATGAGGGAGAAACTCCTCATGGGCCTTATTTGTAAGGGTCATTTAGGCATATCCTATATGCAGTCCAGAATCCTTACCTGCTGCTAAGCAATTATACAATATGTTAGTTGAGATTTTAGGCATTTTATAGAATCAGTTGTTTCTAGGGGACTGATAATCAGAGCTAAGGGCCTCCTCTGTTGTATTTTCAAGCCTTTGTGTTTTATCCCAGGTCCAGCAGTGGTTTTGTAGTCTCAGCTAATGGGTCTGTATTCTTACCAAAGTCTGAATTTTTTAATATAGAAACTTCTGTCCCTTGTGGCTATGGAGAAAGAAATATTTTAAGAAGATTGAAGCCTCAGAAACTGAAAGTAAAATTTTTATAGAAGCCTCATCTTCACTAGATTGTTTGTTTTTATTAACTATTCATTGTACTCCAATATTTCAGGGTCAGTAATATTGTCAATTACAGTGTACACAGATACTAGTTGTTTATATCCATAAAACTGTGTTAAATCAATCTCTTAGCCAGCAAAACAGATATTGCAAAGATTAAGAGGTTATTAAGATGTTTTGCAACCAACCCTAACCCCAAAGTCTTTATGGGAGTTCCTCCCCTTGGAGGATC
>JAWWLV010000121.1:35822435-35847033 GCA_035041135.1 Platyrinchus mystaceus | reverse complement strand
TGGAAGGGACCCACAAGGATCATCAAGTCCAACTCCTGGCCCTGCACAGGACCATCCCCAAGAGTCACACCATGTGCATGAGAATATTGTGCAAACACTTCTCGAGCTCTGAGAGGCTTGGTGCTGTGACCACTTCCCTGGGGAGCATGTTCCAGTGCCAGCCTCCGGATGAAGAACGTTTTTCTGATATTCAACCTAAACCTCCCCTGATGCAACTTCAGGGCATTTCCTTGGGTCCTGTCTCTGGTCACCACAGAGAAGAGATTTCTCTTCCCCTCCTGAGGACATTGTAGACTGCAGTGAGGTGTCCCCTCAGTCTCCTCTTCTCCAGGCTGAACAAACCACGTGACATCTTTTGCTCCCCATACAGCTTCCTCTCAAGGCCCTTCAACATCTTTGTAGCCCTCCTTTGGATGCTCTTTAATAGCTTTATATCTTTCTTATATTTTGGCACCAAAAATATAGTTCTCAAGCAGTCATTACCTGTTTTCAGGTGACTTCCATACTTAGATCCTAATTAGTTATTTTTGAGCTAAAACGTCCTAGTTTTGGCTTCAGCCTTCACCTGGTGTATTTTATTATTTATTCCTCTAAAGGAGATTATTAATTCTTCCAAAAAAGTAAAATTCCAGTGTGCTGTGAAAAAAAAAAAAATTACAGAGTAAGGAGTGCAACCAGAACTCTTAATATTTACTACAGATATTAAATCATTTTAGGACCAATGAGAAAGTGTTCATTAGAAATAACCTTTCTTTGCTGCAGCAGGTATTGCTGTTACGTACGTAATGAAATATAAGGGCACTCTGCCTCCAAGCCCATTAAATAGCTTTGGGTGGTGCTATATCAGCACTTGCTTTGTTTTAGTGATGTGTTGGTTTTTAACAAGGCCCTGGCATGCTGCCATTAACTTGGTTTTATGCCTCTTTGCTGCTTTCATAGCCACATGCCAGATGGTTTCGGCATTATATTCTTCCTCTGATATGAAATCTGATCACAGTGCTCCAAATTACCTTCATTCCACATGCTATATTTTTTGTGATACATGTATCATAGTGCATTCAGCTTAAACCAAACCTAGAAAATTTTGCATATTGTAGAAAGCATGTAGCACTGGTCAATGGGGCTATTACTGTCTTTGGAAGCCTCAACTACCACTGGATTTGTAGGACAGGGTAGAGCAACTGCTTTGAAAAAGTCAAACATTTAGTGCATGATCAAATGGTGAAATAGCCTGGAAGGTGGGGAGACAGTGCAGCTGTTTGTACCACCACAGCCTTTAGGTGCTACTTCTTCTGCTGAGATCTTTTATAAAAACAAGCAAACAAAACTCCTGTGGGTGAGCCTTTGATGAGCCTGATGTGGTGAGCAGGGAAATATTGCTGCTCAGTAATGTCAAAATGCAGAGCTCCAGTTCTTCATTCTCTTTCTCATTTGGGCAAATTAACTTTCTCTACAGCACTCATCCTTGGCAGATGGGATAACACTTCTCGTTCTGCTCTGATTAACTTCATACCTGCTCCTAAATGTGTATCTGGATTTAAGAACTCTGGAAATGAGTTCTCAGTGAGGAAGGTCAGTGTGAGGATAGGAACTATGAGGGAACTACTTCTCTTATACACCCAGAAAAGAGGAGGACTGTAAAAAGTTGTTAGTGGCATATATCTCGGAGACAGGGATTTTTTTTTTTTTTTTTTTTTTTGGTGAAACAGCAATCTTGAAAAAAGATGAATATATATAGCAGAATCTAATTTGTGGTTGTGGCTGAATGATGCAGTAAAATGCAGTCCCATGAGCATAGCAGAAATGATAACAAGACAGAGAACAGCAGCAGCAGGAAACAGTAATGCTGGTCCCCACGCTTGTCTAGACAAGAGGTTACAACCAACACAAGAGGTCCCACATTCCTCTGCAGTTTGAGCTCATTGCATAAAAAAAGGTACCTTCCATTCCTCATTCCAGGAGGAAATAATTAAACTGGCAGAGAACATACAGGCTGAGATGCTTGAAAAACATTTTACGCGCCTTGTCATTCTTCGGGTTTTTCCTATTCCCTCCATGCTTACATCTAAAGAAATAACATCCACTCTGCAGTCCCAACCCTGAGGATGGAGAGCCAGGCAGGCTGAGAACATACATGTCTCAGGCTGCATGTTGCATGAGAATTATTTTTTGTCTATTTTAGTTTAAAAAAAAAAATAGAAATTGAACTATTTCAAATATTTTCCAAAGTTTACAAATGGGATGTTATTGTAGGAGAATCCCAAATCCTGACACTGAAATGAGTTGCACAATCTCCTCTTTAGGCTTACAGTGGACATGTTTTAGAGTTCATTCCTCATGTAGGAAATTGATCAGTCTGAATTTTTAAAAAAAGTTAGTGATTCACCCATTTGCTTATTCCATAAGATATCAGATAAAATTGACCTATATGCCATCCTTATTTCTGACAGTTGTTTTGCACATGTGATGGCAAAAGCCCTCTACCACACTCTCTTCTGTGTTTTAGAAAATATTTGTGTTACCTGCAGTAGGAACTTACACAAGCCTGCTGCTTTTTGTTTTTCAAGCGTTCTGGAAGCAGTTTAGTTTCGATTTGTTTCCAACACCATTAAAACTGAATTTGTTCTTTTTTACGTTTCTAGAAGCTTCTGAAAAGAAGAACTTGGCTTTGTGCAGCAGAATTGATGTGAACTATTACCGTACAGGTACAAAGATCCTTTGCCAGTTTATTTCTTTTGAAATCATGTGCGTTTGAATTTAGCTAGTCAATCAATAGGTATATGATAGCTGGTAGTGATCTTTGGGCATAGAAAACCAACACAACTCACTAGAGGGAGCCCAGACACAGTTTCTGAGCTGAGCAAGGAGCTACTACACCTTACCCTGTTAACTTGCCGTGTGTTTTGATGGTAAATCTCTCCAGCTGATTAACTTACAGTTCCTGTGTGGGCAACTACATAGCCTGCATTATAAAAAGTCCACTGAACTTTCAATTGCGTATAATTTGCAAATCATATATTGCAAATCAAATAATGAACTGGGCAGCGAGGTCTCAAACTTTAATTTGTTTGTTAGCACTGGTAGATATTACGACAATCTTTTTTCCAGACCTTAAAAGGGGTCAGAAGAGGTTTGTTTCACCTCCTGTCTGCCTGTTCCCTCCTAGTGCATTCTTTCCCCTTCATTAGGTCCTCAGATCCATGTACTGACACCCTTCTGCTGCAAAAAAGGGTGCTGCTCCTACAGACTGCCGCCTTATCTCACTCAGACTCTCTACTCTCCTCTATGACACACCTCACTCAGAGCCCAACCTTTCATCTTTGCCCCCAACCTAATCCACTCACCAATCTGCAACACGTTAGGTTTCACTAATACCCTGTGCTTTATCTTTTGCTTTCCCCTTATCTTTCCTTGCTCCACCACCGCGAGCTGCAAGTGTAGGTTCAGTCACCACTTGGGTTGCTGCTGGAGGCATTCTGAGAGGAGTGTGAATGCACTATGTACAGCAGTGAGGTTCTGTTGACTCGCCGTAATTGCTGTTATGAAAGTGTTTGTTTACCTAATGTTTCAGAAGTGATTAAGGAATAAAGACCTTCATCAATGCACTTGCCTTGGGGTCAGGTATTATCTGCCATCAGGCAGTCCTCCCCACATCACGAAGTTGCTGCTCACGTGGAGGCATTTGTTCTTGTTCAGGCACAAGTCAGCATGAGGCAGACCTGGGATGCGCTGCTGCCACCACGTTAACTCATCTTCTCTTCAGAAAACACTTGTAAGGAAGTTTGTCTGCCACACTTTCGGGAGTCTTTTTGCTGGAGAACACTGAAATACTAATATGAGTTAGAAAAATCATCCAAAACTCTTAGGACAGTCTTAGGCACTCTGCTAAAGGCAAGGTGCTACAGAAGGAGGTCAGAAAAGATGAGATTGGGGCCTTTTTGCTTATCACCCTGCACATGTTCAGCGATATAGTGGAAGTGGTTAATAAGGCCAGTTCATTATTTCATGAATTGAGCAAGCTTCAGTAGGTGACAAATAAGACATCATTACTCATGTAAAGCATTAAATAACTGATTATCAGTCCAGGTTAGACACCCTGATGATATCCCAGAAATTCAGAAAAGTGGGAGGTAATTGTGTTGTTAAGTGAGACTCCGTCCTCAGTGAGTCACAAACTGATGCAGGGCTCTACATAGGCCTTGCAAAGACTTACCTGGTGTGTGGGAAGTGTCTCAAGAACAAGGCAAAACATGCTGCACTGCAGATATTCCCCATGTTGTAGGACTATTTTGTTCTTTAGTATTTCTCCTATTTCAGTTACTGACCCTGCATGCTGCTGAGCAGGCCAGTTCTACTAAATGAGGGGAATTTGCTGTCTCTGCATTACATTCTGTGTTTTTGTTCTTTCCATCCTCATAGTAAATGTTACATGGGCTGGCTGCTCAGCTCAGGATTAAACTCGGTCGTGAGGTAAGGCAGTGGTCTGAAAGTTAAACTTTTGCTTTCTACAAACTGTAACAAAAGGATAAAGTTGGTCATTCTTGTGGCAATTCTCAGAAAACCTCCTTGATGAGATATATTTGTGAGCAGAAGATTTCAAAAAATGGGCCCCATTCCAACATTACAGACAATAAAGATCTGTTTGGATCTTTGCTATGAGGAAGATGGAAGAAGTCTTGCCTTTGTCCATGTTACAGACAGATCAAAGTTCAATTGAGCTGCCCTGTGAGAAGCTCAGTTATGGCCTATTGAATCTGGCTACATGGGAGACACAGAAGGAGCAGCTTTGAAGTGTGGCTCCTCATCCTAATTTCAGCATAGAAATACCTTTGCAGGGTGTGGTGGCTGAGAGCAAAGGACATTTGGCATTCTGCTCTCACCCCCAAAACTCTGCAACAATCCTCCTGCACAAAACATCCACACAGAGCAAAGGCAGCTGCATTAAACTAAACTCTCTTCTCCCATTTTCTTTCACAGGAACAGGAAGGAGGGAAAAAAAGCTCTACCATTGCACCATTTCTTCTCCCCTTCCTTATCAGTGATTCCCTTCCCTTCAATCTCTCATGAGGGTGTAGCATTGTGGTGGTGCAACATCAGCCCCCTTACCCCTCTCTGCCCCTTTATGATCTCAGGAACACTTGTTAGGTCTCAGCCTTGATTAATGGCTTGTGGGCAGCTGGGTCCCCTTGAGTTTATCAGAAACACTGTCTGCTCCCAGGAACTTCTGTTGCCTACCGAGCTCCTGTTTTCTAACAAATAGCCTTGAAAAGCTTTAGTCTGAATAACAGCTGGACTGGAACAATATTATTATTGGACTTTTCAAGGAAAATTCCTGTACCTTCCAGCCTGGATTGTGGTCACGATGGAAATTTACTGATGACCAGAGTCAATCATCTTGCAACCCTGTAAACAGTGCCCTAAATGAGATCCTTTGATCTCTACTGGGCTGCAGTGGGCTGCATTAGCATCTCCCTCCGAGTGAGACATCTCTAGAGCTTGACAACTCTCAAGTTTGCAATACTCAGAGGACCACTGGAGAAAGGCCCTGGGCTGATACTCCCCACTCCTTAAAGCTCAACCCTTTTAGCTATTGAAAGACGCGAAGGTATCCAACATGAACACTGAACTCAAGGGGAATTTTTCACAGGTATATCTTTGTATATAATTCTTTGTGTGTGTGTGTGTGTGTGTGAATTGATTTAAATATGTACTATGAATGTTCCCATCTTAGATTCATATTTAAATTAGATTCATAATTAAGTTATTGTTGTGCTTATAGAAAATCCTATTGGATAATTCTGTTAAATGTTAAATTAGTCAATTATTAGATTGTGCTAAATTCCTTAGACATAAACCATTGATCAAGTCTGAGGCTAAGTTTGGCAAGGAGATTCCCTCTGAACCTTGTGACTCAACATGAGGGTCTCCCTTACCCTTTGGCACCCTTACCTTTTTCCATCCCCAGTCTCCTTGTAAATCATGCTAATTGGTTCTAATCTGATTTTCCTTTGTGTGCTTTATCTATGTGATCAGTGGTAGAGTGAACCTTGCCATTGAACTTTATCACACTTTTGCAAATTTATATGAAACTTTCTTTTGCTGATCCCTTTGCCAACGATTCTGCAAATGACGCAGACCACTTGTTCATGACAAACATTAGTGAGAGAGGGTGGCTTCAGGGGAAATTATGATCACACAGAGGTTTTAAAACTGCTATAGGATTAGGTGAAATAACTTTGTGCTCTGCTTGCAGAATGAAAGAGGGATATTTGCACTCAGGTGCTACAGCTTCTGGGATGAAGGTCAACAGTCTTGTGAAGGACCATCCTTCCTAGCCCTTAACATAAAGGAAACAGGTGCAGTGGGTAGCTGGCCTCACACCAGAGCTGTTCAAGATAGTACTGGGAAAAAATAAGTCCTTGGAGGGCAAAAGATGGAATATATTATCATTTCAAAGACAGCTACAAGGCTTTTGAGAACAGTAATACCTGTGTAGTTCAGCTGTGATTTATAAATGTGGCAAAAATAAATGGTTGTGATTTTGCCAATGTGTAAAGTGGATAATCTGATAGTCCTTCTTTGTCTGTGAACAGACAATATATAACCTGAGGGAATTAAAACACTTGTGGATATGCTGCATGAACACTAACAGACTATTCACATGCACTGTACAGAGGCACCTGGGTGTGGGGTCAGGCCTTGACTGACTCCCAAGAAGTTCTGTAGGCAACAAAAGTCATTAGAGTGCAGAGAATAACGTTGAGGAACTGTATGTTTTTGCCTGCAAACAGTTTTAGCTAATTAGAGCATACAGACGTTTTTCCTTTATAATGACCTTGCTTAAGTAAGATCCAAGGAATATTTCAAGGACTGTTGAACTCTGCTGTTATATTCACAACATACTTGAGGGAGAGGTAGATAGACAATTTTACAATTCAGTCTAGTACTGAAGACTGCAGACTCTAAAGAACGGGTGATCTATCCAACCATCCACTTACTCTTGCTACAGCATATGGCTTCCTCACAGTTAACATTCTGGTGCTTTGTCCCAAAATTACATGATGAGTTTTAGATGACCTGTCCATCAGCACCTGTCAACTGGTCTTGTTCTCCTGTCGACTCCTCCCTTGCTGGGAGGAATGGGTTGTGCTGGTCACTCTGTCAGCCACTGTCAGTTTGCTCAGGTGGGCACCTCTGTTTGTGTTCCAAATCCTTCATCCTCCATCCCTAAAAGTTACATCCTCAGATATTTGCAAAGTGTTATCACACCTCTGTAGCTATTTTCAGTTTAATAATATATACCTTGAACTTTGGATTTTTCCTGGAAGGTGTATCCATTTCTATTCCTGGATAATTCATTGTTTCCTGGATGATTTTCATGAAATTGTCTTCAATTTGCCAGTCAATTCATTGTAGCAAAGTGGTTGAACTGGAACGCAATGTTTTACATGACACTTTCAAATGGAGATCAGTTTTTATACCCTTCTATGCAATCTGATGCTCTACATTGCTAATGTCTCCCACATTTTTCATCCCCTGGAGAAAACATTTATCCTTTTTTCTTTTAGCATAGTGTATTCCAGGTTTTAACTTCTCCAGTATAGATTAGTTTGCATTTTCTGAATATTTTCACTATTAATTTCTTACTTGTCTTTAAATTATTTCCCTGCAACTATGGGAGAAAGTTTCAAATCTCTAATTATTGTCATCAAAATTACTTCTGAGCTGAGAGGAAGGGCAGAGCCCAGCAGTACCCAGCAAGAAAACTCTGACATTTAACTCTTTATGTCTTCATTTACTGTGTGGCCACTTTCTATTACAGAGCATTCTAATGCAACCTTGGTTATTACTCAGTGTTACCAGAGAAAACATTCTCTTCCTCTGCACCTTCTTGTTTGGTCTCCCTAAATTGACAGAACTGTACATTTATCAGTCCTTTCGTACCTGCATTTCAAGTTCAGTGTAAGAAGTGACAACTGCAGTAAGTGTTGAAGGAAAAGCCTGAACTCTGGTGTCAATCAAGAGCTTTGACCTCTGCTGTACTTCTATGGGTTAATGGTGCCTTTATTTTTTTATTCAAGAAATTGTATAAAGTTGTGAATTAACAGAAATGTGCATAGAGTTTATTAAAAAATAAAAGGGTGGGATCTGCTAGTGTCACAGGCTGCCACTTGTTTTTTATATCTCCCAATTTAGAAATAAACAAAATAGGTGGAAATAAATTTGTTCATTTATTATTATTATTAATTGGCTGAATATATATCTGATTGAATAGATATATATGTATACAATATACATATTCCATCTGTGTGTGTATACATATCGACTAAGATGGTGCTGCACTTGGTTCACAACAACGCCATGCAATGCTATGGGCTTGGGGCAGAGTGGCTGGAAAGCTGCCCAGTGGAAAAGGACGCGGGGGTGTTGCTCAATAGAGGCTGAACATGAGCCAGCAGTGTACCCAGGCGGCCAAGAAGGCCAAAGGCATCCTGGCCTGTCTCAGGAATGGTGTGGTCAGCAGGACCAGGGAAGTGTACTCGGCACTGGTGAGGCCCTACCTTGAGTACTGTGCCCAGTTTTGGGCCCCTCACTACAAACAGGACACTGAAGTGCTGGAGCGTGTCCAGAAGGGCAATGGAGCTGGTGAAGGGTCTGGATGCAAGTGTAATGAGGAGCGGCTGAGGGAGCTGGGGTTGTTTATCCTGAAGAAAAGAAGGCTCAGGGGGAACCATATTGCTCTCTACAACTACCTGAAAGGAGGTTGTAGCCAGGTGGGGATCAACCTCTTCTCCCCGGTACCAAGAGACAGGACGAGACAAAATGGCCTCAAGTTGTGCCACAGGAGGGTTAGACTGGATATTAGGAAGAATTTCTTTGTGGAAAGAGTGGTCAAGCATTGGAACAGGCTGCCCAGGGAAGTGGTAAAGTCACTATCCATGGAGATATTTAAAAAACATATAGATGTGGTGGTTAGGGACATGGTTTAGTGATGGACTTGGCAGTGTTAGATTTACATTTGGACTCGGCGATCTTAAGGGTCTTTTACAACTTAAATGATTTTATGATTCAAGATTGGGGGTTTTTTGAAAGAGGTTAGATGATATTTTAATTTTAAAATGAAATTAAAATAAATAAAGCTTTACTAAACTGCCACATGTGGCAAGCAGCTGTCTGTTGGGTTGTCTGCAGTCTTTCAAGCTTTCTGAGCATTTCAAGCTCCTCTTTTTCATCCCAGTCTAAATGGTTTGGTTTATTGCCAATTCTTAAGTTCTGTATAGGTTGGGTTTTTGGAGCCTATTGTCTCTTGATTATGAAGTAATATTCTGCGTAAATTAAGAATAAGATACATCATCCACTAAAACCTGTGGCCTTTGTACCAGAAACTTTTGTTCTCACTGTCTTAGAGTACTGAGTAACTGTAGCAGGTACAGAGGTGCCTGCTTTTTTTTTTTTTTGTAAATCCCTTATATACTCACCCACATAACTCTTCATACCGTGCAGTGAATTATCTGTGCATTGTTAATCAGCTTTATTTCCCAACACCTCTGCTTACTCTTATGCTCTATTTTTCTTGTGTTCCATACTAACTTCTGCAATGATGCAAGCCAACTATCATATTTCATCCTTTGAGGTACAAGACAATTACCATGTTGTGTTTAAAAAATTGCCTTCATGCAACATTGTGTAATTGACATCATATTGCTCTATTTCTCCTACCTTATTATCATTGTTTTAATGAAAAAGTAGTAATGGAACATCTGCATTTCCACTGTAATAAACAAAAAGTATCCTGAAGGTATAAATGAATATAAAAAACTTACCACAAAGATTGGCATCCAAGAGAAATATGAAATACGTGAAAGAAATACAGATATTATAGAATATATAGAAATACAGATTTTATCCAAACAACTGCTGCATGAAATGAAGGGGCATATAGGTATTCTTATAAATGCTTACATAGATTCCTTAGATTCTGTTAGAGGCTCTCAGTGGAACAAGAGAAGTTGGCAAAGGGAGGCATGCCCCTTTTTATTTAAGAAATGATATGGTGAGTTCACACACGGGGGGGGGGGTGTGCATGTTCACTTGTGTGCTTTTCTTTTTTCCAAAGAAATTGGCAGAGACCTCTAGTAATTGAAGCTGTTTTAGACTGAGTCAGTCTAGCTAAAGGAGGCTTTAAAAAACTGAAATCCTGAAGTATCTGTATGCAGATACATATGGAAAAACCCAAAACACCTTCAAATCTGAAAAACAAGATTTTAAGAGAAACAGCAGTATCTTTTTTTTTTTTTTTGGTGAGCTTCTAAAGCTGATTCAGGTTGGAACCTTCTTTGCAGAATTGCACTTGGCAGCAGATCTGACACTTCTTGTCTTCCTATTGGATGAGGAAAAACTGTAAATCATCCCACTGCTTTCCCACAGAGTAATTTTTTGCAATCCTGCATTGGTGCCACTAACTAGGGAGACAGGTTAACCTTTGCCTTTAGTCAAGATTGCTCTAAGCCTTCCATTTAAAATCAGAGCCTTGACATCGCATTGATGTTTGCTATTTTGAAATCTACTTGTTAGTTACACAGGCAGGAATGTAAACTGTCTTAGAGACTTTGATTTTTGTTCTTTTTTAACCCAGAGAGCTGGAGGGAAACTGGAGATGTTTGCATAAAGAATTCTTCCGATTGGCAAAGAGAGAGGTGCCTCAAAAAAAAAATAAGTTGGAGCTACCATAATGATATTTTATGTAAGCCAAAAAAAGGAAAAAAACAAGAAAAAAAAAAAACACCCAAAACAAAATAACGACCAACAATAAAAAAACAAACCCAAACAAATGCCAGGTTTGCCACATGTTTTGATACCCCTCTAATTGTTCCTTCTGCAATTCCTAAAGCCTGGTTTCTTGCTTGTGCAAGCTGCAATTTACAAGAGTTATCTTGTTCCTGCAGTGTGTTTTAAAGAACAGAGGTGACATTGAAAGAGTAGGTGAAATCTTGAGAGTTGTGAATTAATAAACAGGGCAGGTAGGCCCAATCTGGTGTAATGTTTCAGTCATCAAGAGGAGACAGGGCACTCAGCACTGCATACAAGCTTGTGCTTGCCAAGCCACTGCCTGTCAACACTATGAAGGTCTTATCCAAGAGATGTGGCCCGAGGAAGCTTGTGCAGTCCTGATTCTTAACAAATGGTTGAGTCAGAATCATAGGTTTATAAATTGCCTTATTTTCTGGGAGTGACAGGGGATAATACAGAAGAGGGAGAGTAGGAAAGAGTGGCAAGCATTTGGAGCAAAGGGATGAAGAAAGCATTCTGAGGATCCCAGCCAGACCCGCAAGCTATGTCAAAATTCCTCAGTAAATTTGCAGACTTCTTACAGCCTCCTGTCACTGAAAAATTTTAAATACTAAGGCAAAGTCTGAAGAAAAAATTGGTTTTGTTAACTTCAAATTGGGGGAAAAATATATATATTGCTTATTGTTGCAATGTTTTACAAAAGAGGAAGGAGAATGGAAGACCAAAGTCAGTGGTCTCAGAGAAAACAGGCTTTACTTCAGCAGTTGGTCACAGAAGAAAAAAATTGAGAGTAAGAAAAAAGTAGCTCGGATGAGTTTAACACTCTTGTGATTACAGATGGAAATTATCCCTGAGTGTAGGAAGGAGTGGAAGGTAGAAGACACCAGCTTGACTAATGAGATGTTCAGTGACCTCAAACACAAGAAACTGGTTTTGCAGGGTTACTCTGCAAATCAGATCAACAAAATTATCTGAATTAAAAAGGAACACAAAACCCGTCTTTGTCCTTCCCTCCCCCACTCTTTGTTTTTTGTTAGACTGATTTGTTTCACTGATGCAGCTGATGGTGTAGGCCTACAAACAACTGCATCAGCACTACTCAGGGAGTTGATCCTGATGCTTACAGAGGATATGCTGCCTTGGAGAAGAGACGTTTAGCATGTATTCATAAAGATCATTACTCTTCAGTACAGATCTGAGATGGGAAAAGACTAGTTAGGTAGCAGTAGTTTGAAAAAACCTCCGAGGTGGAACAGATCATGAGATTCAAGTGCAGCAACAATAACAATTGAAAAAAGGAAAAAAAAAAAAAAAAGGCTAATGCTTGAGGCATGTAAAAACAGTGGTAAACTCCATGCCATCAACTAATCTCAATCAATTTAGCAGTGACAATGTGAATATGGGGTCTAGTAGTGGACACTAGGTTACCAGAAAAATGTAAAACAGCTGGAGAAAGTTCAGAAGAGAACAAGAAAAATGTATGTAGGAAGTGGTCTGTATGGAAAAATCAAAAAACTCTTTTTAATATAGGGAAGACTGAGGAGATGCATGGCAGTTTCCAGTTTTGCATCTTTGTATATACTCCTCTGGGATTAAATCTTTTGCCAAGATGTCTTCAAGAAACAAGATAAATAGTATGAAGCTAAAACTACAGGTCTGAGGATCTAGCTTCTCGTCTCCAGCCATATGTATAAAAAAATGCAGGTGGAGACTGCCTGAGGAACAGTGTGAAAGTGTCTATCACTGGAGGTTTTAAAACAGGTTTGACAGGCCTCTGTTGGGAAGAGCTTAGATACGGTAGGTACTTCCTGGGAAAAAGGCCAGAGAGGAGGATTCACAAGGCTGTTCCCACGTGACTTGCTGCGAGCCTCTGGAATCCAGGTGAGCAGCCTGGCCTTGGAAAGCACAGAAAATGCAGCCATGCCTCAGCATTCGGTGCAGTCTTGGATGCTCCATACCGAAGTGTCTCTGCAGGGCCACTGCTTCTCCCCACCACAGCAGAAACTTCACATTTTGTCTCGTTCTGCTCTTGTTGTTGAGCAAACCATAAATATTTGCTGCAATTTTGGGGAAAACAGTGTGTTTCATTTTACTTCTAGGTAATTAAAGTTTTCTATTTTAGTAATTACAGACCATCTGTATTACCTGTGCTGAACAGCCTATTGCAGTAGCTCGTAGCAATGAGCCATGCTCATCCCAAGAGAGTATGTCTGCTGTGGGACCAGTGATGGTGATCCAGAGGAGGGCCACCAAGTTGATCAGGAGGATGGAGCACCTCTCCTCGGAGGAAAGGCTGAGAGAATTTAGATTGTTCAGCCTGTAAAAGAGAAGGCTTCAGGGTGACCTAATTGTGGCCTTCCAATACTTGAAGGGAACTTAAAGGAAAGATGGGGCAAGACTATTTATAAGAGCATGTAGTGACAGGACAAGGGCTAATGGGTTCAAATTGAAAGAGGATAGGCTTAGATTAGATTTTAGGAAAAAATTCTTTACTGTGAGGGTGGTGGGACACTGGAACAGGTTGCCCAGAGAAAGTGTGGATGCCCCATCCCTGGAAGTGTTCAAGGCCAGGTTGGATGGGGCTCTGAGCAACGCGGTCTAGTTGAATGCGCCCCTGCCCACGGCAGAGGGCTTGGAACTAGATGATTCTCAAGGTCACTTCCAACCCGAACTATTCTCTGATCCTATGGAGGCTTCTCCCTACAGATGTTGTTGCTTACACCGCCGAGCTCCAAGCCCTCTGGGCCGTACCCTGACACACTTCTACTATGGTATGGTATGGTATGCTTATGGTATGTCAACCCTCCCCGCACAGGCACCACCTCTCCCTCTTCCCCAGCTGCTGCAGAGCGACCCAAGGTGGTTTCTCCCCCGGCGGGTCCGGGCGCCCGGGCGGGGCGGGGCTGAGCGGGGGCCGGCAGGGCGGGGCGGTGCTGTGAGCGCGGTGATCCCGGCGGTGCTCGGAGTGCGACGGCTGCTCTCGCCATGGCGGCCGGCAGCGGCACCAAGGCGGCCGGGCGGCTCTACGACATGGTGGTGTTCGGCGCCTCGGGCTTCACCGGACAGTTCGTGGTGGAGGAGGTGGCGCGGGCGGCGGCGGCGGCGGCCGCCGGGGAGGGCCCGCTGGGCCGCGGCTCCCTGCGCTGGGCCGTGGCCGGGCGGAGCCGCGAGAAGCTGCGGGCGGTGCTGGAGCGGGCGGCCGAGCGGCTGGGTACGGGCCGGGCCGGGCCGGGGGCGCAGCGCCGGGGCTGAGGGGCAGCGGGTCGGGCCCGGAGCCGCCCGCGGGCGGGTGTGCGGGGACGGGCCGCGGTCCGAGCCCCGGCGCTGCGGCGCGGAGGTGGGGCTCGCCCCGGGCAGGGCGGTGAGGGTGACCGCGGTCTCCGGTGCGCAGGGAAGGCGACGCTCGGGGCAGAGGTCGGCGTGCTGCTGTGCGATGTGAGCGACGCGGGCTCGCTGGCCGCCATGGCGAAGCAGACCCGGGTGGTGCTCAACTGCGTGGGCCCGGTGAGTGCGGGGGGCGGGCGGGGCCGCGCCGGGGCTGCGGCGGCCGCGCTGCCCGCGCCTCCCTGGGGCACGGGGAGCTGCCGGGGCCGCCCGGGGGCTGCGCGGCTGATTGAGCCCGAACCCGAGGGACAGCCGCATACTGCAGTGGCCGCAGGGTGTCCCACTGCAGTGACTGGAGGTGCGATGCGCGGACAGGTCTCCTCACTCAAATACACCGCGGTTCGTTTTAGGTCTTCTATAGGGCAGCGTAAGAAACTGATGGTAAAGTTGGCCCAGCGTTTCAGGTTGGGCCAGAGCGTTTTGAGTGGCACTAGGGTTAAAAGAAGAGCAGGAAGAGGGGCCCACAGGCTTGCTGCTGTAAGCTCTTGGCTCTTTTAAAACTTCTAGCGGCAGTATTTTCAGTACATTCAGAGGGCATCAAAGTATGGGAGGTGGAAGTTGGGGCATGACGAACTCTTCGAAATTAAGAGTGTTTAAGCAGAGAATATGCTGATAATGAAGCACAAAAAACATAGAGTGAGATTAGCAGCAGTATTCAGTTGGTCTCGGTGATCTGATTTTCAGAGAAATCAGATGTAGTAGTCTGTGCAGCAAACTCCATTATCAGTGATGAAGTTTGCTTCACTGTTCCTTCTCCCCACACCCCCAAGAAATAAAAGTGCTATTACATTTTTAGCCCCACTTAGCAAAATCAATAGCCACCAAGTTAACTTTTGTTGTAGAGATGTACATTAGATAAAGGACGTTTGGTAAGTTCTGGTGTGCAGGTTTGCTTTTGTTACGTGTGGTGTTCTTTCCTTCTATAGTATAGATTCTTCGGAGAGCCTGTGGTAGAAGCTTGTGTTGAAAATGGTGCAAGCTGCATTGACATCAGTGGAGAGCCCCAGGTATGTGACAGTAAAAACCACTACCTTACATGAAGGATCTATGAAAGGAGTGTATTTCGTGTGTCTGTAAATGGTTCTGAACATGAACACAAATTCTGCCTCCTCATCTGCAATTACTGCAAAAGATGCAGTAGTTTTTTTAAGTACACTTAAGTGTATCGGTTGTATAGTATTCTTGCTTTTAAGACTAGAGTCTTTTGGGTTCTCTCTGGAAATCCCAAGTTGCTGAATTCTGCTTCAAGCCTCAGTTGTAATTCTGCATAGGAATTCTCTACAATTATTTGCACTGCTGTGAAACTTTCATACCATAGACCAGGAATGACATATATACCTGTCTTAAAGATGCTTGTAGGTGGTTTGAAGCACGTAGGGTGCTATAATGAGACAGTAAAGCACTGATGGCTAATGTTGGATATGGCCAAGAATGGATTTCTGCTTAAAATACTTGTTCTGACTGTGTTTTAGTTCCTCGAGGGAATGTACCTGAAGTACAACGAAAAAGCTGCGGAAAAGGGAGTATATGTCGTTGGAAGCTGTGGCTTTGATTCCATACCGGCTGATATGGGAGTACTGTACACCAGAGACAAGTTGAAAGGTGACTTGAATAAATATGTTCTTATGGTGAAAAGGAAATGCAGGTTATGCTTTCATCTGGTTTCCTAAATCAGCAGTGCTTTTGTGGAAACTTTCAGTGTCTCTTTTTGCCTGCCTTTACCAGGTGACCAGTCTCAATCAAATGTGGTAGAGAGAAATTTCAAAGTAAGTCATATGCTCATATTGGAGAAGATTGGTCACTGGTAGAGTAGGGATTCAGGGTCAGGTTGCTCACTGAAAGGACAGAACCTTCAGCTGTGAGCTGTTCAGCCGGTGTCTGGACTTCTCTGGGCAAGCCTGAGCACACTGCCTCTCGTGCAGAGGATCTTGTAGGGAAGAGACAGTGGGGGGGAATGACAGCTGTGGGAAAGGGTCCATAGGCTGGTAGGTAATCAGGTTTCCCAAGTTTTCTTTTTCAGCTGCAATCTCTTAGAAGCTGTTGTGTAAGTAGCAAGACAGTGCCATGCAGTGCCTTTTACTTTAATAGTACCTAGAGGGTAACTGAAAGAGGACAAATATATTTGAGAAAAGATGTGAGAGGATTTAATTCTATGTAAATAATACTTGATCCTGGTCTCAAATGAGATCTCTGTTCATCAAATCTGACTTTCAGTTGGCGGGGCCGATAGGAGTATCCAAATTTTTTGCTTTTATGGACTATTAAAAAGGCTGTTAAATGGGGTTGGTTTATATTGAAGTGTATTGAGAACTTTCAGTTGAAGAAACCTCAAGTGGGATCTGATTGGAGGGAGAAACAAGGCATGGAAATGAGTATCTGGTTGTTCATGAGGTTGTAATTTCATGTTTGAAACCTGCTTTGAATAAATATGTGGTTTACGTTTTCTTATTTTGACTTTATGGCATTACCACCTGTCTATCCAGTTACTTGTTATATGGAAATTTACCATACAAGTAGTTTCACAGTCTCATAAGGAACTGAGCAAAGCAAAACAAAACAGAATTTGGAGGCATTGTTTTGTTCTGCTGCTCATCACAACTAAGCATTCTTTGCAGAACACAAGCTATGCTAAAATGAATGTTTTAGGATATTTTGTTTTGTTTTAGACTGTTTGGTTTTTTGGGGAGGTTATGGGTTGTTTTATTTTGGTGGGGTGTTTTTTGTGATTCAGGTGTACCAAAATTTTTAGTCCATCTTTGCTTTCACAGCCTACGTCATTCTTTATTTTGAAACTTGGAGGAAAACAAAATGTGGCTCTTAATATTCCTTTCCTTTTTTTTTTTTTACCCCAATGAATTTTTTACATTATCTCATCAACTAGATAAGACAAGTGAAAAAAATCTAATGACTGAAGGTCGTATTAGTGACCCTTATTGAAGTACTTTACACAAGAAATTTAATACTTGCTTACTGAAATAGCTGTGCATCTTAATGTTACGTTTTTTGGCTTTGAGATAAAGATGTAACTGCCATTTCAGCTGATAATGTCAGTGGCCTGCTATTTGAGTGTACCAGAGCATAGTGTGGTCTTGCAAACTAATGGCTGCATGTGCCAAGTAATGTTTTCTTGTCCCTTTTGACAGGTACCTTGACTGCTGTTGAAAGTTTCCTGTCGGTAAAATCTGGGCCTGAGGTTAGTTGGTTTGTGCCTTCTTGGAACTTAGTGGTGTTTGTGATGGCATCATGGTAGCCCATCAGAATAACTGTTGCTACATCAATACAGTCCAAGGAGCAAGCTGGCAGTTCTTTGAGTCAAAGAACTTTATACTTTAGGTGCTAATTAAAGCTTCACAAGCAAACACCCTTTTGTAAGGTCTGTTTGCAGAGGGTGTCTACCTACAGTTTGTTGTGGTAAGCTGTTTCAAGAATTATTTTGGTTTTGCAGAGATGTGGGAAGGATTCTTACACAAGTAAAACTATAAGAAGATCCATGCCAGTAATCCTAGTGTTTATCTTTGGGTTTTTTGTTTGTTGGGAGTAGAGTTGTTTCAATATACTTAATGCATATAAGCATAATACAGGTAGGTAGAAATTGTAATAATGTGTAATATATGTAATAATTCTAATGTCATTGTTAAAACAATGCAGTGATGATCCAAGCCAGTCTTGATGCCCAACAACCAAACATGCTATTTCTGGCCTAATCACCCATCTTTATAGACGGGGCCCAAGTCACAGCCTGTTCTTACAAACATCTGGAGGAGTGGAGGAAGCCCTTGGAATGAGAGAGTTATATACATTTGTTAATGAACAGGGAATGGTAGTGAATGTATAAATCTGTATGCTGGGTAGAAAGATGGTTTACCTATGTATGTGTAACTTCTAAGTGTTGGTAAGATGAGATATCAATAATGGGAATTAACAACAATGGGATGGTTAGAAGAGATACAGATATGTATTAAATATGTGGGGCCTGAGCATGTTGCAGATCATATGGAATGAGGGATGGATATTGCACTGGGTGTGGCTGAGTTCATTTCCCCATAGAAGCCCTCACTGTGCTGTGCTTCCTGTGGTCGCTGCAGAGGTGTTGATAACACACCAGTGTTTTGGCTACTGCTGAGCACTGCTCCCACTCCGCAACATTCTCCTCCTCATCCATAGTTTGGGAGTGGGCAAGATCCTGGGAGGGGGCATAGTCAGGACAGCTGACCAGAGGGATATTCCATGCCATGCAGGTTCTGCTCAGCAATAAAAGCTAAGTGAAAGGAGGAAGGGTGGGGGGCGTTTGTTACCACGACACCCGTGTTGCAGAGCAAGCAGTCTGCTTGCTGAAGCTCTGCCTCCCGGGAAGTGGCTGGACACCACTTGCTGATGGAAAGTAGAGAAGAAATCTTTTGTTTTCCTTTGCTTCCATGTGCAGCTTTTGCTTTATTAAGTTGCCTTTGTCTTGACACACAAGGCATTTTTCCATCTTATTTTCTCCTCTCCCTATCCTAGCTAGGAAGAGAGTGATAAAGTGTCTTGGTGAGCACCTGGCATCCAGCCAAGGTCATCCCACTCCACTATAATGCCTGTAATCATAACATATATGTAGTAATTGTAATATCTGTAATAATTCTAGTATCATTATTAAAATAATACATGAAACCTTTAAATAGGGAACTAATTACTGTTTCGTGTGTGTCACCAGGGCGTTTGTGTACACGATGGGACCTGGAAGTCAGCTGTCTATGGCCTTGCGGATGAAGACAACCTGAGGAAGCTTCGAAAAAAGATAGGATATGCCCCTGTTCCAGTAGTTGGTGCAAAGCTTAAAAAAAGGTATAAGTGTAAGATGTGAAACATGCTGTCTTCTAACAGTTCCAGTATTTATGACACAGATTGCTAACATAGTATTAAATACTGAAAGGAGGCATTTAGGACTTCAGTTTGATATGAACTCATAGATTCTCATCTATTAGAATTGAAGATAAGTTCAGCTTTGCTGATTTGTTCATATCTTACTGAAGAGAGAACATGTCCCAGCATTTACTGGGTTTCAAAGTTCACTTATTGTAAGACTTTTAGCAACATGGCAAACTTTTGATTTCAGAAGTGATTAGTAGAATGGGGCGAAAAAAAAAGAAGACTATTATATTGATTATCAAATTCATCCTTGCTATAGTGCATGGTTTTTTGAGTGAGCCAGGGATAAATTTGGCATCGTTTGCTTTCACTGAAAAGAGACAGTGTCATAAAAATGCTTGAGAGAAAGCTGATAATGGTAAGGCCAGTACAATCAGTTTCTTTCAGTTTGAACAAACATTGGAATATTTTTAATGACTTACTTTTTTTTCCATTTGCAGAGGATTTTTGTTTTACAATCAGGAATTCAAAGAGTACTCTATTCCATTCATGGGATCTGATGGTTCTGTTGTAAAACGGACTCAACGTTATTTGCACACAGAGTTGCAGGAAACACCTGTAAGTTACTGTTACTTGTATACTATGTCTTCTGGGTGCTCTGGCCTGTTCCATGCTGTTTTATACTGTGGCTGATGAGCCTGCCTTTGGCTGCTAGCATGGTAGTTATGAGAGTGTCTTGTGGGGGGGTGCCCTGCTGTTTGATTTCTGGGTATGTATTTGTAGGGAATGGAAACCATGAGTCACAGTCACATTTGAAAGGTTGCATTAAATGCATTAATTTCTGTATCTGTGCAGAGGCTTTTCTTGTTGTACCAGTAGAGCTTCTAAAAGGATCATAATTTTAGTCTGCATAGCTGTAGCTAGGTCAGTATATAGTGTAGTAAATTCTGTGGTAAAGAATTCAAATGGTGCTCATTTATATCTTAAGACTTTGATGCTTGGGTCTCCAGTGTGCAGAGTAAAGGCAGTGTGAAGTGATGGTGGTGGAAAAGATGTTTAATTTTTGTGTTCCATGGTTTCCCAAGAGGACACCAGCACCAATAGTCTGTATAACTGCTGTGCAGAATCACATGCATCAGTTAAGAGATGAGAGAGAGATAGTACCTTGGAAACTACTAATGAGAAAGGCTTGCCATTGCTATTTCAGTTTCTCTTACAGAAAAGGATAAAGAGGAGGAAGGGAGGATCTAGGAAAGAAGTCTGAAATTGGATACCAAAAATATATCTTTCTCTAAAGTTGTCCATTCTTGTTTACCATGCCTCCTCCCTCCCCACTCTGTAGTTATATTGTCTTCTCAGAATTAATAATAAAGTGAAGCATTCTTTAAAGAGTTACTTAAACTAAGACACTTGTTTAAGGCCCTATTTAAACTATCTCATCTGTGAAACAACTGCATCTTAATTTGGGGTAGATTTTTTTTTTTTTTAAATTGATGCAAAAATGTAAATCTTATCAGGGAAAATATGTTTTTGCTTCAGGTCCAGTATGGTGCTTATGTGAATGTAGGTGGTCTTGGCTCTGTTATTAAGCTGATGTTTGCTGGCATGTTATTTCTTCTTCTGGTGAAGTTTAACTTTGGAAGAAAACTTCTGACAAAAGTAAGTTTTCAAAACACAAAATAACTTAGTGTTTGGAGATAGTTCTTTTTCTCTCTAGTTTACTGTTGGTCTTTTTTTGTCTTTTTTTTTTTCCCTCTCCTCTCATCATGTAGTACCCAGAATTTTTCTCTGGTGGGCGCTTCACAAAGGAAGGACCAACCCAGAAACAGGTAACTGACTGTTTTCCATCACAGTTATTTGATACATTTGTTACGATAATAGTGGAATAGTAATTTAGAATCAACTGCTTAGTCTCAGAGAAATAATTTCCAAATGAATCCAAGAATATTCTGAGTTGGAAGGGACCCTCTAGGGTTATCAAAGTCCAACATAGGCCCTGCATGGGACAGCTCCAAGTGTGCCTGAGAGCACTGTCCAAACGCTTCTTGAACTCTGTTGGGCTTGGTACTGTGACCACTTCCCTGGGGAGCCTGTTCCAGTGCCCAACCACCTGTGGGTGAAGAACCTTTTTCCAACCTAAATCTCCCCTGATGCAACTTCAGGCCATTTCCTTGGGTCCTGGTCACCACAGAGAAGAGATCAGTGTCTGCTTCTCTGCTTTCCCTCATGAGAAAGCTGTAGACTGGTCTTCCCTCAGTCTCCTCTTCTCTAGGCTGAACAGACCAAGTGACTTCATCTGCTCCTCATACAGCTTCCCCTCTAGGTCCAAATGCACATTGTGTGTGCCTGTTCAGATAATTATTGAATATTAACAAATCATGCCTTCTGTTATTAGACATCAGAGTATGTGTAACTCCTGCGAGGAATGGCTGGATAATGTTGCTGGGCCTGATGTATTTACACGGGTGGCTCAGAACACTATCAGAGGTGATGACCAAGGGAGACCGATTAGCAAAAACCCAGAACTGAAAGCACTGAGAGAATAAACAGACTTCAGAAAAAGAACAGTTCCAACAAAATGGAAGCAATTAAAAATTGAGATGAGATTATACCTTTTAAGCAATAACTCAAAATAAGTGCTCTCATGTTTAAATGGAATATAATATTTGGCAGAATTCTATATATAGAATGTGGATACTTATATTTACTATTTGGTTTTGCCTGATATTGGTGAGTTACTGTTTTAGTGACCACGCTTGTCTTTTTCACTGCAGATGGATGGAACCTCTTTTACAATGACTTTTTTTGGTGAGGGTTACAGTGAGGGGCAAGATCCCCAGAGTGGCAAACCAAATGTGAAGATCTGCACTGAAGTGAAAGGACCAGGTATGTATGTTAGTAGCAGCTAACTGCTTTTGCCTTGCATTCCCTGTTCCAAAATAGGTTTATGATTACACTGCTCTCTCTTTCACCCTTGAGAAGCACTTGCAACATGAACAAAGTCAACAGCCTTTACAGTGTATTGTATCCAAGTACCTTGGATACTTGGATAGGGTTCATTGTGACCTGGTTTTTGAAGTAGCCAGTTCACTTGCATTCTTGTCATTATCTTTCCTCTGGCTTTCCCTGTTCCAATTCTCACTTTTGCCGAGTAGAGCCATTGAAGGGAGAGGGCTTTAAGGATAGTTTTCAGTTGTTATGGCCTGGATTTTCTACTTGTTTTTTTCCAGTTCCCTGGGAGTGAACTTAACCAGGGTCTGGTGTGATATAATTTCTAGTTATAGCATACTTCTGTTCACGTCATTCCTTGAGGGGAGATGACACCCTAAGTGGTTTGCAGAGAGCAAGAAGCTATGTTCAGAAAGGAATTAATGTAGCATAGCTTCTTTAAACAACTAGAGATGTAGCTGAATTCAAGCATCTCACAGCAAAGGTCTGAATCTAGGCACAGGATGGAGAAAGTTCTTGCTGTATCAGAGAGCCCTCTCTCACCATGGTGTAGACACTCATGATTGTGGTGTGGTTATAGGCCTGTATGTGAAGCAGTATTTGTCTGGATTAGATCTTAAGGACTTCACCAGCTACTTGGGCTTATTACTAGACAAAAAACGCTGTTCTTAAATGGGGAAGGCTGTTTCATTTCCAAAGAGATTATTCTTCAGAATGCCGTAGGGAAGAACAAGATTACATTCTACATTTCAACACACTGTAATATCATTTGTGGTTTTTGTTTTGTTTGTCAGAGCCTGGATATATTGCTACACCTATTGCAATGGTTCAAGCAGCTGTATCTCTTCTGGAAGATGCAGCTTCTCTGCCTAAACGGTAAGTACTTTCCCATTCTGAGCAGTTTGCTCTCCCTTACAGCTACTGTGTGTAAATGTTTCTCTTTGAAAATACACGTATCAACCCTGTGGATTTCTGTGTTACCTCACCCAACTGGCTGTGCAAGGGAGATGCTTCACCACAAGCTGATTTAAAGCCACTTGGTCTTTTCCAGTCTTTCAGTTTGAAAGGATGTAGTCATAGGCTTTTAGTCAGGCTTTTGCATCAGTGTCTATATGTTCAGTTATGGAATGGTTTCTCTTGGGTTTGCTGGATGCAGAAATGAATCTGTGATTATAACCACCTTGCCAAATTCCTTATCCACTCTCTTCTGGGACCAAGGGGCTTTTTCTTTCTTAGTCATGGAAGCATGTCTTTGACTTCACAAAAAACTGTCCCTCAATCACTGTGCCACTAATGTTTTTCTCTTCTCACCAACAGGGGTGGTGTATATTCTCCAGGAGCTGCATTCTCCAAAACAAAACTGATTGATCGCCTCAACAGACGTGGTGTTGAGTTCTCTGTTATTAGCAAGCCTGAAGTCTGAAGTCAAAACATAACTATGAATTAACACCTTTTCTGGGTCTAACTCCAATAAAACTCATTTGGCTGCAAAAGCCTAATCGTAAAATAGTTTCACTGTGCTATTGTTTGCAGCAGAAACAGAAGAAAAATTGAGTTAAATGTATAATACTATTTGCTATAGTGAGCAAACCCCTATAGGGTGGGTATTGAGTTTTAATTCACAGACATTAAATTGGTAACTTCTTGGGTACTAGTTCTAGAATTTTAATCTCATTCATCTAAGTCTTTCAGGTTCCTACTTAGTGGACCCACTGTAGCATCTGCTTCACAAGTAATCATAGCTGCCTCGCTTCACCCCTTCTGCAACTAAAGCAGGCAGGCCTGGGATAACAAGTGCCTTAGCAGATGAAACCACTGCTCGTGTTTGGCATGTGTCTTTAATACCATTTTCAATTAATCTTTATTTAATAACTGTTCTTAGTGCAGATCTGTGTATTAGGGTTTCTGTAGTTAGGTAAGTAGTAATAAACTGTATTGTGCTTTTGCACATTGTAACGATGGAGGCTTGTTCTGTTGATCATTTTGGAAGCTGTTTGACCTGGTGTGATCCAGGTTCTAGGTGCACTGGCCTATTTCATACTACTTGATATTGTAATCGAGTCTGCTTTTTCCTGCTAGCATAATTATGAGAGTGTCGTGTTGGGTTATCCTGCTCTCTGGGTATGTGTTGGTAGGGAATGGAAGCCTTGAGTCACAGAAATATTGAAAGGTAGCCTTCTTGATTTTTGGGAGTGATAAATACATTAAATTATTTTTCTGTGCAGAGGCTTTTTTTTTTTTTGTATCACTAGAACTTGTAAAAACCCTGAAAATTACTCTGAGATATATAAAGGTCTCTATCTCAGCTGCATCACGTTCACCATTTTTACTGTCAGGCAAATCACACAAAAACTGATGCTTTATAGTATCATAGCTGTATTGAAGATTGCCTTATGGATGTAGTTCATCATATAATGGTGGTTTAGGTGCTGCTTCTAAAGTTTTTATGCCTTCACTGCGCTGTCTTCAATAACCTAAAGTTAAAAAATGTCTGTTAATACTTCATTCCTTACCAAGCAGACTAACTTCACACTGAGCTACATGAAACAGAAGACAGTGAAAAGCTGCTTCTCCTTTCAGATCACCACCAAATGTAAAGTTAACAACATACACTGTACTCTCTACT
>JAWWLV010000121.1:35745676-35785964 GCA_035041135.1 Platyrinchus mystaceus | reverse complement strand
CAGACCTGGAGTCACGCTTTATTAAGGAAGACACTGAGCACTTTCGTTTGAGCCAGCAACTTTGCTGCACGATGCTTTGCTTCATGCAAAGAGACCCCCACAAATCGCACTGGGTTCCCGTGAAGCAGTGCCCTCCCCATTAGACCCGTCCCTCGTCCCGCAGTCGCCACTCCGCGCACAGAGAGCACATTCCCGCCTCCTCATGGAATACAAGTCGAGGGGGGCGGGGGGGGAAGGAAGGTGGAATTCAAAGAAAAACCCTCCAAGAACGTGACCGAAGGAGCGAGAGCAGAGGGCGTGCGCAGCTGACCGGGCAAGAGGCAAAGCTCCCGGCGGCAGCCGCCGCATCCTCCACGCCCCCCAGCCCAGCGGCGGCTCCCGGCCGCGGAGCCTTCCTCCCATGTGCGCTGCCCAGGCCGCGCCGCCCGGGCCTCCCCCGCCGCCGGGAGCCAGCACATGTGTGCCGGGCACGCCGCCGCAGCTCGGGGGTCACTTACATAAGGGACGGGCGGCCGGGCCCGCCCGAGGCCCCCGCGGGCCCGCGCTGCGCCAGCGGCGGTGCCGGCCTGGGCCGCTCGGGAGCGCCCGGTACCGGCTGGGACGGGGGAGAGGGAAGAAAGGGACGAATGCGGGCGGGCGGGCGGCCGGGGGTCGCCGCCGCCACCGCCTCCTCCTGCCCGCGCCGCTTCCCCAGCGCAGCGCAGCCCAGCCCATCCCGCTCTCCCGGTACGTGCCGGCGGTGGCGGCGGCATCTCCCGCTCCCGCTCCCGCAGCGCCCGCAGCGGCCCGGCCGGCCCCGCGCGGCCCCCGCGCGCCCCCGCACCCACCTCGCTCGCTCACCCGCCGCGCGGGGGGCGGGATGGTCTGGGGAGAGGGGGGGTGGGGGGGAGAACGGACGGAGATCTCGCGAGAGCCGCCACGAGCCTCCGCGGGAATTTTCAAATCGGCGGGACACGGCCTCGGGCCGTGGCGACCGCCGCCTCCGGACTACGAGTCCCGGCGTGCTGCGCGCCAGCCCCTTCCGCTCCTGCCCCGCCCCCGCCGGGCGTCGTTTCTCGCGGGGCACGCAGGGAGCTGTAGTTCCTGGGCCGGCAGAACCACGCGCCCTGCGGAGCCCATTCCCGGCCCACGGCCCATCACCTCGTGGGGAAGGGTCTGCTCCCCTGCCCCGCCAACGGGGAAACTGCCATGGCCGGGAGATGGCCGCCCCTGCCTATCCGTGTCCCTCTCATTGCAGGAGCTGCTCACTCCATTCTCCCCTCCCCCGGTCCATGTGGATTTCATAGAAATCAGGATGGTTTGGGTTGGAAGGGACCTTAAAGATCCAACCCCCTGCTGTCAGGGGACAAGGACAGCTTCCACTAGACCAGGTTGCTCAATGTCCCTTCCAACCTGACCTTGAAAACTTCCAGGGATGAGGCATCCACAACTTTTCTGGGCAACCTGTGCCAGTGCCTCACCACCGACCGCAGCAGAGAACTGCCTCCTGTATCTAAGCTAAATCTATTAGTTTGGATCCATTCCCCCTTGTCCTGTCACTATATGCAAAAAGCCCCTCTCTGTCTTTCTTGTAGGCTCCGTTTAGGTACTGGAAAGCTGCAATTAGGTCACCCATTCAAAGGGATTTAAAAGGGGTAGGCTGTTAACTGCAGTTTTCCTCTTGCTTTTAATAAGAAAGTATATATAAAAATCCAACACAGTTCACATAAAATTCAGGTTATACTGTTAGTCACTGCAAGAAGAAAAAGTAAGTATTAAGTCAAAAATGCAAGTCTAATGCTATTCATTTCAGTTTGTATATGGTAAAGTGTTCAAAACACTCTTTGACATTAAAAAAAATTTAAACATTTTCAGGTATTAATAAATAACTTGATCTAGTGGAAGGTATCCATGCCTATGGCAGGGGGGTTGGAACTAAATGATCTTTAAGGTCCCTTCCAGCCCAAATCATTCTATGATTCTGTGAAATCTGCAAGGCTTCTAAGAAGTGGCATCATTGTCAAAGGAGTGACAAAGGCGTTCGGTTTCTCCCAGCATACATTATCTCTAAATTACAGCTGTGTCTCTTAATGTTGTCTGACGATTTTTATATTATTATTATGCAAATGTTTATCGTGACTTGGTGGCTGCTGTTGCCATTTTAGATCTATTAATTTGTAGCATATAAGAGCATGGACAAGGGACCCACTTGTGCACACAGTCACAAAGTGTCCGTGAGACAGCGTTACCTGCACAGAAGGAGACCTAACCCTGGTCATCAGCTGATGGGTGATGTCAGAGCTGACTCTGTTACGCATGAGGGGCTGTGCATGAGACAGACAGATCTGGGTTGGTCTACGGAAGGTCTTGAGAGTGAGGACAAGCATCTCTCATGTGATGTGACAGGCAGCTAAGGGAGAAATGCAAATATAGGCATGGCAGCACAGGAGGACCAGCTAGATCCATATCCTTTGCCAAGACATTTAGAGTGATTATGTGCAGGACAGGGCTGCATTTATTAAGGGCAGGACGAGTGCTTTGGCAGTAAGCACAATTCAAAGTGGCAATTCAGTGTGGATGAGAGCCTTAGCTCCATGGATGGAGACAGAAAAGCTTTGTGTCAGGACGTATTTATAGAACAGTCCTTGCAAGGCTCGGGCTTGACCTGAATAAGGACACAGGAAGAGGTCTGGACCAAAGATACCCCCCACATTGTAGGCATATGTGATCACTGACCTAAAGAGCAGCTGAGGAGCAGCAGGATGAAGTGGGCTGGTTTAGCCGAGCTTGAGCTTGAACTGACAGCAAGACTTATCTGAGCAGGTATCAGAGAGGTGGGCAAGGATGTGTTTCAAAAGAAGGTCTGCAACTCATCTTGCCCAGTTTTAAGTGTCTGTGATGCCAGACATGAGCATCAGGGCCACTAAGATGGACTCCCTTTTTAGGTGGGAAAGGAAACAGGTTTTTCCTGGTGCCATTCATCTGGCTGGCTTTAGATACCTCCTATAGAATTAGCTGTAAATGGAGCTTAGATGGCATTGTAGGTAGAGACACCTACAATGTACCCTTTTATTTTTGGTTAAGTTGATCTCACTTCTACATGCTGATCTGAATAAAGCACTGGATCTTTAAGTTGTTCAGCAGGTGAATTTATGTTTGTGGTTGGAATTACAGAGAGATAAGGTATAGAAGAGAAAGAGGACAAGGGCAGAGCTTTATACCACCCGTGCTGGAGTCTCGTGAGTGACATAAAGAGGAATCTCCAAAAGCCACGGTGGTCGAGTGAGGGAAGGGCAAGGAAAGGGTAGAACTTCTAAAGACAGAGGAAATAACCACTCAGGGAGAGAAGCTCAAATTGTGGCCTGACAGGTGAACAGAGATGTAGGGGAGAGATGGAGCTGCCTCAGAGCAGGTCATTCAAGGCTCTCACAAAAGCAGTGCTGACTGAATGTGGGGGCAGAGGCCAAGCAAGGGAGAAGGAGTTGCCTGCGGAAGACTCCAGGATTTCAGTGAGCTTACAAAGCAAAGAAAATTGAGGTGTGTGTTTGTAATGGGCTTGTGTGGCCAGGTTTTGGCAGTGGTGGAGCCACAGGCGTGGCTTCTGTGACAAGCTGCTACAATCTTCCCCTCTGTCCAACAGAGCCAATGCCAGGAAGCTCCAAGATGGACCTGCTGCTGGCCAAGGTCAGGCCCATCAACAATGATGGTAGTGCCTCTGGGATAACAGAGTGAAGAAGGTAAAAAAAGCCTGCACAATTCCAGCCAGAGAGAGCAGTGAGAATATGTGAGAGAAACAGTCCAGCAGACACCAAGGCCAGTGCAGAAAGAGGGGGAGGAGGTACTTCTGGCACTGGAGCAGAGACTCCCCTGCACCCTGTGGTGAAGACCATGATGAGGCAGGCTATCCTCCTGCTGCCCATGGAGCTCCATGGGGGTGCATAAGGATGCTGGAAAGAAGGTTACGACCCTGTGGAAGCCCACACTGGAGCAGGCTACTGTCAGGACCTGTGGATCCATGGAGAGAGGAGCCCATGCTAGAGCAGTTTTGCTGGCAGGACTTGTTACCCCATGGGGGACCCACACTGGAGAAACCTGTTCCTGAAGGACTGCACCCCATGGAAAGGGACCTATGCTGGAGCAGTTCGTGAAGAACTGCAGCCCCTGGAAAAGATTCACACTGTTCATGGAGGACTGTCTCCTGTGGGAGGGGCTCCAGGCTGGAGCAGAGGAACAGTGTGAGGAGTACTGCCCTTGATGAAAAAGGAACAGCAGAGACCATGTGTGATGAACTGGCCACAACCCCCTTCCCCATCCCTCTGTGCCGCAAGGAGAGGAGGAGGTAGAGAAGATCAGGAGTGAAGTTGAACCCAGGACGAAGAGAGGGATGGGAGTAAGGTGTTTTAAGTTTTAGCTTTTATTTCTCATTATTCTAATCTGATGTAATTTTAAATAAATTAAATTCCTTTTCCCCAAATCAAGTCTGTTTTGCCCATGACAGGAATTGGTGAGCGATCTCTCCTTGTCCTTATCTCAACTCATGAGGTTTTCATTAAGTTTTTTCTCCCCTGTCCAGCTGAGAAGAGAGTGATGGAGCCCTTGGTGGTTTGTAAACAATAGAGATGTTAATAGATGCATTTATTGAAATGATAAAGAGCCAGAGAAGGGTGGGAAATTAAAGAGGTGAAATGAGAGTGAGGCAATTAAGAAGATGAGAGAAAGTAGAACCAAGAGTAAGAAAAGGAACAGGAGGACAAAACCGAAGAAGAGAGCTCTGTGCCTGTGGCACCAGCAAAGCCCTAGAGAGAGACTAAGTGGATGTGAGTATAAAGTCCAAACACTGGAAGAAAGCAATGACTTCCTGTGCAAATAGAGAAGGAAGCAGGAAGGAAGATGCTTCAGCAGGGAGCTGCAGCTGAAATTGTACGCAAAGGGTGTGCAAATTGAAAGTGTTCAGCTAAGCTGGAAAAATCAGGCTGCTTGGTGTACAAGATGTCATCAGGTTTCATGCAGTTAAGATTGTTGAAAACCTGAGAGACAAGCTATATTAGGAAGCTAATGCTCTTACTTAGCTGAGTTAATGATTGCCAAATCTAATTGTTAAGGCTGGAGTCACAGCTGCAGCAGCACAGCAGCTCTGAAATGGGGCCCCCTAGATTCTGGTACCAACTCAGCTGGTCACTGCCTGCTGCTGTACAGCTGAGGGTGCCTGGACACTGGATGCTGATGCACCCCATGGGAGGTAGCTGGCTTTGGCAATACCCCTCCCTGTAGGACTGGGGTGCAGGGAAGGTCTCCAGCACTGCTGCTTTCCCTGCTGAGGCAGACCCTCTCCTCTGGGAAAGATTGGAGGAGAACCCAAAAGCAATTCTTGAACTACAGGGAGCTGGGGGTGGGGTTCAGGCTCCCCGGTGGTTTCCTGGGCAGCACAACCTTTCTTCCAAGTCAATAAGTCGATATCTAATTAGGGGTGAGACTCACTAGCATGGTCTGCTGCTTTGTGCTGCCCTGGCACTGGGGTACAGCTGTTGCTCCTTTGTACCCAGTCAGCATCCACGTTTGCCTCTGTGTTGTATTAGAGTATCTGTGATTCTAACTCGGAAATTTAAAATGGAAAGTGTTGCATGTTTGATAATATTTTTTTCAGATCATTATAAAGAGCATATAGTAGCATCCTCTACAAGCACTTCTTAGTTGTTACTCATGGTCTGACATTTTCGGTAAGCTGTACTGAAAGAAAGCAAATCATCAGATGAAGAAACCCCTGTGTTAAAATGAAGTTCATACTGTCAGCAGGTGTCAGGGATGTAAAGGTGAAGCAAAGAAAATGCTGCAGTAGTGTAATGATTATTTTCAAGCACAGAATTGTTTACAGAGACAGGATGCTCAGTGATGTGATTATACTTATCCAAATATGTAATTACAAGGGCACAATTTTAAAAACAAGAATTAAATACTGCCTTTCAGTAATTACATAGGAGGAATCTATTTGAAAAACGTATGTGGTGTCTTTAAAGCCAGATATTAAAAAAAGCCTCAGACTCAACAGACAGGAGTTTGCGCTCTTTGAGAGGTTTTATTGTGAATTTATTGTTTCAGCTGAGAATTTTGTGGGTTTTAAAACTCTAATCTTAATTTTCTGGATTCAGGATATCTGGTTATGAGATACTAGCAATTAGTTCTGTACATTTTTTACTCTTAAGTCGTTTATAAGTATTCTCAGCCTTTGATTCTGCTATATATTTCATTGGGAATAAACATTTTTATTTTTCCTTTAAAATTGATTAAAAAAGATTGATTTATTTTCTTTTAAAATTGTAGGGCATTAATAATATTATACATTAAAAGCATTAATTAGTGCTTTTCAATATCAAAACCAAAGTATTTAGAAACTTAATGAACCAAAAATAATATAATGGGATCTCTTCTATTCTCCACTTGAGCGGCAATAATTTAATATAAAGAGAGGCACTCCAGAATTCCCAAGAGAAAGAGAAAATTAAATGGTGGTTGAAACTGCAGTTGCTGAAGAGTCATGCAGCCATAAGAAAGAAGAAGGCGAGAAATGTCCACATTTTAGTTTAAACAGAAAAAGAGGGACTTTAGGAGACCTTGAAAACTGCATTTTTAGCAGCACACTGTATTATCTCATATTTGTTTCATCTATAGAAAATGTTACAGCTTGATTGTCAGAGCTACTCCCAGCTGCATTTTATGCGTTACAGCTTATATATTACTAAGTTTGGGATTTTTTTTTAATTTCTGGGGTGGGTTTGTTTGGTTGGTTGGTTTTGTTTGTTTGTTTTGTGGGGTTTTGTTTTGTTTTTCTTTTGTTGTTGTTGTTTTTGTGGTTTTTTTCCACTGTGGTAATCTGAAGCCTAGACATCTTCCTCCTGCAGGTTGAAAACATGACTTTTCTTCCCTTAAAGTCAAGTTGGGACAGGAAGGTGCTTTCTGGGTCTGATCCTCTGTCACCCCTCTGCTGTGTGTAGCAATGGGGGAAGTACTGTGGCTGGCAGGTTTGGTGTGAGCTGTGACACTGAGAAGACCTATCCTTGCTTGAACACTTACATGTGTTCCTAACTGAGCAGCAGACAGAAGCCAAACACTATAAGGTCTGGCTTCAGGGAGGTGGGAACCTCTGTGTAATATTTGTAACTTGACTAATGCCATCCAGGCTTTTCATTTTGTAATTTATGGATACTATGTAATTTATTAAAATCTGCAAAATGCAGTCACTTATAAGGGAGGAAATGAGGGATTTAAAATATTTTACATTGCCTACATAAGCATGTTTTCTTTCCTCAAGTCAATGCATTTCTTCACAGTGCAAAAATTTTCATGTTAACCCAAAATTAACATGGTTCTCTCAATAGCAAGGCTGAGCAGGAATGCAGATGTACCTTCAAGGGAGGCAATTGCTTCTAGAAACAAATTGGTTGTTATGACAGGATTTATCTCATCTAACTTCAGCTGTATGAAACATGAGTATCTAGTTTAAGTGTGCCCGATAGACTTTTTTTTTCAGCTGTGCTGACTGATTCATAAGACAGATTTCCCTCACTTACAGCCCTGCAGTGCACTGGACCCTACCCTGTCCCACCTACAGCACCACTGCCAATAAATCAAAGAAGTCCTCTTGGCTCCCTCTGTAGCTGGAGGAAAGCATACGCATTTTAGGAGTCCTTGTTTGCTCCATTGCAAGAGAGACAACTGGGTAGGTCAGACCCTTTGAGGTGTGTGGTTCCCCTTCTAACATTAGAGGGAACCTAGAGAAATGACAAGGAAAGGTTGATTCAGTTTTACATAGCTACCTATGGCTGGGAGGAATCACTCTGTTCATCCAGAGTTAGGAAGTGGCTGTTGGTACACCTTGTTTAGTGCATAGCCAATTAAATTCCCTTAAAATTAGCTTCTCCCATATGTTGTGCTTGTTAGACTGCTCTAAAACCTTCCAATTATCCATACTGATCATGAAATGAAAGGCAAAATAACTCCCCAGATGCAGGAGTCTCTAATTATGTAATGCAGTTCTTTATAGGGAAGTCCATGACCTGCATTTATTTACCCTTCCTTTTATGTTTATTTTTAGATTTGTACAGGTAAAGGTAGGTGGTGGCTTCAATATGTCTAAAATAACCCACATATCAAAGCAAACTAAGGGTAAGTGGAGCTGATGTGGATATGCCTTACACCAGTCAATTCAGAGCAGGAAGTTTCTTTCTTTATAGTTGTTTTGTTAGCTGACCACAGAAGAAATTCCTGAGTTCACCAGTAGTGTTTCGCTTGCCCAGCCTTTTTGATAACTGATATTCCTCTCAACAAAGCAGGACCTTCACATTCTGGTAGTAGCACTTGTCCTGCATTGCACATCTTGAGAAAACTGGGGTTTACGCTCCATGGTGTAAACAACCAATACCCCTTTACATAGGAAAGGAATAGAATTTCCTGCATAGCGCTTGTGCAGTGTGGCTGAATTAATTGTACTGTTCAAGCATGATGGTTTTTATGCCTATGGATTTACTGATAAATCCCAATGGTTAGTAGTCCAAAATCAAGCATTTCCCATGAAATAAAAAGGAGAATATATTCAGACCTGAGATTGCATTTCTGGCCTCTCTTACACCTCTGACAAATCCCTATCAGCCTTCATATTGAAACAAAGGAATAATGAGCATGCACATTTAGAAAATAAGAAATTAATCCTAAAGAATAAAGTCTTAAAATCTAACTTGGAAACACAGTTTCCCCATGTTTTCTGGTGCAGAGGGATTTTTGAACTCAGCTGATGCAGTGCAATATCAACAAACAGTGCACCGAACTGAGAAGTAGGTTGCTATGCTGAGGTGCTGCAAACTAGCCTGCAGATGCTCTCTGAGGTCTAAAATAAAAACACTTCATTTCCATTAGCACCAAAATCACTCTGCTGACTACTCAGTGATTCATTATCACTGTGCAAACACCGCATGTGTAAGGTGCTTCGTATGGTGTTCAAATTTGGAGTGCCATAATTCAACCCAAACTGAGCTGGGAAGAGATCAATTTTGGGTGATTATAGTCTCCATGTATGACCTTAGGGCAAAGTAGCGAAAGGTATTATCTAGAAAACTTGGAGGCAATTAAACACAAACTTACATAGCAAAACCCCAGATGCTGGAAAATGCAATCTGGAAAAAAAAATCAGACTGGCTTCTTTTCATGAGGAAAGTGGTCTTATATGTTGAAATTACTATCAAGGACAGATTTTTGAAAAGCACAAGTACCCAGCCATTCTCTTATAAGCATAGAAGGCAAATTATAGAAGTTGCTCATGACCTTGTGCAGGGGAGCTCAGGATATCTGTGTTTCCTCAAACCATCTGCAACAGACTGACTCTTGAAAATATTTAAGAGTAATTTCCTTGTGCAGGCAAAGTTTAATGTCAGTGTGCCCAGCTATGTGAGAAGCATTGCTGAGTGTGAGTGACTAATACATTTGCCAGCACAGCAACTTCAATGTGTAATTTTTCATGTAGACTGCCTGGATAGCTCATCCCTGCAGCCTTTTATTCTGCCAGATGCTGATCACCTTCTGAGAGGTGCTAAGACATCTCATTTGTCAATGAGGCGCCTTGTAGAAAGTGATTAGAGCCTTGTTGGATTTGATTCACAGTACTGAAAAACTAAGGTGATCCATTCTCTGTGTAGAGATGTAGATGACATCTGCATCTACATGATGCAGAGACAGCTAACACAAAGCCAGTGCCCTTGAAAGAGCCACTGTGACCTCCGGTGTGAGCAATTTAGAGGAGACATCACTCAGTCTGCTGAATCTGCTCATTAACTGCTGGAACAAAGAATCACTGTGAAAAAATAGTCTTTTTAGGTTTTCCTACTTCGCCATTTCAAAGCTAAAAAACATTTTTCCTGGAAGTGGCACATAGAAATTAACTGAGTGGCACCAGTTTGAGGTTCTCCGTGGCAGGCCCAGGCATGGGGCAACGCCCAGCCAGGCTCCCAGGGAGCCTGGGGAGAGTTGCCCACATGCTTTGTCCTCCTGCCTGACTGCCCCTGCCTGCATGCCTGGGTTGGCTTGTGTTGGGATCATGTCCCTGGCACACCTGGGGCAGCTCCCAGCACCGGTACTACCTGACCTGCAACAGACTTTGCCTCTTTGCCTGGGACCCCAAGGTGCTTTCTAGGGAGGTGTCTTTTTCCTGCCAGAGAAACCCAGCTTGTATGTAGCAACAACTCGGTTGAAACACAACACCTGAGGCAAGGATCACCAGGACTGTCCCATCATCTCCACTAGAAACTACACGAGCAGCCTCTACCGTATTAATTAAACAAGACAGTGCAGCTTTCAGGAAATAAAGGGATGGTGATTTCTATAACAAGCTTTTAAGATGAGTATGTTTGCCAGCTTGTGTTGCTTGCTGATTGTAAGAAAAACTTTCTTTTAAGTGGGGGAGGTATATTTAATTTTTCCCTTCCTCTAGCAAATATTTCTGCTGTAGATTGTGTAGCTTTCAACATCAGCCAGTTCATCACGGGGTTCCCTGAAAAAGTGCTGACAAAGAGGCGATGTATTTTTTTGATGCTGAGCCTCAAACAGTGGATAAATCCAGGAATTCTTTCAATAGCTCAATAAGGACAAAGAACAAGGTGCTGCCTCCCTGCCACTAGTGCCTCCCACAGAGCCAGCTCCTCCTCCTGGGTGCCACCACTGCATGCTGCAGCACCAAGGCTGGCACACTGGTTCCACAACTACATTGTGTCTGGCTTCTTCCTGTGAAGGATTATTTTCATCCAGAATTCCATAGAATTTAGAAAAAGACTGAACATTTAAAAGCTACCAGGGATCTCTGGAAGAAAGAAGCCAGTCCATGTGTCCTGTCAGAGACATCACCAGTTGTGTGATCCAACACTGGTTTTGAGCAAGTTGTGTGATTTCACTTACTCTCATTTGTATTGCAGCATCTCGGTGACAGGACCCTGGTTGGGGAATCTCATTGACACCAAGTTTTGCCTGGTTTTGCTATGTGACTTGTCCTGCAGTCCTAGAGGAGATTTCAGATTTCTTTGCAGTCTCACTGTGGCCCCTGGCTCTGCTGCTGCTGTCAAAAAGGCTTATGAGCCTTTTTTTTTTTTTTTCAGATGTACCTAACCAAAAAAATCTAAGTTCAACAAGTTTGATCTAGGTGCACTGGCTGAGGTTAGAGTCCCGTTTCATTACACTTCTATATATGATGGCAGGATTACATTCATCCTGGACAAAGGTGCAAAGTGCTTGCACCTTGACAAATTGGAAGGGAAACCGCTACAGTAAGAAATGCCTTGCCAAAATTCATGCAATATATCAAATGTTGAGCTAGAAATGTTAGCTAGCTATCCCAGTTCCTGCCATCAGAGTAGACCTGTTCCAAACTGAGTAGCAGGTGGAGCTGTGTACTTATTCATACCAGTGGCTGCCACCTCCTAAGAAAATACTCAAAAACTTACAATGCAAAGTTAAATAGACTTTGGAGGAATTGCTGGCCTCTGGCTGAGCAGCACTTCAGCCAGGGAACAGCTCCAGGAGCAGCTGCTGATGCTGGATGATGAACATCACCTTCCTTGAATTTTGCAAAGCTTTATAACAGCATACTGAAGGGCCAAATGGCACCATTGACTTCTAGTCCACATTTACCCTTGATTGCTTCAGATCATTTTACCCAGAAATAATTGCTGTGACTTTTCCCTGGCTTTGGAGAATAAAGATACACAGATTTTTCAAGCTGTAAGAAGCTAATTCAGTGTCCTAATCCCTCCTAGTGTGAGAACAAATCACTGGATTTTACCCAGTCATTTCCACATCCAGATCGTGACTTCTGATCGAATGACAAATTATGCTGCTACCGTATGCATGCTAGCTGAGCGCCTCTCACTTCAGCTGGAATTAAACTGTGGGAGTGGGGATCCTCCTCCCCAGCCCACTGCCCTTCTGAATCAGTGCAGTTTGTTCCAAAGTATCACAAATTATTTTAGCTCCTGGCATATGTGATAGATTTTAGCTGCTCTGCACATTTCACTTTATTAATCAAAAGGAGCTTGCTGTGAAGGGAGATTAGGTCTAGAATTTGCTTTTGACAATGTTGCCCATGAGATCTGCCGGAAAAAAATGTACTGCTGTAGCTGAAGAAACATAACCCTGGAGATTGATACACTGGATCCCTGAGCATGCACCTAGAATTATGCACATAATAGTTCTGTTGCAGTTAACCTGCTGGATTTTAAGAAGGGGATTCAAAGTCCTTTGTACTAGTAAATCTCTTTTAAGACTATTTTACAGTGAGCAGATCCAAGCTATTTCACCTTAGCCTGAAGCTTTCTTGGACAGTACCATAACACAGTGTGATGTACCAGTGAGACAGGCAGAGGGACAAAGGTGAGGTCCTCAGAATGAAAAGGAGAGAAACAAGGAACCGAACTGTGGAGGTTGCATACAATATTAAAACCCCACAGCCAACTGAGAGAAATCAGGGGTGATGCTGATGAGAGCAAGTGAGCAGCTTGGCTACAAAAAAAAAAAAAAATAAAAAAAAAAAAAATTCAGAACTCAGGGGTTGCCTGTACTGAGAAGGTGATTTTTTTCTTTCTGTGATACATAGTAATAGAGATTGGGTTTGCCCAGCAGAGGTTTAGCTGCCCTGCAGAGCTAGTGCTCTATGCGTTGCTAGTTGCTGTAGTACCAGGCTTCCTTGACAGAGCTTCCCCTGGGAAAACTGTTCTTGTGGTCATGACACTGAGTAATCATAAGAAAAGGCCGAGTGCATCACCAAAGCAAGGTGTTTCCACCTACTTTGTCAGCTCAGGTAAGGAGATGTGGTATTACTGAACCAGACATAGCTTGCAAGTGTGTGCTAGCAGCAGAGAGCAGAGAGGAAGAGCAGCCACATGCCAGGGAGCCCTGCTATGCTGTTTAATTGTCACAAGGCAGGCACTTTCTCATGGCTCAATGTGGAACAAATAAAGTTTCTATCAAGAAAGGGAGAAGTAGTGCCATTGCTAATACAGCAGCAAAGGACTTGAAGGAAATCTGAGGCAGTGGCCCACCAGGTGACAGAGGGTGATAATTTCTGCTGCTGTTGCCCTTCTTCCTATGTTAGTGAAAGGGTCAAGTCTAGTTTCAGGACTATTATGTCTTCATATGTCCAGATTATTCTTTTTTCTTATTTGGGTGCCAACCATAGAAAACAAGTTTGATTCATTGCACAACTTCTACCATTTTGCGGAGTTATTTTCCTTTTCTCTGTTATAAAATTCTGTATGGGGTCAGCATCAACATGGCAAACAGTACACTTGCCAGAGGCAACAGCTGTTATATTTGTGCTTGAAGAGGAAGAACGAAAATCTTTTTGTGATGACTGCCGGCAGTTTTTTGGATAAGAGTGAGACAACAGCTGGTACAGACATGTGTTCCTCTCCCTCCCCATCTTGCATTATTAGCAACTGTTAGTGCAAGTCAAAATAATAGTCATTTAGTGGCAATAAGTAATTTTATCTGAAAATAGTTAATTCCCTACATGTATGAACACATTCTGAAATGAAAAGATACAAATTATTCTCAGTAGTTTTATTGAAGTTAAGGGGATTTTAGACTGTTTGGACTAAAACTTGCAGAGCATCTGATGTTTACGGCTATAGCAATAAAATTATCATAGTATTTTCATCAAATCTTTTGAATGAGAGGTTAGAAACTTGCAATGCTCTGTCTGAGAAACTAGTAATGTGACAAAACTCTGCATTAAGCAATTGTAGCATTGGAGTTGGTAGGAAGTGAGAGTGTTGACATCTCCTCAAGTTGAGGGACAAAAGCATCATCAAAACACACTTCAGTGTGATTATGAAATCCTTTCCAGTGAAGGATTAAAATGTTGCGTAAAATTCAATAAACCAAAAGGTTTCAAATCCAACATCAAGAGCAGGTGACATGCAGGACTTGGCCCAACTCAGGCAATGTACTACGGATGAGCTGCTCCTCCAGCCACCTGCTTCTTCACTCCTTGCTCCTCAGAGAGGAGCAGGCCCAAAACACCTTTGCTTTCACCATTTCCACATAAGATAATAAATCATTGCTTCTGTTACCTTCCTCAGCTCAAGGAAGTGTTGGAATAAATCTGTATCCTATTTTAGGGGCATCCTTTTTTTTTTTTTTTTTTCGGGAGGAGTGTGCTTTACTCTTTGAGCTCTTCTGGATATGTTTCTTAGCCCTTCCTGCCACTTGCTGTGATAGCAGCTGAGCAACGTATTCATACTGAAGGACACTCTCATACAGCAGAATAGGGAGAGCATAGATCCACCTCAGGAGAGTGAGCACACACCTGCCTCTAAGAGTGGCTCCCCCATGACAGCTCTGGCTGTTAGGGGTGCTAACAAGCTGCTTCTTGCAAAGATCAGCTGCTGAAGCTGAGCAGTTGTCCAGGCTGGATAAAGCCTCTGTAGGAGATCCTGCCCAGTAGCACAGAGATCCCTTGTGCAGGTGTCATGGGTGGTCACTGTGGTGCATTAGTCAGCCACAGGACTATGATGAGTCCCCACTGTGACATAGACATAAAACAAGGTAAATACAGTTGTCAGATGTGTCAGATCAGGCATTTGCAGTAGGCTTTGGTGCTATTACATAATGGCAGAGGTTGAGGCCTTGCCTGCAATCCCGTTACTAAGCCTGGTCACTTATGTTCAGAGAAGATTAAGTCAGACGAAAACACATGAGCATTTGAGGCATTTTTTGGCATAGAATGTGCTAAAAGGTGCCAAGAAGAAGTCACTGCATCTTTTGTCAGGGTTGCTAGTAAGGAGAGTGTGCTGGGAGCCTCTCCAGCCCCACCACTGCCCTATGACTTTGAGCAAGCTACACCTCTGCGTCATCCTGTCTCCAGCATGGCCATGAGTCATCCCTCCTTGGCTGTTCCTCCTCTCGGAGTTTAAGCACAGCAGAAACACCCAAATAAAAGTGTGTTGGGTGGAAGAATGGTGTCAAAAACCGTCACACACTCACTGACCTCCTGGGGGATGCCCAGGCAGACCCTCTGCTGCAGTTAAGATCTTTTTCTGACTCTAGTTCTCTAATTGCTCAGGGCACCTGGCAAAATCAAAACCATTCTTTTGATTTTCTCACATTCCAGTTCACTCAGTTCCCAGTCACTGCTCCATGTCCTTTGAGCAGCAGCAGCAATGCAGTGTCAGTAGACCTCAAATGAGATGTACTCATAGCTAGAAAAACTGAGGAGATATGGTGCTATGGCACCAGCTGCTCTGCAAAGCCAGGGCTTGACCAGAAGCTGTGGATCAGTTTCACTGAATGTTGGTTGCAAATTAATGATAACGATTAGTTGGATATAACCAGGTGATGTCTGGATTACAAGAACATCCAGACATCATGCAGGCAACATTGCACAAATAGGTACATTTGAGGCAGCATCAGACCCCACCTTATCTTATAAAGGAAGCCCATTACTGAGCTTTTTCATGGTAGCCTTTCTAACCAGGACCCATTCATGTAGTCTGAAATAAGTCAGAGGTAGACTGGGTCTAACCAGAGGCCTGGTCAATCAACAGAGAGTCCCAGGGTATTGTACCAGTGATGATGGTACAGCCCATCATCAACTACTAGCATCACCCTGCTTCAGGGAACATAACACCATGCTCAGAGCAAGAATGACACCCTGAACATGCAGACCGGTCCACTGATATTCATCAGAGCAGTTGTTAGAGGTGGTCCTTCATCCTTAGCCTGAAGAGCTAAGACTGGGGGTGACTTGTCTGGGCAGAGAGCATTGGCCCTGCTGTTGCCTTCATGCCATCCTGAACTTTTCCCCAACATTCCCTGTGACCTTCCTAGCCGTGTGCGTGTACCTTTCCTGTTCCTTGCTATCATTGAACCTTATATGGAGCTCCTCATCTGACCTGGCCTGGCCTCCCAAGCAAGCCAGTCGTGCCACAGACTTCCTGCCCTAGTTCAGAATCTGACCCTTTCATCCCTCCCAGGGGGTACAAGGTAGTTACCCCTATGTTCACCTCTTCCATGACATGCTTAAAGGTGAAAATTCAGCTCTCTTCTAGTCTCTTCTGACTTCACTTGCTTTTAGGGCAGGAAACTCCATTTTCTTTCCTCTACTAGCTTCTATTTACCACCTGAGATTGTAGGCTGCATGCTGGGTAGGTGCAAAATGGAAGTATGCAGGATACAGGCTTGTATCTCCCAGAATGGTAAAATCCCAACTGCAGCATCCCAGAGAATCTGGTACCTCAAATGCTGTGATCCATTTTTAAAAAAAGCAGAGGAAAAGCAAGAGATGACAGGGCATTGACCCACACAGAGCCAAGACACAGCTCAGGGACTTTCAGCTCAGCTGGGGTCTGAAGGGTATTTGGACTTGCTGACACAGACCCAAACAACATACCACACATTTCAAAAGACAGGACTGAAGGAGAAGAAATTCTTCAAGGAGGTTGTTCTTGGCCCAAGAACAGGAAAAAATACTAAGCAAACTGTAAGTTAATGAAATGGTGCAATCTTTTGCCATCATGGGATGCTGAGGAGGAGCTGTTTGCATTGGCCTCCATCCTGCCAGAAGGGCAGATACTCTCAGCCGGGCTGCAGGAGAGGCAGTCTCTGCTTGAGCTGGTGACTAAACCAGACTGGAAAGCATTACTCTGATAACAAAAATAAGGGGAAGCCATAGGTGTACAAATTCAGTCTATCCTACTCCTCCTTGTAGGTAATGTTTAAGTGCCCAAGACCTAGGGAGAGGAGAAATTCTGAAATGCCTGTGAAAGAATATCTCAGTCAGAAATGAGGGAAAACAGCAATACTGTTTATGAAAAGAAGCTTGCCTGAGTTGCCAGAGTTAACACATGCTGGGTAGACACATTGCTGAAAATCACTGGCTACAGGCCACTAGTACATCTGAACAGAGAAAACACATGTAGAACCAAAGCCTTGCTGAAGTCAGGGGTAATTTCACCATTTGATGTTCTGCAAAGTGCCAGTTGCCCAGCTCAAGTTCAGCCCAATGTTATTATGCAGCTCTACGGTGTTCATCTCAGCTTTGTCATGGTCCCTGTTGATGACTTTATCTACAGATATGCTTGCAACCCCTTGGGCTCAGTCTCTGGCTTGCTGGCTGTGAAGCCAAAGTGGTATCACATGCATAGCTCAGTTAGCACCCCCAGAAACATTTCTCAGTGTGCAAAGCTGCCAGGATGCACGAGGGTAAAGTTTCACTCCATTGTGTAGAAGTCAGGATTAGTACATTCAGTGCTGAAATACACATTTGCCTATTTACTACCAGAGTGCCAGATATACATTACCAGGAGAGGGAAGAGAGGATTTAGATCAGGGAACTCCACTGATGCAAATGCACTTTAATTCCAGCTTTTTATGACAAAAGTGATGTTTGCTGGTATTTTAAAATTGCCTGTAGGCCTGCCAGAGCCAGCTTCCCTTTAGAAAACCACCGTGAATATAATTTTCTTGGTTTCCTCTACTTGAATGTCTTCCAAGTTTGTAACTGGAGAAAGGATGGGGCTTCTGTTCCTGCAGAGACCTGAAACACTGATTTTCTGGTTAAATGGCAAAGATACTATTTTGGCAGAGGCAGATTTCCAAATCGTCTGCAAGCTCTTCTCTTGCCAGGGAGATGAGAGTCAGTTCGGGAGTTTCCATCACAGAAAACAAATGCACTCAGGACTGTGTATGTGCGCATATGTGCCTGACTGCGCTGCATGAGGAAGGCTTTGCTGTGGTGTAATATCCCAAGGTGTGGCAGCCCCCCCTACTTGGGAGGCTGAGGATGAAAAAGATGAGAATGCAGAAGATGACTCTCCCAGGGTTTCCGGAAAGCTGTGCCATCAACCCTTCACAGTTGTGATACCCAGCGCCCTATGGACATGGGGAGCCCATGACCAGCTCCTGGGGTCTGGTTGAAACAGAATGGGGGCATTGCAGGGAGAGAGGGGAGGGGAGCGGAGGGGAGGACCCCAAAAGTAGTGAATAACTTGATGGAGTTTGTCAGTCAATCAGTGACACAGTCAGGTATACAAAAGAGATATTCTTGAACCTAAGCCATTTGAGCACTCTGCCTACTTACGGAGAGTTCCTCAGTATTTGTGGTTTCTGGACACACCATGGCTTGATATTTCTGCAGAGACATTCAGAGCTTCTGGCCAAGAGCAAGAGAATGTATTCCAGGAGAGTAATGGAAGCAGGAGTGCAGCTCCCAGATGAGTGCTTGTCCTCAAGGAGTCACTCAAGGGCCAGTCTAGACAGTCACTCAAGGGCTAAAAAGGGGGTTGGGGGGAGCAGGTGGGTGTTGCCTTTTGTGTAAATATATTATGTAAAATATGAACTTTAAAACAACAGCTACAAATGCCCTACTTTGTCTGGAGCTGGTTTCTATTGTCTTGAGTGACCTGTCATCTGGAGCATGGACTAAAGCCAGGCGAAGGCTGAAGTGTGTGTGGCACACTGAGATGGGAATGAGGGCTGGCAAGTGCCATTGTTCTCCTCTTTGGCTCCCAGTGAACAGCATTTAATTCTGGGTTTGGTTGTCAGAAGAGATTAGATATCTAAATTCTGGTATCTGTAAGTGGTCTATCTGATCACTTAGGTGCAGAAAGCACGTTCTACAGAATAAACTGTTAGATGCATGATTAAGCCATTTGTGTATTACCACAGCTGTATAGTGCATGTTTGTAGAAAGTCAGCTTTTGAAAAAAGCAGTCAAACAATACAAAATTAATTAAATTAACAAGAGTCCTGGACATAAAGGATGCATTTTCCCAGCAGACTGCCTGCAGGGATGAAGCCTGGGTAATCAGCTTTCCGTAAGAGAGATCTTTCTGGAGAGCAGCGACACTCAGAGCTGTTCCAAGGAAGACTCTTTTCAGGTGAACAGCACCCAAACATAAATGTTCCTCAAAGATACATGAAAACTAAAATGTGAATGATGGGAGAAAACCAAACAGAAAAACGGTATTGCAAAAGGGGGAGAAAAGGAATGAGCTATTATTTTAAATGCTTACCAGCAGAGGACACATTTGTTTGTTTTTGGCAGAAGAAAAGGACATTGCAAAGAAAGTCAGAGAAGTGATGATTTACAAAACAATTTACAGTCATCTCTGAAATCATATGTGTACATAGCCTCCAGAGGCTTGAGCAGAGGGATATGAAAATGTCTGCTTCTTTTTTTCTCCTACAGAGAAGGGGAATATATTTTTCCTTATAGAAGTAAGGGATAATGAAAGAAATTTCTCAGCAGCGTTGTGGTCCCCTGTGTGCTGCCCTGGTGCATTCCTATGCACAGTGGGACAGGCTGGTGTCCCTGAAGGGAGGGCAGCTGCCACCAACCCCACAAGGGAACTCGACATGGGGAGAACCTCTCCATCATGATAAACTACAGTCAGTGCCTGTAGGCAGTTTAAAGCACATGTGTGTCACTCCTGCTCTCCAAAAATGCCACAGGAGTGGGCAGTAGGAAGTTGTCCTCCTTTCCTGCCTGCAACCCTTTTCCACATAACATGTCTAAGACACATGACAAAGAGGATGCAGTTGTTGCCGCAAGGCATCCACCACCTCAAGACACCCTGTGCTCAGCCAGTGTAGGAGTGCCAGGCTGTGGGTCCTCCTAAATTGCAGGCAGGCTATCTCCCATCTTGGGCCAGCACCAGTTCTCCCATCCTGATCCCCAACTCCTTGTAGTGGTTATCTGGACTTACAGTGGCAATAACGTTCCATCTGTTGCACATATTAAACAAACCAAAATAAATGCAGGGATTAGTCCTGTTCTGATGTGAGAAACAGTTAGGAAGGACAGAGGAGTTTGCACAGGTCCTGTTCTGGTCCAAAGAGTGAGAAAGAGCTTGGTCCCTGCTCTCCTCCTGGCTTAGAAGTAGATGGAGGAGAGAGCAGCTAGGAACACTGGCACTCATGGACTATTTGCTCTCTCATAATTTGCAAGGCTTTGGAGGTAAAAATTGCAAGGAGGAATCGTCAAGGAGGAGATGCTGACGCAGGGAGCTCTGGGGAGCATGGCTGCTCACATTCAATGTTCATTCCCTGGGAAGAGGCCATTCCCTCCAAACTGTTATCCTTGTTGCCTCCAGCCTTGCTTTAAACAAGGAAACCAATGGAAAATATAGTTGTGGTGCTAATGTGGAACTCTCATCCCATGAAACAACAATGCTGCTTGCACCTTATTTTGTGCCTCCATTCCCTTTGCCTACACATGGCACAGGCTCCAGTTCTCTGGTGGGCTGTAGAGGGACTGTGCAATGGCTCTCACCCTCAGCTGGCTACTCCACTCTGTGGAAATGAAGACAATTAATAATATGAGCAAAGAAGGGAGGGTTTGCCCAGAAGGAGGAAGCCAGTGTGAGTAGGCTCGGTAAGCAATATTGCAGAGACTTGTTTCTGCAAACAGTAAGTTATAGGCTAGCACAGCTCTGTGTTTTATATAAATTTTATTGTGTTTTGGAGGAAATTACTCCAGCAGCAGGTAGTATGTTTCATGTGTGCAGTCTGGTCTTTTTTATTTTCAGCTACTCAGCATAATTCTTAGCAGGATTTTATGCTCTGAAGGGTAACTAAAATCATCCATGAGGACATCTTTTCCTAAAAGGGTTAATGATATTTTTTTAATATTCCTGACTGTATTCTGAAATTAAGAAGAGACATTTTGTGCTTTTATGAAAATTCAGTAATATCTCTGCATCATTTCCTAATAAGAGTATCTGAAAATGTTTTCCGCAGACAAAATGTACTGCCAGTGTCAGAGAACATTTTCTTTAACACAGAACTTCTTATTTGTTGTCATTTTTGTCATACATCACCATCTCAAGTCTTTCTATGAACAACAACTGAGTGGTTTTGAGTGGAAAAATTTTTATTCCGAAAAGACATCTGGATTTGCAAGAGAAAAAGAAATCCTAATGGAGCTGCAATTGCTATAACAAAGTACATTTGAAAAAACAAACCCTGGTGATTGAAGATTAATCATCTGACAGTGAGGAGAGTATTGCTTAAGGAAGGAACACAGACATTGTGCTTGTGAGTGCCAGCTTCCATCTCTGTGTACTTAACATCACCTCAGTGCCATGGCACACTGCCCCCAGCCTGGTGCCAGCACAAGCACTCTCTTGTAACATTATGTTTCTGGGAGCTAAGCTGGCTTTTAGATGAAGAATAATGGGCTGAGTAATTCTGGGGGCAAATGAGACCCCTACTCTGGTTTAAAGTGTGGCAACATGTAGGGCACTGCCAGCAGAGCGAGGGCACGTGTACTACAGCATGGAGGCAGAAAGAAGCAGTTACAGAAGTGCTATAAACCAGAGTGGCTGCTGAAGACTTTCTCCATAGTAATGGGTTTACGTTCTGCTTTTCTTCATCAATATTTAGCCAGTGTTTTTTCTCTGATGTCAGTGTACTTATATATTCATTTCCCATAGAACTCCACTGACAAGCAAATATGTTGTTTGGGGAGTCCCTGTGCCCACAAGTATCTGCAATTTACCCTGCAGATAGGGTAAAAAGAGTAAAAAAAAAAAAAAAAAAAAAAGTAAAAATTGAAGAATTTCCATTCCAAATTATATTCTTTCCTTTTGCACCCCCAGATTATCATTTGTACAGTTGTAGTCAGACCTAACATTAAAACTAGGAATTGAAAAAAAAAACCTATAAAAACCAAAAAAGAGTCCATATTTCAATCATTAAAAAACAAAAGGAATCAAGGCTTTCCTTGATTTTGGATAGTCCGTAAATGTCTTGAGATAGTACCTGAAAGAAAATAAGCAAGAGTGTGAACCTGCACACATACAGGGAAACTGCACAGTTTTAATCTATCTGAGCTGAGGAAACTTAAAACTCCTCCAAACTGACTTGCTTTGTTATTTTGGTGTGTTACTCTGCAAAGGAGGGTTCCAAGACTATTTACACCAGTTTATTTAACTAAGTGAGAGCTGATAATACTGCTAAGGTTCTAACAGATGTAAAGTAGAAACTTTAGGAATTCAGAGCAGGGGACTGTATCTACTCCAAAGGACTGCAAAGGTTGCAAGAGAACCCTTAGGAAAAGCTTACATTTACAAGGCTCAATAAAAAGAGGCTTTAACATGGCAGAAGCAGTGATGCAACTCATGTTGGATTAAATGACTGTCCAGCCCATATGATAGGGGCTCCACCCAGTCACAAATAGGCCAATATGCTTCATGTATACAGTGTTAAATTTCAGTTTTATCCTGAATCCTGGCTCTGCTTCCTCTCTGGCATTTTGCAAACTGCACTCTAAGTGTAAACAGCAGCATACAGCAAGGAACACTTCGATACCTGTGATGGTGATAAGCACGTGGCCCAATGCAGCAAAGAGTGAAAAAGGCAAAGGCGAAGGCTGGTAGGGACCAGGTTGCTATGGCAAAACCAAACCATTCGACAATTTCTCCAAAGTAGTTGGCTCCAGAAACATAGGTGAACAGTCCCCCTGCATCAACAGACAAAATATTTAACTCTTACAGTCATCTCCTGCACATGGAGAATTATTTCCCATAAAGTCAGCAGCAGAATACACTCCCTTTCTTATTCAAGAAGCATACATAACAGCATAACAGCAACCCAAAACCACTTCCCTGAAGCCAGTGGAACCATGCCAAAGGGGGATTTTGTACAGGACTCTTGTATAAATACAAGAATCAAAGAATCAAAGGTAATTCTGACCAAGAGCCTTCCAGCACTTTCACAATCATTTATTTTCATTTGGCAAATAGCTCAAGAAAACCCATTATTAGATTTAAATTAAAATTATTAATATTAGTCAATTCTTTTCATGGCCTAAAAATATTTTGTAAATTCACTGCCTTTGGGGAACGCAAAATCTGGATCTCGGTTTTTCACAACATTTACAAGAGGCAGGTAAGTATTGGAGGTGAGAAACTCTGGGGGAGAGATATTACCGTATACAACGTATATATCCGTAACAACGCAGCAGAAGGAGCCAACACCAAAACCAAGAAATTCTTGGATCCCCACCCATATTGCTCTACATTTCCTAGGAAAGGCAATTCATCACCTTGCATCCTTGGTGTTATTTTTCCCCCCTAAAGTTTACGCTTTGAATGTCCCTTTTGCAGTGTAAGAAGTCTGCTACTTCTTCTTGGGCATGGAAAAGGTGTATTTTCATCTTTACAGCTGTCTTTCACAAAGCTAAAATCCTCTTCCTATTTCCCACTTCAATCGTCTTTAAATTACCCAGCCCACTTCCAAAAACCTGTCCTCACAATTCTTATTTTCCAGATAGTCTTGCTGCTTCTCTTGGACTGTCTGCAGCCATCTCATGCTGGTCCCTGCAGCTTAAAGGGGCACCTGAGATGAGTACCTGTGTGATACCAGCACTTCTGCCACTACTGTAGCTTTCCAGTGAATTCAGTCAGAAAACATTATCCTGCTGCCCTTCTTTCTTCAAGGACATGGGGGACAAGGATATACCTTGGGGAATCTTGTAAGTGACTTCTCCAGGTTTCCTCAGCTGGCGCAGCAGGAGGTCACTGTGAATGTTGATTCCCATTCCCAGCAGAAATAAAAGGAGGCCTAAGGAACAAACAAGAAATGGATTAGAAAGACAGCTCTATCTAGTCATTCCTACTCAAGCATATACCCGAGGTTTAACTTTGCAGCAGGCAGATAGGGGTCCTAACACGAGGTGGGTAGATTCTTTCTCAAGTCAAAAGATGTGCGCTACCAAGGAGACTACTGAAAAGGAGAAGCATAGGTGACTGGTGACACCATAGCACTTACAGCTAATATGAGAAAAAGCTGAACTTCCCAGGTGGCCATTGTCACCATTTATTGAACATTCAAGGGGAGACACAAAGCTGACACTAACTGGCTGACGACAGCCAGCCATGGCTGTGGATATCGCTGCACAGTAACCACTGAGCTGTAGGCAAGTACCAGTACTCTCATTTTACTGCTGGGGAAGAGGAGCACAGAGTCGCAAACTTATCCAGCACATCCCTGGATCCGGGAAGGGAACCTACATCTCAGCACCATAGTGTGCTGCCAGTGAGGCTGCTTGGACAGAGCTATGGGCATGCACTCCTTGAAGGATGATGACAGTTTCTGGCCAGAGTGATCCATTAACCATATTCCATTTAGCTGAAAAACTAGAGGCATTTGATTGAGAAACTCTGCAGATGACCTGCCCTACATTTCATGCTACATTAGACACCGAGAAAACCACCTCTGACAATAACTGGAAAGTGAGGAAAGTAATAGAGGTGGTGTGTGTGCTATGAAGTATAGGAAAAAGACTAAATGCTGATAAAACCTCAACACTTTCAGTAGAAACAGAGTCCATAGAGGAAGAATATACTGTTTGTTTTCTATTTAATATTTCAAGTATTACTGATGCCGATTTTCTCCCCCCCACCATTAAATATATGATATTTTATTTATCATGAAGATTAAGTGATGTGGTGTTTTCTTTATTGGGTATGGGAGCTCTTACTAAACAATGTCCAGAATCTTTAATACATGCTGTCTGAAAAGACTGAATTTGGATCCACAGTCTGAAATGGGTACAGAAAGTACCTTGGTTAGTTTGTACTTAGCATATCCAAAATGTTTCCTCAGACCCCCACGTTAATCTTCATTGCTATGCTTGCATTTAAAAAACACCCTTTGTGCAGCACCAAATCTGTAATGCCACCTAGCTTCTCTTGTTCAGTTAGTCTCTGAGGGATTTTACAGGGGGAAATTCAGCTAAGCTATTAAGTTACAAAATATAAAGGAATTGTATTAACATACAACCAGACTGTGTGATCTCTAATCTTCCCCTGTGCCTCCCATGAGAAAAAAGAGCCCTTTGTCCTTAAAGCCTCATTCATGCTGGGGTTTTGCCCTTCTTTTCTCTCTCAGTCAGAATAGCTACATCAGGTGCAAAGCTCTCTGGCAGGGAAGAGAAGGTCACAGCTTGCACTCATACACAACCACTGCTGGGTGGAAACTTCTGGCTGAGCAAGGGTACATCCCTGTGCACCTGGGACCTGAGATTGCATCTCCACAGCCCATAGCAGCAGAAGGCTTTGGAGTGGTGTCAGTAAAAGATGACTTCTGATTTGAGACTAATGCACAACATCGTACATCTTCTAAGGTGGCTGTCTAGCTGCAAAAAAAAGTCACCGCACATTTATTTGTTTTATCTGGGCCAGCAGACAGGTCTTAGGCTGATTTCCATCACAACAGATTTGACTCACATGTTCAGTAAAGATTAGAACATAATTCAAAATGCTTACAAATTGCTTGGAGATTAGATCTTGGTAATCCTGCAGCTGTAATTACCTGATGTAAATCTGATGTCGGTGCACCAGTCGTTTGGATATTCAGCACAGTAAATCAGGTAGTACCCCTGGAGGAAGCCATTATAGATACAGAATAACATGCCAAAGAAAAGCAATTGCAGTGGGAAAGGTCTGCCTCTAGTGAAGAAAGGGTAAATAAATGTCCTAAGGTAGATAAGAAAACAAAGTCAGCATATTGCTCACGATAACATTGTATTTGCAATTTCTCTGTGATAGGGAAAAAAACTTGAACAAAACACAAAATAGAAAATAGTTCAATAAAGATCAAAAAATAAAAACAACTGCAACAATACAAAATCAGCAATTAATGGGAACATGAAATGCTACAGATACTCATCTTTTTCCTGTCCTTCAGGACTACACACAAGCTGGGAAGTTAGAAAGCTCATCCATAGTCACTGAAACTTGGAGAATATTTCTGTACCTTCCTCCTCCCTTGTTGATGAAAATGAGGAATTTTTGCCCACTAACAGCATTTTCATTTTAAGACCCTGATGTAAAGCTCTGGTGGGCCAGGTGAAGGATGCTGTGGAGGCACATGGGCACAATGATGTTCAAACATCATCAGTGTAAGTGGTAAAATCTACACTCTTTCTTTTGCCTTCTTGGTCTTTGGATGGTGCTCATCATACTAGTATATAAGCACTGTTGAAAAGTAATTCACATCCCATGTTGCCAACATCAATTTAAGCAAGCTGACGCATAAAATGTCATAACATTGTAAATCTAGATTAAATCATACTGAGCATGTCTGAAAGGGAGTAAGCAGAGTACAAGCCGCAACATGTTAGTGTATTCACTGCTTTCCAAAGCAAGATAAAACGTATTTTCAGCAATTAAGGTAGTTGTGACGCAGAAGTGATAAATATTTCTAAATACACTAAAACCTAAGAAGTCGGAAAATATTTCTCAGATAGTGATATCACATTTGTCATATTTATTACAGTATGGAAAGGAATGCTTTTTGGAGCAGTGTTACTAATAATCATTGGGTTTGCCCCTTCGGAATGTGATGCTGGAGTTATGAGTAGGCGAGGCCAGATTTAGCAACCCAACCTGTTGAATATGTTTAAGTCATATTGACAAATTGGACTGAGAAAAAGTGTGAAACTTGCAAAGGAAGGCTTGGAAAAAGCAAATTGTATAGAAGAGGGAATGATGCCAAACCATGCAAAATGAGTTTAGGAGGGGAATTTATATAAAAGGTTTGAGAGGGACTGACATTGCTTTATCCTTTGTCAAAACATTACATTTAAGTAACATTTAAGTTACATGTACGAGTCTCTGAATTTTTACAGCTGATGCAAACAGAAGTTTTTGTCAGCTCCCAGCAAAGCTGATTGTTTCCATGGTGCTTCCTGATGCTACTGTTGCTGGACAGAGGTTACAGGCCCTTGAGAGGTGACTCATCCTGCAGTAACAGGAGGGCAAAAATTGGCCACAGACCTATCTACTATGGATGTGGTGGACACAGGACAGAAAGAACCTACATGCAAGGTATAAGTACAATGGCAGGGTTTGGACAATCCAAGTCAGGATTTCATCCAAGAATCTTTGTTGTGGAACAAATTCTCCAAGGAAATCTCTGTGGACCTGTAAGTCCAGAGGCCAGATTCAGTTCCCTGTATCAGAACAATGGCCTAAGTAGGTATTTTAATACAGCACTGGTTGGGTGGTACTACATGGCTACTTGAGGGGTACACAAACTATTCCTAATGGGGTTTCAAAAAGCAACAGAGATAAAACAGGGACATTTAATAGGCTTAAACATTCCATCTCTGCCAGAACTCTTTTGCAGTGTGAAAATCAGAGGGGGACTGAAGGCCACCATTTTAGAATAACAGAACAAATCTGGCCTTTTGGATTTAGTCCAATGACAAACTCAACCTTTTTCTTTCAGTGCAGTATTGATGACTAATTCATTATTCCTTTATCATCTTTACTGGCCAAAGGCACTGCATCTGACTAAACCATTGCCAACAGCTTCTTTTTAAATGAGTGAATAATGAATTATTCATTTTCTTCTCCATCATTTATTTTTGAGAACAACGGGTTTTGAAGAGAAAATAATTTGATATTGCATGAAATTTCTTGCTCAAGGTATTAGTCCAGCTTCTTGAAAACTCCAGAGACTCTCACTTAAACTAAGGGAAACTATAGGTTTGCTCTTCTTTCCATGGAAGGTGGAAATTTTCTCACAAATGTTATCATAATCCATTAAGAGTGGGCTCTCAATCCTCCAACAGCTTGTCATTTGGAATTGTTTATATGGTCCTGCTGTCTTTTCTCTCCAGGGCCTAGATGTTTTCTGGTCTGGAAACTTGAGGTGTTTTACACCTGGGGCAATTGCCTGGGGCAAAGGCTCAAGTTGCTCACAAACATGATGGACTTCTACCTGGGGTATCTGTGATGCCTTGCACAAAGCCTCTAGTTATTCTGGAGAGTTATGGATATCAAATTACATGTTCCAAAAGCATCTACTGCTGAAGAGTCTGCACATACTTTCTCTTTTTGAGCCCAATCCTGGAAGTTATTTGTGAATTGCACTCTGAAGTAATTTTTAACTTCTACTATTTTTGAGTTGCATTGCACTGGTTCTTATGGAATAGTTACAGGAGAAGACTGTGAAGTCTGTTCTCCATGTACAGTAAACACCAGAACAAAATCTGGCACCTAAGTTTCCTGTGGTCAATTAAAAACTTTCAGTTATCCCAGACTGGGTTTAAACCAATGTACTGGTTCAATTGTCAGTTCTGAGCAGCAGGCAATCTTGTATCCCTTCAAAGGGAAAGTAAAACAAAATACTGTAAAATACTTTCAAAAGTACCATTTTAACCCTCCTTCATCGTGATGTCTACAGATGCCCCAGCATCAGAAATCGGGTAAAACCTCCTCACTTGTTATATCCTCTCCTCAAACATCCTACCCTGAGATGCTTTGCCTTTTTGTTCCCCACTTACTCTTATGGATTCTGCCGTAGTCTGAGAAGGTAAACTAGAAAGTAATTTATTTAGGAGAGCTGAGAGTTTTTGTGACACTGAAAGGGAGTTAATTTGAATGCAACAAAAAGAAATTTCTGCTAAATGTAATACAGGAATAACATTGAATTAAAGAGCTTGGTAGGACTGAGAGAAGAAGGAGAATAACCACAGGTTACAGATAAAGGCAGGTCCTTTATTAAGAGAAGAAAAAATCTAAAGGTTTGAAATCAATATTAATCTTCATATTTCAGAGGATAAATTGTTCCATTTAAGGGAGGCAGAAGGAAGCAGCTGCCCCAGACAACTGACCACCATCTACTGCACTTTGCTTTGACTATGAAGGACTTCTGCTCTAATCCAGTGTGATAACTTCAGGGTTTCCTAATGTCTCATGGCTCATCTGACATTTTACACAACTGAACATGTTAAAGATTATAGAGTAAAATCCCTAGAATAGATTAGCAACTGCTTAACACCAGCATTTATGGGTGAAGCTCCAGAGTGGTATTTGCTATGCCAGGAAGGCTGACATGGATGATAACATCTGCAGAACAGTCAAAGGGAATCAGTAACTGTGCTTGACTTGTGGCCACACTGTTAAATACAGACTTCAGGTTGAAACCTTGGCAACGGGTCAGAAAAGCTCAGTTGCTTACCACTACATTTGAATAAAGTGGGATCAGAGGAAAAAATACACAAATGTTTTCAAAAGCATGTCTATCTCATGGGAAAGGCTAAAAATAAAATGTTACATCTATTTTACTATCAATCGTATCTGAAAAAAAACCATGATGCATTTGACTTGGGATTCATTTAAGGAATCTGAACTGTGTAACACTCAGTTCCAACACTATAAACACCTGAACTCAGTCAATTCAGTCTATCTAGCACTAATCAGTAATGCCTCATTGATTGCTATAAATTTTAAGCATGCTATGCAGTTAGCAAAGTTAGAAGGATAGTGATACAGCTTAGTCCTTGTCACATTGCATACATGTATTATTACCTGTGCTATATTTAATAAACTCTAAGTAGTTGAAAAAAAGGAAGGCAAAGGAAAGGTATAGAGCCTAAAAATGGGTATTCCGTTTTACTTAGTAAAGAAGAACTGGGTAAGCTTAATTCCAAGGCAAAAATTCTTGTTCTTCTAAATTCACTACAACAGCAGACAGGTTACAAAAGTGTTTTGCCATTTGTTTATAAATTATTTTGCAACTCCTCTTGGTTTTCTTCCATTATTTTTGAAAATGTCACTAGAAAATCTGGTATCTCCCAGTGATTACCAGTGTCGGGTTAGAACCAACAAAGTAGAATTCTTCCTTGTCACTGGTAAAAAGTTATTGAATCATGAAGAGCATTGATCTTTTCTACTGGTTTTGCAGGTATAGAAACAAAACCCTATACTTCAATTACTATACATGTTCTAAAAGGGACACCAAGAACAGAATTGTTTGGTTTGGTGCATTAACAAGCTGACTCGGCAAATCACAATCCATCAGCAAGTTACACTCAGTATACATTTATACTGGTATATTTGTTTCTCAAATGTTTCTATTTGGGGGTATAAACACCAAAAAGGTTTTATATGCTCTTAATTAAAAATATTATTTTCTTTTTATTTGCTATTAGCTAGCCATTTTTTTTTCCTTTTTGTTTGTAATGTGGAAAGGAGATCAGAATGAGAGCTGAAGTAAACAATAGGAAAAATTGATTGAATGCCCATAACGAAAAGCAACTGAAGCAAGTGCCAAATGAACCAGATGTTAATATCTTTCTCACCATCACCTTTCAAACTGGGCATATTCATTGGAAAAATGGGGATTTGTTTTTAAAATGCTTTTCTCTCATACCCAAATAAGGTAAGGTGAAGCTAATAGAGCAAAGGAAATATGTCACTTGTACAGATCCTTGTCAAAATCAGTACCATCCCATACAAACTCACAACTCCTCCTCAGACATTGCACAGCCAAGATACTGGAGTCCAGAATGTACAGCATGATGGACTTTTTGTCTAAAAAGCCAAACACTTCTACTTGGAACAACTCTTTGTCTCGGAATCCTATATATCTACAACAGCAGGAGACAGGACTCCCTTCTATACTTGGCTTAGGTAATCCTGACTTCTTAAAGTAGGTTTGTTGAGTGAAGGAATGGACATAAAGTGGATGTATTGTAGAAGAGGGATGGTAGGAGCAGAAGGTGTTCCATCTCTTGACCTTAGTAAGATTTTTTACACTGTCTCACATGTCAATCTTATAAATAATTTGGGATTTCCGGGTTTAGAGGATGTTAAGTGGCTGCAAAACTATTGAAAAATTATATTGAGGGATAGTTAAAAATAGTTTACTATCAAAATAGAAGGATCTTTTGAGAGAGGTTCTGCAAAAGACTTTTCTCGTACTACTCATGGGTTTTTTCATCAATTTTATTCCTCGGGGGAAAAAAAAGTTATTTGCAATGTTTGTGGCTGACACAACTTCAGAAGATGCTGAGCACACCAAGAGTGAAGGCTAGAGTTTTCAGTGATCTTGCAATACTGGTTTGATAGTTTTAAAACAATAGTGATCTTGCAATACTGGTTTGATAGTTTTAAAACAATAGATTTGATTCAATAAAGACAGTGTCAAAATACTATACTTGCTAAGACCAAATGTAAAAGACAAGCTGGAAAACAGACTGCATATAGGGAGAGTGCTGGTAGCTGCAAACTAAGCATGAGCCAATCATGTCAGGCTGTTGTGAAAAAGGCAAACATTAAAATGTAATGTGGGAGCGGGAATGTTGTTGGAGACACCTGAAGTAACCTTTCCCCTTTGGATGGTGTTTTATAAAAGACAAAGACAAAGAAGAAGCAGCCCAGAGAAAAACAACTGTAGTCTAGGAAATATGACAAGTAGAAAGACTGAAGGACTCAGAACTTCTTAAAATAGCTAAGACAAAACTAGTGGAAGATATTATAACAATCTACAGCTGTACAAAAAGTCGCTGCAAAGAAGAAAGTAGTAAAACATTCTCCTTGTCTACTGGGAACACAGTAAGAAGCAGTAGGCCTAAACAGCTGTATAGAAAATGCAGCTTAGACATTAGGAAGAGACAGAGAAGCACTGGCATGTATTAGGAATCTTAATCAGGCCAGGCAAATGTCCATCAGGAATGAGAAGAAAATCTGAGGACTCTATGTGTCCAGGAACTGCCTGGGAATGGGAACTTGGAGCTATCTTGGTGAGAGAGGGGTCTGATGAACTCGACGCCAGGCCAGCTGTCACAGTTGAAACCCTAATTAAACTTGTTCCAGATTTATATTTGTATGAGGAGTAGAGGACAGGACAAGGTTCAACATGACTAGATGGATTATGGTGATGACAAATGTGCAGATCTAGCAATGCTTCATGATCACCTCTCCTATTTGACATTATCTAAAGGGCAGCAGTGCTAAGACATTAGGAGAATGTTTGTTGTCTTATCTAAGCAATAGTGTGTCAAAGGCTAAGCCAGCCAAAGCATATATTTCAGAAACGTATCTTACTCTTTTCTTCTTCGGAAATAACCACTTGATATTTATGAAAACTCACTTTGTTCCTGTTGCTAAACTGTGGGTGTCTGTCAAAAGCGTGAAGTGTGTTCCAGAGTAACTTAACCAGACACTACATTATGCACTTTGAAAAGCTCCCTGCTCTACTGGAGCAGAGAGTGCAAAGAGTTCACAGAGGCTGAGAGCATGAGTGGAACACAAGGACGCATCTACCTGAAAAGTGGTATAAAATCCAAGGACACGCAAATCTGTGCTCTTATAGCTGCACTTAGCTGATTAAGTGTCATTATTTTCCAGAAATTGTCCATGTGGGCATGAGAAATTACCATTTGTTAAGCTATCCCTCTTCAAAGTTAAAGCTTAGTCTGACATACACTAGACTCTAGAGTTGCAACTAGATTTGTAAGACACATTACTAGTAGTTTTTAAAATACTCTTAATACCGGCTTTTCCCACTCTAGTAGTTCCTTCTTTTCCTCCTTTATGCCTGAACTCCTGCTCTGTCTGCATTTTGCTTTTTTCCAGTCTTCCTGACATTGTTCCTTCTTTGTCCTTCCTTCTTCAGATTTTCACCTCTTTATGGATCTCAAAGTGCTCACAAAACTGTGAGAAAACTGAGGCTGTAAACTAAAGTAGTTTCTCTTTAGCTCCATTTTATAGATGCTCTCATCAAAGCCACTTTGAAGTCCTGCCTCTGTTGAAAGTGCTTTTTTCACCATGCAGCAGAGTACTGATAAAGGGATTTTTGATCATTTCAGCACAGTCCACAGAGTTCGTAAGTGCCTCATTGGGTCATCTTCTTCCATATTTGTTATGATACAATGAAATTTGTTACAATACGATGGAACTGAAAGACTCAGTAATAAACTTCTGCAGCAGTTTAGGCCCGTTGTGTTTTGGGAAAGTCTTCTTCATAACTAAAATGGCCAGAAATACTGAAAATACTGAATACTTTTTTTTTAAATGGTAAGAAAATTAAAGCTGAAAACTTTAGGTTCTAAATCCTTAGGGTCACATTTTGAAGAATATTGGTTGAAATATCTTACATTTGGAAGGTTAGCATTCCAAATTTCTTCTGAACCTGAATGACCTCATTGTCATGGCACTACGTATACACAGGGAGGAACAAAATTTGAAACGACCAGGTCAGGTCCTGAGTTTGTACTTACTAAGTCCTCTGATCATTCTAATGTATCCTCTTTTTGTTTTCTAAGGCTACCATGGGCTGACTCTGAGTCACAATCATCTTTCTTTCCTCACAAAATACATCCAAAGATTTCCTAACACTGAAAGTTGCTAAGTGAAACACTCAACACAGTGGACAGTGTCAGTATTAAAGTGTCACTTGATACCTGGATACTGACCTCTCACATTGCCTCCTTTTTCTTTCCATTTCTTCTCACTCCTGCCCCACTACTGCCCTAGCTGTTTTTAACAACTATCTCTTCCCACCTTCTAGCCCTCACTGTAAGCCTCACAGTATTTTTTATTTCATGGCATTCAAGACAAGTTGTATTTTTCCAATCCATGCTGCCAGGACTTCTGCTAGGAGACCATTTTTTCCTCTGTTGCAGAAAAGTCTTTGCTCTGCCCTACGGTGCCAGCCTGGACCATACTTAGCTGGATTGTAGGCTCACACACTGTGGTTCTACTTAGAGCCTCAGATGAACCAGAGGAATAGGCTCTAAAAATGTTATCTTTATGTTTGAATGGATACAAATGCATTTCTCAAACAGCTCCACCAAGTTTAAATTGCTTTCCCTGGTAACAGCCAGAGACACGTTTTTCTTCGGTAACCTTAACCTGTGCCAGGTTTGAAAAGCTGAACACTTTAATAATTGTCTTTTTTTAAAAAAGGTTCTAAAGAGAAGAAAACAGACAGAAGAAACTCAGTAGCACAATGTAAATACAACTTTTCTTCCTCTCTGTCATTGATCTCAGGAGTGACAAAAGCTTTGTAGAGGCACATGCACCTTGATAAGATGACATTTTCCAAAGACATTTCCGGGAGGCAGTCTCCCAGCATGGTAAATGTTGGATTCAGCTGGTGAACTCTAGCACTGTTTTAAGCAAATTGGTATCTTATATATGGCAAAAGTTGACTTTGGGTGTTACTATTTATATTACATGTTTGTAGAGAGTAATTAGGAAGGAGGAGGTAAACCCAAATTCCTTCAAATGGGACCTTTTTTAACTGTTATTTCAGGTCATATTTTGACTCACTTTCTGCCCATGCTTAGGTATTCACACGGTAGCAACTGGTGTTTCAAAAGTTCACAGCTGGTTCTTTATTTATTAATAATCAATATTAATATATTAGTATTTAATAATAACATATAACAATTAATTGTATAATAAATAATAATTGTTAATATAATAAATATTAATACAGCTGGCTCTTCAATAAATTTGGACCTGTAGAAAAAGATACTATTTTTTCTTCTTGTCCATTGGCTTTTTCCATTTTTTTTCACTGAATATTTTAACCCAGTTTTAATTGGTTTGTTCATTTTTTTTTTACAAAATAATCTCATTGCTATTGTTGTATCTTTGAGATGCTGCAAAAATAATTAGAATGTCAGCTGTGTGGCCAGCAAAGAGTAACACAGCTCTTACATTCAAATGGGAGTAGATGTACATGAATTTAATTATTTGACGAAATTCATTAAGGACCACCCTACTGATCAATTCACCTGCCACATATAAATCAATTTCTAGAGAGAGAAGGACACTCCAAGGTGTGAAATTTAAGAATAGTCTCTTAATTTATAGCTTGAAAGCATTTCTTTATCATAATTCTTCTTGAACAAAATTACTTTAGTTTTGAAGGAGATAACAAGAATATAACTTATACCAAGGGAAATAGATGCAGTGTCTGGGATGGACACTGATTTATAATCGTGCTACTAAGAGGTTATTTCATAGGATTTTTATATTAACTGAGCTCCACAAAACTGGGAAATTACCTAATTGTATAAGCTTTTGACTACATAAAGGAGCTGATTAAAATGTTTCCTTTAGTCAAAAAATATTTATTGTCTTAGTAAAAATGTGCTATCTTCCCCCATAGTGGCTGCCTCTCTTATGATAAGAAATCAAAAAAACAGACTTGTGGATCTTGAAAGAGCAAAGTCCATAACAAATTTCACACTGTGCATATGGTATAAACCTTACACTTTTCTCTTGCTTTTTATTTCCTACTTAAAAGAGCAGCCCCAATAAAGGGCTACTACAGACATCCCATGATTAAAATAAGTAATTTCCTTGTTTGGTAAAAACATCATTATTTTCAAGTAAAAACATTTACTGAAACTTCTGTATATAATTTAATTCTTTTTCCCTCTCTATCTTAGCATAGGCCTTTATAATCCTACTTTCCCAATATCAACAGTAGGAATTTGATAATGCAAATCCAGATTTTTACATCCTTGTCAGTCTTACCAAAGCTCAATGGGGTTTGGAGCTCAGAATGTATCTTCCAAAAAAAGATTTAAACTCATAGGTTATCAAGTGTTTTAACTTCCTCAGTGGGCTCAGACCTTACACAGGTGAGATCAAGGGAACCTACTTGAGCCTTGGTGACAGCCTTGTGACTGAGACTGGGTTCTCTGCCCTGGGTCTGCAGTTTAAACAGCTCCCTGCAGAGCAGCTGGGACTGAGCACCCACCAGGTTCTTTCGTATTTAACAGCGACAGTGAAGTTTCAGAGCAAACGTGAATACTCCATGAGTGCATTTAATGGCCCAGCTCCAGGCAGCAGAGAAGAAACTAAGAAAAAACTTCTGTGACCTGTTCTGTGTGTGTGGCGCTCCCCTTTACTTCTGGAGGACAGAACAGACTTTCGGAATATGGACCTCAGGCCAATGATCCGACCGCAAAACAACAAATGTCTCTGGAATTGTAAACTATAATACCCTGGAGCACACAAGCATGCAAAACCTTCTTGAACAATCAGAGTAGGGAATTACAGCCTTAGTTGCACAGTAGGAGTAGTGGATAAGATGGAGAATGGAGAGCAGGAGCATGGCACGCAGTAATGTCTACCCGGGGAAAAAAAATCTGGAGTACAAATACAAAGCCATAAAGGATTGTAAAGCTGCCTAGTAATGAAAAAAAAGCACAGACAAAACGGAGTCAGATAGAAATATACTATTAATGGGCTTGTTGTCCTGAAAAGAAATGAAGAAAGACAAAAGTAATAAGTTTAGTTATCTCTTAGTTTCATCTCTGCATAAAATCTTCCAGACCAAGAGAGAAAAGAAAAAGTCACCTGGGTACAATTTGGCCTGGGCAAAACTGATAGTTTCTGTAATGTTACCCCACTTCCCAATGGGAAATGAATGTATAGATAGAATTATTTTGCTAATAGTTAGAAAAGCAATCAGCTAGGATTCTATTTTGAGAGGAGAATTTGGAATGTATTTCATAATGCTAGAGAAGACTGCAAAGAAACAAACTCCATAAAGCACTGGGTATATGAGCATCTTACAGTTGTGAGGTAAAACATATAAAGAAATATTTTTGTTGACTATTAATACATTAATCTGAGGAACCTGAATGAAACTAGCAATGAACCTAATATTTTCACTTAAGAGAAGAAATTATATATTAGCATTACTGATACACACTGGGATAAATCACAAACAGTTACACTCGTTGAGTGGGGAGCAAGGAGTGCACGAAAGAGGCAGAGCGAATGGCCAGCCTCTGTTAAGGACACCACTGCCAGATCTAGAATAACCGCCAAGTTCAAACAGCAGGAGAGAGGATGCAAATGTATTACTGAGTAGCTGGTGAAGACCAAAAGGATTCTGGTTAGGGTGTACTCCAAAGCATCAAGGTGAAGGAAAAGAGAACAAGATCTGTTACCTGCTAAATACCTGCATGTTATATACTGGGATATTAGTGATAAAGGTTTCATGAAGCCCACAATGAAAATGTCTTTAGTTATTGACACTTAATGATGGTGACTTTCTAAGACAACAGGATAAAATAACTATTTCTATGGGTAAAAAAAAATAATCTTTGGATTGGATCTGGTGGTTATTACATAGGCTGATTACATTCACTTGCATATTCCTATAACAGAGAGTACCACTTAGAAATATATAGATACACTTCAAACTTAATCTAATTTCCATTTATCCACTTCATGTTTTAAAAAAACATAACTAAAACTCTGTATGAACTAATACAGAATACCTCTAAAAATTATGAGCAAATTAATTCATAAATGACTTACTCATTTGAAGCCTCCATCCATCTGCATTTCTCTGGAGGCTTGAGCTGTTTTTCTTACTGATCACAAGTAGGCACACCTACATGAAAAAAGGACCAGCATTCCCAGGTAAACATGGCACCTGCCTGACCAATCAGGCAGTACAGGCAGGCTTAAAAAGGGACTACATGGCTCGCATTGTACAGAGCAAAGGAGGAGGGAGAGTCTGTCTTTCTCCCCCCAACTTAGTTTGAGAGAGAGGATAACTGGCCAAAAGAAGTGCTAAAATGGATCACCTTCAATCAAAGGAGTTTGGGGATCCAGCTGCGTCTCAAAGAGCAGCCTACTTAACGCCCTCCAGATTCACCTCAGTGAATTTCAGAAATGAAAACAGCAGTTTGGTTTGTTTATATACTAACACAGTAAAGAATTAGGGCTTTGATTGAAAACAAAGTTGCAAGAGAAGAAAATAAATAAATAAATAAATGTGATTCTAGGTGGTCTTTGAAACTGAAATGCCTCTTTTAATTGCTTGTGCCTCAGCTATAATGGGCAGCACAGTAGGGGTAAATCCGGCACCTATCTTTTACACCAGTATCTTCAGGATTAACTTTGTAAATCAGTGAAACAAGGCCTTCCCTGCTGCCACTGCGCATGGTGGAATCTCCTCTGCTCCCTCACCACTGTCTTACTCACTGCTAGAAGGAATGTAGCATTAAGGTTTATATGGAATTGAATTCCAAAGGCTTCCTCTCATCACCTTATATTTTTCCCACCTTTGGTTTTTGAAGCTGGACTGCAAAATGGAAATGCAGCAAAGGGGCTTCTCCCCGCCACCTGAAGGCTTCAGCTGGTATCTTCTTAGCACAACCCCTCCAGCAGGAAAGCTGTATTACAAACTACATTTCAAAGCAAAATACTTTGTAAGTCATTTGTCACAAGAAGTATTCCTGTATGTACATTTTATGCCACTCATCCTTTTAAGCTCATGGCCAGCTTTCCACTGAGATTGCATATACAGATGGCAGACTTGGCATTTATTGCTTTTCTCCCTTTCTTTTTCCTTTTCTCTGCCTTCCCACCCCATCAGTTTGGGAGATCCTACCATTACAGACTCTACCTGCTCAAAGCGAAGAAGCTGTGAGTTTAACTAGAATAGATGTGATAAATTCAGATTTATATTTTTTTCAGATTTTGAATAGTTCAGATTTTAAGGATGTTATCTTTAGCACCAGAGAGCATTTGAATTTGATTAAATTCACACCATGCTGTGGCAATAAAGTGCACATTGAGACACAAAGAACTGGCTAGCTAAGGATGGAAGCCAAACAAGGAGGGGTTGGGATTGGAGATTTCTCCCTTCCATCTCCTCCCTTCAGCAGCAACAGCAGCAGCAACAGCAGCAGCAGCAGCGTGCTTTCAGTCCTTCATGAAAGCCACAAAGAGAGAGGCTGCTGCCTAGTGGTGGCAGAGAAAGGCAGAAAGCGTGCTGCTGTCACAGTTCACCACAGGATACAGGACAAGGCAGGATGGAGGCAAGGTCTCCTGGCTTCATCCACCTCCCTCTTGCATTCTCTTGGGCAGGAAATCTTTGTGTGGGCAGCGCTAGGGGAGGGCTGGCCCTTTGGCCAGCAGTCAGTACTCAGATGACCCTCTCCTTTCTCTGTCTGCAGTGGACTGGGTGGGGGCACAGCGCCAGCCAGACTTGGCTCATGGGGCTCCTCTGGGCAAGCTGAGAGGTCCTCTAAAGTCCTTGTCAGTGAGGAGCCATCAGCATTAACCCAGTGAGTTTCCAGAAGAGGGTTAGAGTGATCATTACAACACTCCAGCATACTCCTCTACAACCTGACAATAAATACAAAATTACCACTGATTAAGCTGGCACATGGCACAAATTCTAGACAACTGGTAAATATCAATCTGTGTGAGACAGAACTATTGAGCAGTATGCCCAGACAGAAAAGTTACTTTAAAATCAGAGAAATACAGTGATACAAACAGAAATAAATCCTAAGGAGCAATAGATTGTAACCTTGGTTACAGTCCTGGTTACACCAGCTCCGGAGCATTCTAAGTAGCCTGGAAACACAGGGCATCCTACCATGACTCCAATCTGTAAACATGGGAGTAAGCATGGGGGAACAGGAAAGTAATATTGTCTCTAGACATGCTACTACAACTCCAGTTCTGTATTATACATCACACTGATGTCTTAATTTTAAAATGGATATAGAAAAGGGGAAGAGCTTAAAATGACACAGAAATTATCTGACGACTGAGGAGAGGGGGAGAAATGTCTTGCATTGTAGGCCTTCTGCTGTGGATCAGTGTCATTATAAATCTAGTTTACGATACCTCAGATCAAATAAAAAATGTTGCGGCTACCTGACACCACGTCCAAACGCAGGACAAGTTAATTTTGCTGGTTTAAACCTGTTCCTAAATTTATGAAAAGGTAATTTTATCCTGACCAACTTCGTGTTGGATGAAGTATCATGTGTCTGCACCACTCTAACTCTGTGTCAGGTCAGGTAATGTCTGTTCCCCTGTCACTGGCATAAATCCACCACAAACCCACAAATTCAATATAAACACCATAGCACATCCAGTAACTAATGCATCAGAAATATGATCATGTGCTCCTACATTATGTGGATCAAACTGGTGCTGATAAAGGACCTGACAACTCTGTAACAAGTAAATTGGAACATGATCCAGTTGCCATGTAAGTGATATCATGGTAAGAAAATACTGAAGGATACTAAGGAGTGATTTAAATTAGCGCAGGGTGAGAAAGGGCAGGCACCACTGAGAGAGAATCAAGGCTAGTCAAATTTAAGCAAGGCATTTTAAACACATTTAAATAAGAGTAAAAGAGTTCAGAAGATAACACTACCAAAGAAAACAGTGAGAACTGATAGATTTTTTATCTTCTGGAATCTTCAGGTCAAGACTTGAAGTTACTCTGAAATGCCTCCTTTAGTCAAACAGAAGCTACCGACAACAACAACATAACAAAGGAAGGCAGAATAGCAGGGCACAGTAGTCCTTGAAAAATTTGTTTCTCCATTGTGGACTTTATTGTCCTACTGAGCATACCTCTACTAAAAACTATCCTTCCTCTTGCATGTTTGTTATAGTAGATGAGACAAAATTATGAACTGTAAAAACTTCCCTATGGAGAGAAAGAAGTCACAAAATCATACAAAAAT
>JAWWLV010000121.1:35714260-35745576 GCA_035041135.1 Platyrinchus mystaceus | reverse complement strand
TATAGTAGATGAGACAAAATTATGAACTGTAAAAACTTCCCTATGGAGAGAAAGAAGTCACAAAATCATACAAAAATATACAAGGAAACTTTTCTCTATTTCATGCAAACATAAAGGAATGCTTAAGTACAGATTCAGATGATCAGCAGTTAAAGTAGGAGTGGATTAACAAAATATGTTTATAATTAAAAAGAGAACAGCTCTATTCACTTCAAAAATTTAAAGTCAGAAAGTGCAAATCGTTACATCCATTAAGTAAATGTAATTTTATTATCAATTGATTGAATGTTTTACTCATTATCCTTGCAGTCAAATTTCATCACAAAAGTATTTTAAACTGTTGTTAGATCATTCCTAGAAAGATAATAAATTGAAAAGGAAAATCTAGATAAAGCCTGGCTGTTATATCAAACTACTGAACTACTTTTCAAACACCGTATGACAAAGAACCACCCTAATTCACTGTGACCAGTGCCTCTGGCAATATGGTTAGCATAGCAAACATAATTTTATAAGGCAAACATCCATTATACATAAGTGCACTGCATACACACACACACACACACACACACATCCCCTTCTTTCTACCCATATTTCAACATTGCAATAAGACCGCTTGCCCACCAGCATTGTCACCAGGACGTGGTGACACTCAGTACAGAACAGGGAAGCCTAAGAGCCCATGTGGACTAACAGCCCTAACACCTGCAAGTGGAATTCGACTGGAGCTGATGCTGGATGGCAAACCCTGTGAATTCCTGATGGTCAGGGATGTCTCCACCATGGTCATCTTCTTCCTCCAAGGACTGAGTAGCTCATATTTTTTTAGTTAAAGGCTGAGTCTAGCTTACAGTTATTGTGTCGCATGCTGATTACTAAGAATTTGACCCAACCTGCAGAAGGTCCAAGTAACTTAAATGTCTAGGTAAATAAAGAAATTCTAGAAAATAAGAAAGCTACCCAAATTCTGTTTAAGCTGTAAGCTATGCTAACTGCTGAAAAAAATCTGTGTAACAATAAACTATCCTACCTGCTAGAAATTGTACATAACAAAGTTATGATGATTGTTAAAGTTTTTATTTTCTAATAAAGCTCTAATTATAATCACAACCATGTGGAAATTGGTCTTTCTACCAAGGATCCCTCAAAGAACCTGCCTGTTCCCATAGTGTCAGGTGAAATCCAGAAAAACTCCTAATTTGTGATTTTGCTGCTCTTTTACATCACAATAGAGTACTAATATTTAATACAACATTTCACATGTTACTTGATTTAGTAGAATCTTAGAATGGCTTGTGTGAGAAGATGCTGCACACTGTAAGAAAAATATTGGAGTAACATGCAGTATTAGAAAGAAAATTGTTATACAGGCTTGGCTGAAGTGAGGGCTTTTATTTTTACAAGAGAAAAAGTATTCTCCAGCAACAGATGAGAAGACCCCTGAATTATTTGAGAAAAAGAATGTATGAAAACATAGTATTTCTGCCTAAGTCCAGCATCAGTGTTGGAAAGGAAGCCACAGGCTCAATAGATGTATGCATACCAGTAGGGTAACATTTCTTTCAGTTGTCTAGTGGTATTCATTGATAGCTGTGTTTCTCAAACTATCAGAAAGTCTTGATAATAACAGAATACATTAAATCAAATTTAGTATCATTACATATAAATAATACATCTGGCTTTCTGGAAGTCATATGTGTTATAGATGTGTCCTCCAGCTGACTCATTCAGTAAAGACAATGTTAGGGACAATAAATATATCTCTAACATAGTCTTATGACACTGTAAACTATTCTCTGTTTTACATTTACCTACAACAGCCTGGAGTTTCTAGCCCTAAACTGTCTGTAGAGATACTGCAATTGGATTTTCAACATATTGATTTTGGTTGAGTTGCAAATAATAATTTCTGATCAAATATTACAAGAATGTTTTCCATTTCTATGAAGCAAATTTAAAAAAAAAATAACTGTGATAAAAAGTGGCAAACCAAGTCAGAAAAAGATTTGCCTCAGAAGTTACATAGCTCTTTACTGTGTAAAGGCATAATGTTGTTCACATGCACTTGCTATTCATGAATAAAAGCCATTTTTTTTCCCATAAACAGATAACCAAAAGTCAAATTCCTCATGAAAGAACTCCACAGAAAATCGAAGTGGAGCAGAAGATATATTCTGGTGATATACTCCAGAACCAAGTCCCACTGGCTGCAGAACTAGGTGGCAATTATAGAGCTATGTCTCTTAAAAGTTATGAGCAACAGTGGATCAAAACTCTACTTTTTCTTTGAGCTCCTGATTAGTAAATACAGAATTAAGTAGAGTTACAGCATTCGTTGACTCTGAGATGACAAGGTTTCTAAAAAGAAAAGAAATCAGAAGAAAAAAACATAAATTGATACTTTGGCAGTGAAGTAAGAATGACGAATTGAGCATAAAGAACCAACTTTCCTGCTGTGGCACAGAAAGCCCGCAGTATCCCTGTCCCCCCTGCCCTGCCGGCTCAGCCGTGTGCTCCCCCGCTCCCCGCTCTTCTGAGGGTTTGCCCTTGGCCATCCTGGAGCGTGTTCCCACGGCTGGATTTGGCGCCCGGCGCTGCTCCTGGCGCTGCACAAGCGACGCTTCTGCTGCCCGAAATAAGCACTTCGCATGTGCCTTTACATAATATTTGGATTAGTTTTATCCAAACCTTTGCTCCAGCTTAGTGAAACCTCTTTTTTCTTTATTCTTTTTTTTTTTCCTTTTTTTTAAGGGAACAATCGAAACCATACGCTATCCATCCTCTCCCCTGACTCAAGCATCCGAGCACCACCTGCTCCTTCCCCCGGCTGCCGGGCCGGGGCGTAGATGCCCGCCCGGCCGGCCCCTACACTTCGAACGGAGTCCAGGGACGCGGACCAGGGATCGCCAGCCTGACACGGGGGGCAGCGATGCTGCAGAGCCAGGACCTGCCCCGACCCCACCGCCCGCCCGGCTCCGGCTGCGCGCCTTGCGGCAGCTTCCCTCGGTTTATCGCATCCCGCGGGGAGGCCGCAGCGGAGCCGCGCCCGGCGGCGGTACCTGTAGAAGTAGTGCCAGCAGAAGAGGCAGCAGAGGAGGCGGCAGCCGAGCGGCTCGAGGCGGGGCGGGCTGCGCAGCGCCAGCAGCAGCGCGGGCACGAGGAAGGAGGGAAGCTCCTGCAGGAACCAGGCGCAGCGCGCGGGCAGCCGGCCCCGCGGCCGGCACAGCCGCTCCTCGTGCTTCCCGTAGCGGGATGGCACCCGCAGGTACAGCGAGAGCTGCAGCAGCGCCAGGGCGCCCAGCAGCGAGCTCAGGGCCAGCACCAGCCCGGGGAAGCACTGCATGCTCGGGGGCGGGCGGGGGCAAACAGCCCTCGGCCAGCGCCAGCCCCGGCCTTATTAGAGCCGCGGCCGTCACCCCGCCCCGCCGCGCTGCCTCCCATCGCCCGGGCTCGTCAGGGGGCGCAGCCCCTCGGGCCGGCGCGGCAAGGCGCCCCGGCCCGCCCGGAGGGGAGCTGCCCCCCTCCCTCCATCCCTCCATCCCTCCATCCATCCCACCCGTCCGGCCTGGAGGGGAGCTGCCGCCCCCCACCCCCCCCAAATAATCCATCCCACCCGTCCCGACCGGAGTGGAGCTGCCCCGCTCCATCCACCCCACCCGTTTCGCCCAGAGGGTAGATGCTCCCCTCCGTTCATCCCACCCGTCTCTCCTGGAGGTAAGCTGTTCCCCTCCATCTCTTTTCCCGTTTCGCCCGGAGGAGAGCTGTCCCCTGTCCCCCCTCCCTTCCTCCCTCCTGTCCCCCACACCGGCGGGGCCCTCGCCGGTCCTCCCTTCGCCAGTCCGGTTTGGCACGGGGGTGGCGGCGGTGGAGGGAGGAGGGAGGGTCGGGGGCGATACGGTCGGCACCGGGCAGGGGCGAGCCGGCAGTGGGGCGGAGGTGTGCAGGGGTGACTCCCCCGGGCGGCAATCGCTCCCGGCGAGGTGGGAGCGAGTGCTGGAGTTCCCTTCCCGCTGCCCCGGTGTGTCACCCTGCCCCGCGACTTGCCTGGCGACCTGTGCTGCGAGGGCTGAGCTGCCGCCTGGTACCGGGGAGTGCCGCTCCACTGAGGGCACATAGTGAAGGAGACGTGCCAAAGGTCAGGTGAAAATAAACAAATGTAGATATGCCCGTGGTGGAACGAGGGAAATCCAGTGAGTGCAAAACTTTAAAGTCTGAGAAGTCCAGCTCATGTTTAGCATAAGCAGAGCATGCTTAAATTTTGTAAATGCCCCAAGTTTTAGAGAAGGTGGTCCTAATGTAAGTGCTAGCTTTGAGGTGTGCTCAGAAACCCTTTGGTCTCGGCTGCATGAAGTAGTTTTGACAACAGTTTGCCTAAAACTACAGTCCAGGAATTGGGCTTTTCCTTGCCTGTTTCCCCAGGGATCTTCATTTAGTAAGGATTATCTGGGTGCTGAATTACTGCAGAAGGGCTAACAGAACATTAAACTTCGTATTGTTACTGGCCTTCAGCACATCATCCCAAGACCATAAATGACAGTTGCATCCATGTCATTTTGCAGCTTCATTGAGAAAGCAGTTGGATGCAGCTCCACAAAGGATTGGACGTCACACAAAATGCTCTTCTGGAGCATAGGTGGTAATTGATTTTTATCCAAGGTCTGAGTGGTGAATACACTGATTTAGGATGTGGGAGACTTGGGTTCAATTGTCTCTTCTCTTCACAGGGATTCTCTTCCTGCAGAGGGAGACCAAACCATCAGCTGTAGTCTATCCTGTAGTCTGGGAGGCACTTGTTCTGTTGTGTTGGCTATTCCACGAGGCGGCTACTTAGAAGAGCAGAGTTCTCCCTTACCCTTGCAGAGTGCTGTAGTCACTGTGATCATGTTTGTTGCAGTAAGTAAAACAGGTCATGACTTTTTTTGGCCTCAGAGATGTGTGACATACTATGGCTGTCAGCCACATGCCAGAGCACTCTTCCTTCACAGAAGATGTATGTAGGCTTGCAAGCTGCTTGCTGGATGCAGTCTCTGGTACATGCTGTCTCCCAGCTGTGAAGGAAAGAGGGCTGGACCAGAGCTGTGCCAGGTATGCCAGCCATAAAATATATAGATGATCACAGGCTAGTGGCATTGGCACCTGTGTTCAAGCAGTAGCTCCTGGCTGTGCACTGTCAGTGGACGAAGGTGCCCGTAGGGCAGATTTTAGAAACTGCATCTGTATCTGAATTAGGAAGAAGTGCAGCCCAAAACAAATGTCTCTGTAGCAAAACAGCTGAATATGAGAACCTGTCAATCATAATACGCATCTTTCATAGGTATTACTTCAAATTCTCTCTAGTCTGATCCTATGAGTTGATGATATTAGCAATAGGGGCATTTTTGGAGTGCTATTCTGGCATAGTTTCATCTGAAGGAGAACCAGTGATGAACTCAGACTGTTTCACAAAGCATATCAAAGCTAAGTAGTTAGTTGGGAATGACTGTGGGAATGACTTCAAAAGAATGGTTTGGATTCAAACTAAAACCCTGAAGGAGTCACAGCACAAGAAACACAAGAGAGGGGTGTGATCTCAAACACAGCACTGGTAGCTTCAGGCAGTCCCATGCTCATCATCCTGGTTGGTTGGATTCAAGCTGAAGGAGTTTAGTTCTACTTGTTTACAGGGGAAGACAAGTGGAGTGGAAATGCTTCTAATGGTGAAAAGATGAGCTGGTCACATAGAAACCATTTGCAGTCCATGGAGTAAAGGAGGCACTTTTAAGGTGAAATTGATCTCATCCAAAGAGGTAATAAAACAGATCAACGAATCATAATGTAGAAGAGCTTAATGCTCTCCATTGGCTCTAAAAGATGTCTAGATGAATGTCAGAAGAACCGAATCCCAGTCTGACTCTGTAAATTAGAGTTCTGAAGAAATTTCTGTGGACAGGCACTCCTCTAAGTTAAGAACCACAGCATTTATGTTCACTGTTAGAAACAAACACTGCATAATTATTCATCATATTCAACCACTGCACAAATCTTCCCCCAAGAATTCCTTCTTCTTGCCTAAGCACCACATCAGGGATTGTGATGAGAAAGGCGAAAGCTGTGCTGCAAAAGCATTCTTTGTATTCATCACTGGGTTTTGAGAAAGTGGCAAAGTGCAGCATTGAAAGTATGGTTTGTATGGGATCAGCAAGACCTTTATTTTAAACCAACCTTCATTTTTTTCCATGGGAGCATGTATGGATATTGGTTTCACGAGCCCAAAGGACCACTAGGTAGTAATGAATCTTGCCTTGAGATTATCTCAGGTCAGAAGTGATCAAGCTACAAGACACGGACCATTTAATTCAGACTTTCCCCCCTCCAATAAATTACAAATATTCTGAAGGCTTTTAATGTCTCAACAGTGAATAATTTAGTTGGAGTGTTTGTTGGAAAAAATATTTCAACAATAAAGTGTTTGCAGGCCTGTTGAATTTGAAGGGAGAGGGGAAAAAATGTACAGGCTAAGCCCTGTTTGCATATCTGATAAGACTTCAGAACTCCTGGTTAATTTTATTTTGAAGAGAAAAATCCAACTCTTCTGAAGAATTGAATTGTACAAAATGTATGACAGGTACAAAATGACACATGTCATAAGTGTAAATTTATAAATAGGAATCATCTGGAGGAAAAACATGGGTCATTTATAAATCTAGAGGTCTAGGAAGACTTCTCAGAAGAAAATAATAGACAGAAATCAAGGTGGTTTTGTACTACTCTGGGTCACTTTCTCTGAGTTTAGGAAGCAGCCAAGATTCAGTAGGGCCCACTGCAGAATCCCAGAATGGCTGGAGTATAGCACTCCCCAAGCTCAGCCTGTGGCCTTTGGATATGCCTGTGCCTCTTCAGATCCCATGGTGCGTGTCTCTGCCCTGGTAGTTCTGGGTAAGAACAGGATAGTTCTGTTTGATTGCCTTCCTGCGGCCCAGAGAAACTTCTCATCTGAGAGAAGTTCTGTAAACCAGGATCAGAGCACAGTGCAAGTAAGAACAAGTCTGTCACTTTTACCAAAAGGTCCTGGAGCTTGAGTGTAGAGAGTACAATCTAGTGTTCCACTCTGAGAGTGAGCAGCAACGTGGTACTTAGTTGCTGGCTGGGGTTAAACCACAACACAGTTGCACACGTATAATCTTTAGGAAGGGCTTAGGATTAAGTTTTGAATGAGAACAGCCAATAAAATGAACAGTTGCATAAGGTAGTTCCTTAGATCTCTCAGAAGTTATATCTGCACTACTACAATTTTGAACACTTCTCTTTTCAGTGCTGACAAGAATGTAGCTAGACTGAAGTTAGGAAACATCGGGAACCAGCAATTTACTCTTCGTTTTGCATTATATGTATCCTGTGCTGAAGAAGGAACTGTCTGTTTTCTCATGGTTCATTTGCTATTGCGCTATTCTCATAAAATTTTTAATTCTGTAAAAGCACAGAGTTAATAATCCAATATTTCCTTCTCAGTCAGAAGTAGTCTTTTACTACTTATCAGGAATTGTCATCCATTGACATTAGAAGCTGCATGACTGTCACTTTGCATCACATGTTAGATCCAGCAGGTGAAATTTAAAATAATTTTTAAGAAGAGAAAATTATTTTAATTTTCCTTCAATCAAAGATGTTGTTGCATAGGAAGAGCAGGAACAGAACAACATATGGTTAATAAAACTATCTTTTTAAGAGCCTCTCCTCTGAGTTATATAAGCAAATGTAGAAAAGCAATTAAAACAGCAGAAGTGGGCATTAACTTAGCTTGTGAAATTTAATAAGCTGCTGCTGTTTGTACTCCTAACACTGACGGAAGTGTGAGAATAGGTTTTGAGGCAGACAGGGCAGATTACTTCAGGGTGTGTGAAGAAGGAGGAATAAATCACTTACAGGATTAACTTTAACCTAGTGCACATGGGTTTGCAACAAGCTATTTTTAATAGCATGTTCACATCATTACCGGTATGAATATAAGAATATAAAACCTATGACAGACGAAGCCCACAAGCAATAGGTAGAGGCTGAATATTTTAAAGCTTGTTTTCCTTTTACTTTAGATTTTCTGGAACAGTATCTATATAAATCAGCCACAAGAGCAGAATCTGACCCTCAGTTTTTTCCCTTTAATTAGTCTTCTTTTATCTGGTGACACTCTTGCTGTGTTGTCTGATTTTCACATTCTAATTTGTAAGAACACAGTTCTTTCAGCAGAGAAGGACAGTACCTTTACACCCACATTGCCCCACTTATTAATCCTAGCCACTCAGTATTAAAAGAAGATGAGGAAACACACTGAGGTTAACTGTCTGAGCTCATTGAAGCTGAGCCAGACAATCACAGAATGAAAAGCAGGGGGAGCTGAGGAGCACAAGAGAATCTTCTTCGTCTGGTATAAAGCACTGAGCCCACACAGCACAGAACTGCAGTTTCTGTACTCACCAGAAGCTGGGACATTGTCCTTGCAGATGGTTTCTCTGGGGAAATTAGCTATAAATTCTAAGATGTTTCTCCTGATCATTGTAAACCACATATTTTCAAAGACTTCTTTCTTAGCACGTCCCAGATGGGAAGGCCACCTCCTGACAAATTTCGTTAATTGAATGCTCCAAAGCTTGGGGGTGCTAGAGCAGCTCAAAGAAAATGTCACTATTTTTTTTTAAATGTGGTTAGTTATTTACTTTTCAGAAACAGTTATATTGTTGGCTGACCTTTTCCGAAAACTTTGAGCAGGCACCAAGCTTGGAAAATGGCAGGTTTGAGCTGGCAAAGCTATAAACAATGTAAGATGCAGCCTAACTATGGGAAATGCATCCTTAAAGATTTTTGGTGTTTTTCTCCTTATGTGCCATGTAGGGAAATAAATGAGGTAGGGCAGCCACTATGCTGCCACATTTCCCTGCCTGAATCCCAGCAGCAGGGGTTGCCACTGTACCACTGTTGTTGCTGGCCCAGCCTGTGACTGGATGGCATGGGTAGTCCGAGCCAGCAGTGCATGCACCCTGAGGAAGCTCTGGCTATGCTGGACTGCAGGGCAGATGCCTTCCCTGGAGGTCCTCAGCCCTCTCCAGTTAAAATCAGAGACCTCCCCTGGAGCTGTGCCACAGCTGATGCAACTGGGTTTCTTCTTCATGGAAATGAGGAGTCCAGGAAGGGAACAGGACCTGGAAGGCATAGATCTGTTGTCCTTATATAGAGTTGACTGGGTAGTAACTTCTGAGTATCCAGGTCACAGGAGAGCCACTGAGGCCCCATCTGTTAAACTGATTCCTGGAACCTGGATATCCTCCCTCCTCTCTGGCAGGATAGCTCCTTGTTGATTTTTGGCCTCTTATCATCTTGTGCAAGTTTGGTTTTCAGAAGATGTGTAAGATCAGCACTTCATTTATTTCTCTAAAGCAAATGTAAACAACTGCCTTAAGTAAATTTTCCATCTTCCAGTGAAACCTAATGGAATGCCTTGTAAGATGAGGACCTTCATTTCCTGACCTCAAATGAAACAGAGCACAGTTCTGTTTTCACCTTCTCAACTATTTCCACTTTCCTCCTGGTTACTTTGGTACTTTTAAATCCATATGGTATTTACAAGTGATAGTGCCAAATACAAGGGGAATTCTGCTTCCGAGTTTTGCCATTAACATTACTATGAAGAATGTTTCCAAAGTGCTGAAATTAGTATAAAATGACTGAAAAAAAATCATACATCAATATTTTAAGATTACTTGCTTTTGAAGATTGAGAGGTGACTTTATGCATGTGAAGGTACCTTCATAGAGGTAAAATATTTGGTGCTAACTGACTCTCTAGCCTATCACAAAAATTTGTTAACAAAAACCAGTACCTGGAACTAAAAAACAGACAATGTCAATTAAAAAAATCACAATTTTTAAACCTGCAGATGACTATCATAGAATAAACTTTCAAAGAGAAGTAGTCAATTCTTTATTGCTTAATACTTTCCAAGTAAGATTGGCTGCATTTCCATTGGGTTTAACTTCAGGTGACTATAATTACCGAGTGCAATACATGAGTAGCCAGGTCAAATGAAGTGGTTTCTTTTAGATACTCAGATAAGATTCAGAGGTTCTTTCTGGACCTGAAGTGAGTGAGTCTGTGAGAAGCAAGAAGAAACCTTTACTGGATCTATTAAATCCATTTCTCTTCTCATTATAAGCACGAGATTATGAAGCTGTACTGCCCATAGCAGAAATATTATTCACTTCTTTCACCATTCAAGAAATCAGGAAAGAGCCTAGAAACAAAGAGCTCTCCAGAACAGTGTAACGTGGTAACAATACCCAGTCACTTCCACCTGTCACATGGAGCGTGGATGAGTTTCTTCAGCAGAAGCCAGAGAAAGTTAATAGAGGCACAAAACCACCACCACCACTACGAACACACAGGCTTTCCAGCCCAGCCTCTTAGAGTTCAGCTTTTCATATATTGCATTGAATGGTTCAATGAGGTTTGGAGGAACAGTAAAAATATTACGATACTAGATTAATAAAGAAAGTTTATGTGATCAAGTAACCAGGTAGACTGTTGCATGCTTATTTTTATATACCTATTTGTAAATTATTGGAAGTGTTTAGTTTAAATAGGGAAGTGGTGACAGTAAAGATCCTGTGATGTAGAAGCTGGAAAACCAATCTCCTTTCACTTCTTCTGCTAGAAGCTGATATCCTTGATTATATCTCTAATTGTTTCTTAGTGTATTTTGTTATCCTCACAGTTTGTATTAATTTTTGGCTCAGTTACTATTTGGCACGATCTAGTAACAGAACACCACATGCTGCTGTGTTGTAACTTCTGAAAGCCTGGCTGCAGAATCACTATTTGCCAATTTCTACTAACTTTCACTTCTGTCAATATAACAGGCAGTAGATAGACCCTTATGATAATATAATGCAGAATGAGAATCAGTTGTGTCTGGCAGTTACAGTAAGAATCAGGGTAACACACCATCTGGATAATGAAAGGCACCCAGCATTTAGATTTCTGTCATTACAGCTAAAGATCTGCAGTAGAGTGTCTGAAATGCCAGCAGGAACCGGAGGGGAGACACAGGGAAGGCTGGTCATGGATTGAGCAGACGGTGGTGGCTGCTAAATCTGCAAGGGGTAAATGTGAGGAAGGACAGGTGTGTGATGTGGAGCAGAGCATCTGTGTACTGAAGACATGATTAAATATATTTGTGGATTCAAGCAGAATGTTTGAAGTACCTCAAGTATGAAGTGCTCAGTGCAGTGTTACCAGGTGACAAAGCGTAGCAAAAAGGACTGCTCTCTGAATTGTAAGCTAACACCAAATGCTATGACTTTTCTTTTAATGTACACATCTGTGGTTTTCGTACTTTAATCAGCATAGCATCTTTTTACCATGCACTTGTTTTCTGTTTGCTACATGCCTCCTCCCCACCCCTGCAGTTTACTGAGATTACTTGAAAAGACTCCTCTTGACTTCAGAAAGGTTGGATGTGGCCTTTTCTTAGATTTCAAGAGATCATTCTACTAGTAATTGGCTACCATTTTGTGTCAGATTTCATCAGTACCATTCAAGAGGGGACCCTGGGGATCTGTATTTTCTCATATTGTTTCTTCATAATTTGTTGTTGTCTTCAGTATATGCCTGAGGAGAAAATAGAAGTTTAGCAAGAGAAAGAAGGGTTCAATATTTTAGCCGGCACTTGGGAGATCTCTGTTCACTTCTCAGATCTGCCAGAAATGCCCCATGACATTTTGAGCAAGTTATTCAGTTACTTTTTCCCTCAGTCCATGGCTTGTGAAATGGCTATTATAGCAGTCCATTAAGGCATGATCCCCTGGCTTGTGAGAAGGCTAATGCTTTCAGGACTATCACTTTCTGGTACACTACAGTGCTATGAACTGCTTGCTTAAAACAGATGGCAAGGAATTGAAATGAAGGAAACGTGCATCACCAACCCTGCAAGACCTTGTCGTTAGCAACAGTGCTTTGACAGAACCTGTACATGTGCCTTGGTGCACAAAGCAAGCTGTATCTGTGACAGAGCATTTCTGACTCACAGTCTGTGAGGCTGACACATTCCTGGCATGACCTTAAGCAACATGGGCCATGGTTTTATGACAGCTATTGAAACATAATTATTCTATTTTACTCACAGCAGCATTCTTTTAGGAATAGTTTGTAATAGTTTTTACTTATGTTATAAGCATCTTTGGTTGTCCTTATATTTTCCTTTTGTGTGCTTGCAAGCCTGGTATACAAGTAGGGATAATGGAGGGTCCATAATATTCTTTATCTCTGTTTTGACAGGCTGTCCTGGCTATAGTACGGGAAGCAGAAATCTCTATGTTCAGTACTTCAAGTGTTTGATTGTCTTCTTTCTGGAACTGCTGAGTGTGCCTACCTAAAGGATTGGCTGTAGCTAAGGGATGTGTCTGAGCTGTTCAGATTGCTCCTTTGTTCACTCAGCTCCTGTTCTGTCTCCTAAGGGTGTCCAGTGACATTATCCATCCTGCTGTCCATTTGGGAACTATGAACTGCCCCAGCTCTCACAGAGGCTCTTCTACCCAACACTGGTATCCTATGCTCCCTGCAACCATGCTGCAGAGCTCTGTGTAATGTTCACTGCCCAATTTCTTTCACTAGCCACTGAGACTTGTAGCAAAGGAGGGGTGAGTGGAAAGGAACAGGAGTGAGTTATCATGTGAACCAAAAATGGCATTTCTGGAATAGTAGCTCTAAAGTCATATTGACCTTGTAATCAGATTTTCACCCATGTAAAACAGGGTTGCCAACAGCCAACTCCTGCGACTTGGCTCAGCTTGGACGCTCGAGCAGAACAGAGATTTCCTTCCTGCCAAAACTCCTCTTGAGTCACAGTGGTGGAATCTGTGGCTTTCCTCCACCATCTCCCTATCAGCTATGCTCTCCCTTCACAGTGAGCTTACAAGCCTGCTCCGAAGCCAACACAGCTCAACAAACAGCACACTGAGACTTTGCATGGGCTGGGGTAAGAGAAGGGGACATAACCTCTTCTTGCAGGCATTCTGACATTTTCTTTGAGCTGTACCTCCTCCATGGCCAGAGACAGGGACTTGCTGTTTAGGAGTACTGGAATCTAGCCTCTATTTCAGAAAGGTGGCATTTGCCATTCTCTTGAAGATCCACAAACATTTGTTCAAGTTAGAAGTATTGTTATTATTAGCTAGAGCTAAAATGAAAATTTATGGCTTTTATTAAGAGAATTAGAATAAGATTACCATGATTTTGGCACAATTAGAGGACAACTCTAGCTGAAGTGCTGACCTACATACAGAACAAACTGAGAACATTTTCACTTGGCATCAGCGACAGGGGAGAAACAACTTTGCCTGTGTTAAGCCATATGCCAAGTACCGTAACTTAAGAAGTTCTACATATTGGCAAGCATGCAGAACTCAGACACTTTTAAAACTAGCAAATGTCTACTTTCAGCTTTATAGAAATTCTAGAAATGTCTAATTGTGATAACAAGTGGAATATGAATTCAAATGGGCTAACATTAAGTTTCTAAAACTAGAATGAGCACTTCAACTAGTACGTAGCTAGGAACAACTCAAAATAAATTTTAGTGTCTCTTAGGAAAACATTCTGTATTAATTTATTATATATAAAAGTAGCAGGTATTTTTACAAATACCCAGGCAATTCAGCATATGAGAAATTGTAAATATGTGCTCCTACATAATGCTTTTAATATAAATTCCATCAGCCCCATTGAATTTATCTAATTGTTTGCTGTTATCAAGTGAGTGGCTGAGTGACCTGTGGACTTGCTGTATTGGTTCAGTGTGAAGCCATGCATTTTCCTTGCTATAAGACAGACCTGCATACAGAGATATTTACTTTTCTCGGTCAGACTGTCACCAGTCAGCTGTCTGACCACCTATGTCAGCTGTAGTTTAGTTATTGCACATGGCTACTAGATAGCTTCTGGTTGCATTAAGAACTGAATGAGAACTGATCTGCATACAGGATAGAATATGAACTGGAACCAGCTCATTACTCTGGAATTAAAAGACTATGATAGGAAGCCTATGGGGAAAAAAAAATCTGATTTAACCATCACATTCTAATTGAGCACTAAAAAAGACAAACTGAAACTAACTGAGCTGCCTCAAAGACAATCTGCACAATTAGGATCTGGAGAGCCACAGTAACTGAACCTTTGATGGTTGAGTTGATGGAACCAGTTTTACGCGTAGCAGTTTGCTTTGGGTGTTGACTTGCTGACTGCTGAGGAGGGATGGAGGCACCCACACTGCTGTCACACACCATAGGTGTTTTGGAAACTCCATGAGAAGGGTGAAAAAGATCTTAATTAATTGTCAGGTATGAGATGGAGGCTATTCAGCCATTTGATGGGGATCAAGTGTATTGAGCCTGCTGGGAGGGACTAGTGTCCAAAGACAGACAAGTGTTTCACTATATTTCAGTGGGGACTGGCACCAGGTAAAATCACTGCCATGGCAGGGGGAGTGTGTGTATAATTCACAAATAATTTTTGAGATTTTTTCTTTTACGAGGGAAAGGACATTAATTTTCCTTTCAGCTTATCCTCAGAAGGCTGGCGTCTTCTCAAAATTAATTTTTGAAATATTTTACTATAAATTACCATATTTTAACTAAAATACTTTGGTTTTCTTAAAACTGGAGGGAAAGGTATTGCTTTTCCCGTATAAGCAATGTCCCCAAAAGTGCTGAACATTTCACCTATTTTTTTAATCAGACTTAGGCAGATACCAAACAGGAAAAAGTAGCAAGGAAGAAAATAGGTAAGTGTCAGCAACACTAAGCAGAGGCTTTATTATTATTGCCAGTGCTTGTAATGGCTTCTGTAATAGTAGAAACAAGCCGGATCTATTTATCCCCTTTTCTACTCATTTTATTTTACTTAGGCAAAATAATTTTCTATATCTATGTTATAATACGATAATTTGAACGGAGAAGATATAGTGCTGAAATGTTAGAGGCAACTATGAAGGAGTATTGTAGTGACTGAGGATTTTTTTCCCCATAGGAAAATAAAGACTTCTGTTGATATTGTCGCTTTTCTTTTTTCCAATTTAATGCATATTTTTTCTCAAAATAATTTGAAATAATTTTGCTGCTTTGTTAAAAGTTGAAAGCAAAATATATAAAAATGTCATGCTGATGTACATACGTTGTTTTGGCATAGCCTGGGCCGAATGTCCCACTTTTCTCTGAACATGCTTAGCATATGCCAAAGAGCTCATGGATGGCCTTATGTATTGAGGAGTCTTGCCATGGAGACATGTCTCCCCATCGGCTTCTTCCCAGCAATAACAGAATGCTAAAATATATCAGGAATGGTAAACCAAATGTGGGAAAACAACCACTCCTGAAATGCCCCGGGTGTTGTGGAAAAAACAGGCAACTGCATTAGGTCTGTACCAAAAAATAAGGATAATACAATCTATTCATCATCATCATAACATCTCCAGTAGAACTCATCCGACAAAGGAGTGTTACATTAGGACACACAACAATGGTACAAGAAGTTTGCCAGGAGATTTAACTGGAAAAATGCCTTTCCATTTTCAAGCACTACCCACAATGGTAAGAGCAAAAAGAAATTAAATTTTAAAAAAATGAAAAAAAAAAAAAAAGGGAAAAAACCCCATTTAATCTGGCAGTTCTGCTAGCGGTTGGCTAACATTTTTATGCCATGTAGCTGTGTGGTTTCTCTGTTCTGGTAACCCCTGCCTGAGCATGGCCTATATAGAAATGCTTGTTGATCTCATGAGTCATTCCCAGGAGATGGCAAACATGACTAAAAGACAAGAATATAAGATGCATGCTACAGTACAAGAACCAAAAGACCTGGAGGGTGATTGAAAAGCTGTCAAGAGATTAACTGTGCAGTGACTGTACAAGGAAAAGGACATGAAGGAAAGATGCAGAACATGATCACAGTACCCTTTTGCTCCTGTTTCCCTCCAAAGCTGCTGCTTGAGTGTGAGGAGTCCATTGCAATCCCACAGAGAGCTGAGAGAAGAGGCAGTTTTCTCATTGGTCCCAACCCCAAGACAAGAAGACCACTAACAGTCCCTTTGGCATACAACTACCATTATCCATTACACACATAATAGTTTGCTTGGCACAGGGTTGACATTGTCTTGCTATTTATGAAATCAGTACAAGCTTTTTTGTTTATTGAACATATGTTCTTGGTTAAAAGGTTTATTGAAGCACACTTGTCCTTCCTAAAACATGTGGATGTCTTTTGGGATGAACAGGCAAATTTTCACTCTCACAGGAGGTCATATTCAACTAGAAATACCATAGCATATTAACAACATATGTACAGCAGCTTCAACATTGACAATGTGCCATAACAAGCTATTAAAGTTCATTAAAAGGGTTGTAGGCTTTTCGAGAATTGGTGCATGAAGAGGTACTGTGTCACACCCCTGCACCCTGCTTTGAAAGATATAAATGTCTCCACACACTTGCCCAACAGATGGAGGTACTGACCACTCACCTCTCCTTCTCTACTGTTAGGAAGACCTTTCTGCTAATTCAGCCACCCAGCAAGTAGTCATTTGCCTTTAGAAATGTCTAAAACAAAATATGCATTGGTAACACAAGGCAGAAATTTCTCAAATGTTTCAAGCCATGCCCTGACATGTCTCTGTTTTTCTTTCCCTCTTCCAGAATTCATGGTTTTTATTCAAACGTTGGTCTGTAGCTCAGAAGACATTTTTCTCAGATTTCCACTTACTGAGAAGCTTACCACCCTGAGAGCAGATAAAATCAAAATAACAGTGGTAGTAACAGACCGTATAATATGGGACTGTGGAAAGTGGGGGAGATGCAATACATATGCAACCAAATGAGTTTTGAAACATCTTGCCATCAGAGACTATTTCAGTACTTTGTAAACCATACAGCTTAAAGCAATTCAGGGAGAGAAATGTGGAGACATGTTTTCAGGTTCTGTTCAATATTTCAACAGAGAAGCAAATAAAGAGAAAAAATTAGTCAGTATAGGTCAATTATGCATTTAAAAGGGGATGCTTTCATTTAAAACAGAAAAAAAACCCTAAAACTGCTTAAATCTATCAGGCATAAGCTAATACATCATTCAAAATTTTTAAAATATCCTATTTTACCTATTTTTTGTTTATTGAAAAAGAAAAGCCACTAATCAATTATTTGCATACCTGAAGCTGGCTGCTGTATGACATGTCCTATTCTCTTTCTTTCAATTTTAACATATTTTTGTACTTACACTCCATCTTATCTCCCTCTGATTCTGCACCTTTCCTTTTAGATAAAAAAAAAAATGAATTTTTTTACTTACTCTGAATCTAACAGTGAAGGATGATAAGAAGACATTTTATATACAGGTGCTTGTTTGTTTGCTTGCTTGGACAGCAGAGATAACATTCTCAGCTATGTTCTTTAACAAGAGTTCCCAACCCAGAAATGTGTAAAAAAGCAGCATACAGGTTGGTATTGAAAATTAATTCTACATTACCAAAACCAAGTTTTAAAAGCACAGCAGCCTATTTATAACAAGTTATTGTAGTGAATAACTTCAGCCAGTGTGGGCTGTTTGACTTTATGTTATAAGCTTTTGAAGCTAAAAAAGTACACTAAACATATTAGAGATAAATATATTACCACTGATTTATTAATTTTTATTGTGTATCAGATGGCCAATTATAATTTCATCTTTCTCTATGCAAAACTTAGTAAGAACAAATTGTAGTGGACCTAAGCAGTTGCTTAGCATTTGTTTGTTAGCACAATTACATTTAAAGACTTGTCTTCATTTCCTAAAGGCCAAGTTATACATGTGTTCAGCCACGGTGTCACTAAATTTCCATTTCTGTCAGTAGTACAATCAGTGGAAACTTCACCAAATTCTTGCATTTTTCTGTGTGGAAGAAAGAAAAGCAGATTTAGCAGTAAAGGAATGTTGCAGTAAAAAGGTTCACAAGAGCTGGATAAAAACCAAGACTGTCATTGTACCAGAAAAGCAATCTAGATTGGTTTTATTTTAAATTCAAAATGTGTTTTAAATTTAACTGCAGTTTCAGGGAAGAACTTCTTTGCTTTATGTAACAGTGGCTAGTAGTAGTGAGTTTTACTTTGGAGAATTCAACTTGAATTTACTTTGGGTTTGTGAAGACTTTTTCCTTACCATAGCACTTTCAGTATAGACTGAAGAGGGTTTCTTTTTGAAAAACATCAAAGAAATTGTCATTTCTTGAGAGACTGGCATCTAGCAGTCACTGTTACAAGTCAAATGTTAAGCAAACTCCTCCACCACACAAAAGTTTAATTTTTTAATTGCAGCAATTTCTGTGATGTGTATGGTAGGATGCTGAAGTATGGTTTCAGATTTCCTAGTTATAGAAGATGTTACACATAGGATGACTTTGTATCTATTGTTTGTTTGTGGGTTTTTTTCTGAAATTATAGTGCTTTTAAAAGTATTTCCTTCTGGATTCTTAGGAAAGTCTGAGAAAGTCTGACCTGAGTCCAGCAGGGATACCTGTTTGGGAGGAGGCATCTGTACACTTCAGCTTTGTATTCCTGTTGCTTGGAGCAGTGACTCACGAAATACATGTACCTACAACATGCTGGCTCCTGTGAAAACACTCCCTGTAAGCTTCTCAGTGAATGCCCCGACCTGAGGGTCAGGGACAGATGTGGGATGATGCGATGACCACAGCCCCTCATGCTGACCAATGGACACTGGGTACTTATTGATCTGGGAAACCCTAGCAGCTGAGTTCTCCTAGACTCATGTAGATTTGCCCTACTTTGATAAGAATATTTTCAAGTTGATATTCCTTCCCATGTCAGAAGCAAACAGGTTAACCCTCCAAAAATAAATCACCTCTTTCCAGTCATCGCTATTAAAGAAGTTGTAAGGAGTGCAGGAAAGCAACATGCCATAGTCTCAATGGATGCTAGTGAGAAGTTGGTACCAAACCACTTGAGGTGCCTTGGAAAATCCCAGACACTTACGAAATCAAGCAGCTCTCAGCTGTCATCACACGTTCCAGCAAAGGCTGTACGTTTCTCATTTGCAGGCTCCAGACTGTCTCTCGTTTTAGCATGGGAACAGCGCTGCTTCAAGGAACAACGGCACGTTCCTGGTGCATTACAATGTAAAACTCTTGCTGCTCTGAAAGTGCCTATGGCCTGAAATATGGGGACAACAGATCCCACTGAAGATAGGTTCATACTCTGGCTGTCAAAATGTTTCTCAGGGACTGGGCTTCCTGTTCAAGCTTTTGCTATATTCCCTGTTTTGTATTTTGCCACTCATTTTTTCCATTCTTCTGCTCCTAGCTATTTTTCATTAATATCTCTGGTCAGCAGGAACCTACCCTGCTTCAACTTTACAAGAATTTTAACAATTGAAATTCACCCCATCATGTGTGTCAAAGAAAATCACAACAATTCTTCATCTATTACTAGCTGTGAATTGCTGAGACATCTGACACAAATTGTGGCTTCAGCTGGCAAGAACAAGAATTTGCTCAATGAAAATCAGTTCCTCACAAAGAGTCTTTTTCATCCATGCAATATTTACAAATGCAAGTTTGAAGATTGATAGGAACTTGTTATCACTTATCAACAAAAGCTTGATTTCCTCCACTGTTTTCAAAACAGATGAAAAATTAATTTCCCAAAAATCTCATTTTAATGGGATTGTATCAATTCTGATACAAAATTGCAAAATAATAGTATTTGAATAACTTAGAATGAAAGATTACAGCCCAAGTCTCTCAGTTTATTTTCAGTCTTCCCATTTCCCTTTCATTGTTATATTACTTTTTTTTTCATGTTAGAAATGCTGCTATTGGGTGGTTTCTATGTCTACAAGATTCAAAATGCAAGAATTTATCTTGAAATTGAATTTTTTTTCATCAGCTCAGAATGTGATCACAGCTGAATCATCCCAGTAACAGGTTTTGTATCAGGTTCCAAAGAACTGACGGCAGTTCATCTCCATCTGCAGAGAGATCTATTTTTCACTGTCTTCATCCCAGGCTGTCTGAACCTGGGTGAGTACCCATCTGCCATACTGAGGAACTTTTATTGGGGACCCACATGCCTCTAGGTAGATGGAGCACAATTACAGATCACCACTGATTTCAGCTCTAGGGCACCTTCTGCCAGCACTTCCTTAGGATGCGAAACCCCATATTTCAAGCTCTTCCAGGTACTGAAACTGGAGTCACAGGTCACTCAGTGTTCTTTCTGACTAGTCTCACTTGGAGCTCCCACCTATGCACGGGAACTCACACTTCATCATTTATTTCCTCCAGGATAACAAAATAAAAAAGAATGCAAGGCCATTTTAGTGTCTTAGGAAATTATACACAGAAATATGTCCCCACAGCAGTTCTCACCCCCGTCTGTGAGCCTGAGACAGCAGACACAGCAAGAGCTGTGATGGAGACCTTGCTGTACTGCAAATCCCCACTTACGTGCCCTGTGGATATGCACAAGCTCACTGAAAAGTAAACACAGTTCTGCAATGCCTGCTTATAACCTCAGGATCCGACTGTGTCCCACATCTCTTTTTTACTGGCATCTCAGTGTCCCAGTAGTTTGCCCTGGGTTTCCACAGAAGAGTGTGCATCTTGTTCAAACACTGTGCTTTCTGACAGCAAACAACCCTTAACAACACCTTGTGAAAGCAGTATTGTCAGATGCACCTTGTTAGCTGTCCAAAAAACTGTAGCCTTAGGAAGGAAGGTACTTGATCCAGCTGCCATAAATATTAATGTAAATGCAGTAGAGGCTGCCACAGTGTACAGCCAGGGTTGCTGGGAGGCCACCCATACCCAGAGGTGGAGTAATATCAGCATCAACATTTCATAGGTCTGTGCCTTGTCCTCAAGTCAGGATATCATTGCGGTTAGAGGAAAGCAGGAAGTACAGGAAGGGTGGAATGCAGGTCCATAAGCATAGGTATCTACTGCCATTTTACATGCAGGATTTTGTATGCCTCTCCCTCTCTAGTGTGCCTGTCTATCCCATTTGTCTTTAATCCATCTGCACCAAACTCCATTCCTCAAGCCATCCGTCATGCTTTCACAGCATGAGTTCCCCATCAATGAAAATGTCCTCCTTGTGCACCAGACCAGGTATTCATCAATACTCTCCCTGCCTGTGTGGGATAAAACCTTTCCACATCATGGCTTGTATGGCAAGGGTCGTCATCCAAATGACAGAGGTTGTGGCTGGAACAAAACATGGTATTTGGTGACACCACTTGCATTTCTCTCTTTCCAACCCACCCCAGTGTTTCTGAGTGCCTACCTTGAAGTATGTGGTTATTCTCAAGTATATTTCAGAAAAACAGTTGCATTAAGCACAGATTTAAGAGCTAAAAATTTTCTTGTTGCTGAAATCGTAAGGTTTAAAATTAATTTGCTCAAACAAATTCTTGTACCAACATGTCAGTATTATGTTTAAGCCAAAAGCTGGTGCCATGTCTTACCTCAATCTCCAAGGCAATTTTCCAACATGTTATTTAGGAGTGAAGGAATTGCTACGTAGATGAAGGTCCAGAGTCCCTTGGCCCTCAACAGCATCTGATTCTGGGTGCATCAAAGAAACCCTGAAATTGGCACTCCTATCACCCACACATGACTTCTTTTGACAAGTGAGATGTGAGAAGTCTCTTGAGGTTAATGTTAATGAAAGTGTTCTTCAGATGTGTCCACTCAGTGTCTAACTTGTGTATAAGTTGTGAGTTTTTGATCTGAGTGAAACTGTCTTGGCAGGGAGTTACAGTTCCAAGCTTGGGAGCAGGGAATTAGGGATGCTTTTGCTCTCACCATGCCCTGAGGAGGATATGCTCAGTTGTTTTTTTGGATGGATCTGAAGATGGGGCAGGGGTGATATTTATTTCTGGATTTTACCTTGTTTTACTTACCTGATTGATGTATTGTGGTGCACGTCTCTATACGCAAAGCCTGGTAACTGGAAATTATCCAGGCTAAAGAGAATGAGAGCTGCTGTGTGTGTTGGACCCATGATGATGCTGGGGATTAGTGGCTATCAACCATCTTAGTTTCAGCAGTTTTTAAGAGGCTTGGCAGTTGACTCCTTTTTAGTGTCTGTAAAAAGCATTTTGTGAACTATTCAAAGTATGGATCTCTTCATAGTGCATATTCCAAGAGTCGATGGATTTATGTTTTGTGCCAGAGGTGCACTTGGGTAGACACAGTTACACTGAGTGGTTTACTGTGTAGGGAAGGGAAGTTTTCCTTAGTTGTGGTGTAGAGTTTGCAGCTCTGGCTTCATTTTATTTCTGTTCAGGAAGTTATTCCAGGTTGTTTTATTGGTGTTTTGAGTTCCTCTTTTGATCAATGTAATCTTTTCTTTAATTAATGTTTTATGTTTCTTCCATAAGGATAATCTGTTCTTTGGGAAAATTATTTAATGACTTTTTATTCTGGGGGAGTGATTTGAAACACTCTTAACTAGATGCTACATGGAAAACATTTGGAACTGCATTCTCTCTGCTAAGTAATTTAGCCTTGGCTGATGTTTGGTAACATTTCCCCCCCCCCCCGAAAGACAGTATAACTCACAGCATTTTAGTGCCATGATCTTTGTGGCCCACTTGACAGGTTTTATTACAATGGTAGATAATTTATTTTCCATCTTTATTGTCTCTAACAGAGCTGTAGATAAGAGTTGAACTGGTACTTCAAGGCTCATGTTTTATTTCAAACATTTTCCTCCCATGACTTTCTATGACTCACCCTGTATAAAACATGTAATTGTGGTACTGTTGCAATTTCTCCCAAAGAGATGTGTTTCTCGTGAGAGGTAGTTTCTTCTCCCTTTAAGCAGTACTGGGAATTAGAAAATGAAGCAGCACATGGAAGTTTTGGGATCCACAGGACTAACAAAATCAGCCTTTTGATGTAACCTTAGGTACTACCAAGAGTACAAAATAGCAAAGAACAGTCATATAGGAGGTGTGGTATGACAAAATTTGGGGTAAGTGGTCTGGGCTTGGCTCCTGAGTTCCCAAATTTCTGCACCAGCTCCCTTCTGCTTTGCTCTGGGATGAAGTGTGGGACACAGAAGGCAAGTGGCAGTGTCAAGAGCCTTAGTGGATCAGCTCTTCTTTGACCTATATTTTGCAGAACATGTGTCCAGTGGTGATTGTTCAGATCCCATCAAGACCCTCACAGTACCTCAGTTTTGGATCTGAATGGGTTGGACAGGAGTTCATTCTCTCCAAACTGGCCCTTGACTGAAGCAGCTTTGCTCCTGGGATGGCACCCAGTTCTAGTGGTTTGTCACTTGAGTTTCACAAGATCTGTTAGTCTCTTTTTTCAGGCCCTGTGAAAGAGACTTGGGGAAAAATTTTGCCACTTAGTTATCACCAGGCCTTTACCTTGAGGCTTACAGAGAGATAGACAAACCTCTAGGGAATGGGGCAGTGCAGAGTTCTGTCCCATTTCTGGCTGTCATCTTTAGGCAAAGAATAGACTGAAAACTGTGTGTGGTTTGGCTGTGAACCCTCATCATTCCTCCTTTGTTCTCAGTTGGGTTTTCCCTCTGCAGCATTCAACGTTCAACTTTTGAAACACTCTTAAAACACATGTGGTTCTTCCACCAGTTTGATTTCTGTTGATGGTAGATACCTTTTCACTGCGAGAATTAGGGGTTCTTGGTCTGTATTCCAGGTGCTTTTGGAGTAAAGGCTGCATTTGTCTCCTGTGTTCAGTTATGGTATAATGTCTAGAAAATGAGACAGGGCTTGGCCCTCACTGAGTTTCTTTTTAATTGAGTCTTTGTTAGGAATGTTGTGAAATTTCTGGCCTTTCCATTTTGCTTGTTCTACGTTGCATCTGAGTGAGCAAAAGTATCTGAAGGAGGTATCTGAAAAACTAGGAATCAGATGCAAATGAGAGTTTTCACTCCAAAAGACGCAAAGCAAGACCTAAAAATTATTCAGATTATTTAGAAGTTTCCAAGGGGACTAGGACAGATAAATTTTAGCCTGACATCCCGAAGATCTGGTGGAAGTAACCTCAGAATGATGCAACCTCTGCAAACCCACAGAAGGCGAACAAAGAGGCCTGAAGATGATAAAATCGTAGGAAATAACTGTAAAAAGTGTAGAATGGAGATGGGAAATTATCAACTGACAAAAGGAAATTTTCATTGAAAAGATCTTGATGGAAAAAAATGAACAAACTGTATATGGAAGACAAAGAAGATGTGTATTGGCTAAGATAGGTTTGTCAAGTATAAATAATGTTAAACCAGTTTTCTTTCCTTCTGCAATAGGGATAACATATCTTGTGGAAAGGGCAAAAGCAAGAGTTTCCACATTCCTTTATTCTAGCCAGGCCTTCCCTAGCACTTTTGATACTAAAATTTAGGGAAGCACAGTTTAGATGATTGGTTTTCAGTTTTTTCAAATGTAGAATGATGAGGAACCTCACAGTACTCCATAGTAAATTTTAATTACTGAGAATATGCCTACTTCCCCCTGCTACATTTCAGAAACCCCTTAAAGGTAGCACACATCAAAACCTAAAGACAATAGGTTCAAAATCACTGGTTTCCACAAAACTACCACAGGGACAGGGCAAATCTGGTTGTACCTATGACTGCAGAGTAGCCCCCAGTGGTGCACTACTAAATGTAAAACATACAGAGGTGGTTTCTCTGGAATCTCATCTAGGGTTGCTGTGCCACTAGGTAATGAGCCAAAAGTACACAGGGCTCTGGAGTCACAAATCATTACTGGGAATGCTAGGAAGCATTCTCCAGAAAATTAACTGAGAGGATTAATAAGCTAATTGAAGAAGTTGAACTCATATCAGCAGTGTTGTTCTGGTGGCAATAAAGCAAATACTGTTCTTGTAAAAGCAAGACTATAGACTGCAATCCATAAGAAGTGACCATTCTATTCTCTTCAGTGCTTGGTAACTGATGGAGAAAGTCAAGAGAAGAGCAGCACAAATGACTAGTGATCTGGAAAATACAACTTATGAAGGAAGATTGAAGGAACTGGGTTCTCAGACTGAAGGAAAAGAAGGCTAAAAAAGGAAGATCTTTTATGTCCTTAAATACATATAAGGTTGCTTTACAAAGGAAAGTAATAATTATTCCCCACATTTACAATGAAAAATAATAGGCTTAAGTTACTGCAAAGGCTATTCAACATAAACATTAAGGAAAACATTACAATATTAAGGGTTGCAAAGTGGACCTTTTGGGTTCTCCAAGGCTGCAGATCTTTGAAACATAAGTCTGTCAGGAAAGGTTCAAGTACAAATGATTCAGCCTTAGGCCAATGGACTGACTGGTCTCAGAAGTTTCTTTACAGCCTTTTTTTCTAGGAGCCTGTGAAGTTGTTCAATTTAAGCTAAGATAATATCTGGTAGTGGATTTCAGCCAGTCCGTGTGGCCATCTTCAGTTAAAGATACAGGATAATTTACAATAAGCAGTTCTTTATAACACTGATTTATAGTACTATTTTATTTGAAAATTATGTGGATGAGACTATTTATAAATCCAGATTGTAACTGCTATTTGTTTTGCACCTGGGTTATATTTTATTTTTGTCTTAGACTTTTTGTGACTTTGTCCGTTTTTACTGTTATAGATCTGCTTGTAAATCATTATGTGCCTTGAAAATGTTGACTGGACTCAAATGGGCATAGTACATCTGAGTAGCTTTTTTAGTCAACAGATTTTGTTGCCTCAATTTTCACACACTTCTGATCGTTTATGTACACATTGAAGAGCACAGACTCCACCACTGATTCCTGAAGGATTCCACGGACGTCCTTTCTCGACTGAGAAAATTTTGTTTTCTATTATCTAATCAGATATTAATATATCAATTGTCTTCCTTCTGGCCCCCTGGCAGCTTAACTCTCTTTGAAGAGCTTCAAAGGAATCCAACACACGTTGTGACTTTTCTCTACACAGTATGGGACCTTTTCCAACATATCACATTTATCTCTGTGACTACTAGACTTAGCCTGTGCCATGTCCCTGAGTGGAAGTCAGGATTGCTGATCTGTTTCCTGGATTAAAATTTAGTGTCACATCTATCATCATGCATTCCTGTGGCACCACAGCTGAGGTATTATGTCTAGATGGATTATATATCCAAGTAGTAACTTCGTGACTTAATATCTGAGTTCTAGCTATATTCAGAACCCTGGTCTGAATACTTTCTGACCCTGCCAACCAGCCATTATTCATATCAGGACCTCTGAAGTCTCATTTACTCATTCTCTAGTTTTAGGAAATTTCTTTGCCATGAAGGATAAAGTCCAACACAGTGGACACCAAAGCTTTTCTGCAGTCTTATTGCCATGGCCTGGTTACCTGTCTTCCATGCTCGTTTTACTCCTCAATATCATATTAGTCTCACAGACTTTTGGCTGGTTTCTGGTAGGGGAAAATACATCATGCTAGATATGACAGCTCGAGGGAGGCAAGTCTGCCACAGCTCCATGCCCCAGGTCAAACCAGTCATGAGACTGAAAATGTATTCCCAGTAGGTACAGGCACACAAAGCACCTCGAGTCACTGAAATCCTTCCCTTCTCCTTCCTTTGTTTCCTCCTCTAAACATCTTATCATAAGTCATGAGTAATTCCAAACAGCTCTTCTCATAATGTGTCCTACCGCCCCAGACAGTGACTCCTGCAGTTCAAAAGGAGATCTGGAGAGCTGCTTCTGATGACAACTTGCGACGGGTTTCAAGTCTGGACACGGGGGCTGAAGTCCTCTGGGTACAGCCCTGGGAGGAGCCTGGAACAATTGCTTCCTCATTCCTCAGGGATCCTTGATTTGCCCTTGTGCCTCTGTGCTCTTCTGGCTTCTAGAGATGGACCTTTGGGAGGGTGATGGTCCCTGTGATGGGACTGGAAGAAGCTGGGTAGGGTGTTATATGCCCCGTGCCCCCCCGCCCCTCCCTCTCCCCCATCCTCTCTGGGTGTGCAAATGAGCTTTCCTTGCATAATCTAACAATTTTCTGCTTCTGATATGTTTAAAAATATTTAGTATTAGCTTTTGCCTTTGGTGATTTGCTCTTGAATATCTTTTCTCTTTTACAACTTCTGTATGTTTTCACATTTAATTTGATAGACATTGCCTTTATTCCTTGCTTGAAATAACCTATATTTTTTTTTTCTTGTAAACTTTTGTTAGCTTCTGCTGTTTAACTACATTGACTTCTTTGGCTTATCGGGGTCTTTCAGAATTTTTATTCATTAGAGAGACACATTTATTCTCTATTTCTAAAATGGTGTCCTTAAGAAACCTCTGGGATGCCAATAAGTATATTATTCTCAATTTCTTTTTAATTTCTTATCAAACAGCCTCTTCATTTCTTCATAAATCTCTTTTAAAAGTAATAATTAAGTCAATATTGTGGGGTCTGTGTGTGTGTTTGTCTCTTTTGTTCCTGCCAGAAGGCTGGATTTAATATATTATGAGCCTTTGTATGGAGTTCTACGTAAATAGTTACCCGCTGAACCACATGCACTGCTGTGTTTGCTGCAGGTCCTCTAAGGTCATGGCTACAGCATGACTTTAATCACTTTAATTAGTTTGTGACAACACTGAAGAGGATGGTCTCCCCTTTTCTCCCTACTGCTGCTCCTTCCCTCTGGATCAGGAAACAGAACTCAATAAAACTATGTGACACTTAACAGTTCCATTTGAAGCCCGCTGCTTTCCACTTTGGGAACAGCGTGTTAAGCAGGGAGTTGAGCCATCTAAAGCTCCAGCTTAGCTCCCTTTCCCCTGGCTGGGGCTGAAAGTGCTGCCAGGAGCAAAACTTCAAAAAACATGACTTAGGCTCAGCTCTCATCCAGGTTTCTGGTCCCAGCTTACTGCAGACCCACTGGACAACATGTCCTTTGATCCATCACTTGCCATGCAAGAGGACCTATAACTGGCTTCTAAAAAAGCCAGTAAAAAAGTAGAGGAGGTTTATCAGGAAGAGGTTCAGCACCTCTTGGAGGAGCAGCCTTTTGCACCCTTCCACAGTTCCAGAGGAAAGGCTTTGGCCTCTGCAGATGGTAATTTTATTGCAAAGACAAGGAGATTGAAAACAGCACACTTCTTACCAACTTTGGCAAAGGCAGTTGAAAACAACTTCAAAGAAGGACACTCCCCCTCCAGGCTCAGAGTGCAAAACATCCCTTTGTAGGGGAGTTAAACCAGACCAATGAAATGGGCAAGAGACATTTTCTTTGATCATTTGTTGCTCAGACAAACTCCTGGGTAACAGTTTCTAGGTTAATTAAATGTTACTTTGTACTGACAACAGTTGAGCTTGTGTTCAAGCCTAAGGATTTGTTTGCGTGGCTGAAAGCTTGAACTGCCTCGTAGTCAGAGCATAAACCACAAACCTTCCAGCTACGTAACACACAAACATAACAGCAAACAGCAAGGTGTGAGACCTGCCTTCTTGGCTTGAGTATTGGTTTTAGGGAATGAGCTTCCCATGTCAAGAACTGGTTATTATCTTCTCAAAATCCATTTCTTTTCTTCAGGGAAAGAAGCATGCATTCACTTTTCATAAACTTTCCCTTTTCTGTTTTGTTTTGGTTTTTTTTCAACTGCTCCATGATCAGACTGGCTCAGTCAACTTGCTTTCTCTACAAGAAGGAAGAAATGCGAAGGGAAGAGAAAACAAGTCTTGCCTATTCCTTTTATGATTAAGATTATGGAGGGCTCTGGTTGCTCTGTTACCTTCCTGTTGCTTTCCCATGTCTGTATGTCAAGTCTTGCTAAGTTTAATTATAGTACAAAAATCCTGCTGTCATGGGAAAAGCGTTGTTTCTATGCAGTGCTACTTATCTGCTACTTATCTTAGTCCATCTGAAATAGTTCCTGTCATAGCAGAACAATTAAGGGCAGCCCTCCTTTACCTGTACTTTATTCCGTGCAGTTGTTCCAAAGATTTCAAAAGGCCTCAACCACTGGAACGAAACACACTTAAAGATACCCTGTGGTGCTATGAATGTCAAGCCCCTGGTGACAAGCCTGATTCTGAACACTACCTTCTTTCTATAGACAAAAGCTAGAGACACCACAGGTAGCATTAGATTCTGTAATGCAAATACTAATCAGTGTTGGGCAGCATCTCCAGAACAGACCCAATACAGCCAGATATGTGGAGGTTTAGCTGACAAATGGACATCGGGGTCCTAATTTCTAATATGTGCATGTGGCAAAGCACATGCTAAGTGACCTAGCATATGCAGGGTACTCCTATTCACAGAATTGCCAACTACACATGTCCAAAAATCAAAAATCAGGGTCCTTCTTTGTATAAAGGGGTTAGTTTTAAAATAATTACATTAAAAAAAAATAAAATACCCATGACCTTTTGCTTGTTTGAACCCTTTAATAAAAACCAAGTGACAATTCCCAGCTTCTCTTTAGCTCATGACAGCTGGACTCTGAATTACTACTTTTAATCAATTCTGCAATTGTCCTGTGTTCCCTGGGCTGTGGGAGTCAGGGCTCTAAGAGACCCTCTGGTAGCATGACAATTACAATAAAATGCCTCGGTTCCACAGAGCACATCCTTGGCAGCAGAAGGGAGATCTGCTTGTGAATTTCCTTCTAAATAGCTGTCAGATTAAATTCTCTTCTGCTTCAGTTATTTACATTCAGAAAATTGTGTGCTTCTCCAGGGATGGGCTCAGGCATCTCACACCAGCACAGACAGCCCTGCTTTCAGTCTGACCAGCGAGGGCCCACAGGAAAGCCTTACCGAGGTTTGTTCCCACTACAACACAACTGCTGTCTTTGCACTTGGGAAGGCACGAACAGCTGACACTGTGGTTTCACCCAGGACCTTTTCTGATGGGGCCACTCTCTTTTAAATTATCTGAGTGCTTTGCAACCCTTTTGAGCTGGTATTTCCAGAGAGACAAACTGCAAGTCAACCTTTATTTCAGTGTGGAGGAATGATGCTGTGACCACCATGTGTGTTTTTACATAGAGACACTGAGCTCAGGATGTCTATTTCAGTGGAGGTGAAGTGACTGTAATTTTTACCATAAAGACCATAAAGGTAAAATGTAGACTGTGAGCATGTGGCCAACTTCAATAACTCACACTCAGTTTTACAGCACTCAGCCTCTATGAGGTCTCTATCAGGGCAGTTTTATTCCAAGGTAATAATTTTAAGCACCTGTCACAGGACCAGGACCCTTGGGCAAAGGCAGTACAAATGCAGCTCTCCAAAGCATGGAAGAAGAGACCAGGCTGGAGGAAGCTTATCTCAGAAGGCCACCGAAGCTCCAGTCTGTGTTCCCAGAAGTATTCTTGCTTTTTATCCAAAGACTAGAGTGCAGTGTGTAAGCTGACCTGCTCTCTGCTCCGAGAGCACTCCCTCATCCCTTGGCTATGGGCTCTTTCTTGCTGATTTTCTCTGATGTGGTTTTGAACATCCTCCAGCTGAAAGCTTAAAAGGTATGTGTTTCATTTCCTGAGCACGTGTTCAAACTGCCAATTTAGAATTTAAGCATTACCACCAATGCTTTTTTTTTGCTTTTAAAGGATGCAATGAACATGCAAGATGTTACTACTAGCACTCAAGAGGACCCAGGTTTGGGTGACTGAGGTCTGGAGGAGGGGACTAGCACCAGACCTTTCCCAGCATGTCTCCTAGTGGCAAACTGCAGAGGCTCCCTAACCCATAGTATGCCTGGTTCCCAATCCTCTTTAAAGGGTGTCAAACTTCCCCTGTCTGCTCTATCAGAAGTATGAGCTTCAGGTTCTGAAGGCTCCCTGTCAGGAGCCCTGACTGGTGCAGCCTTGCAGTCCCTTAACACACTCGGGAGTTCGGAGACAGTCATGCAGATGAAGTGTGACGGACCACGGACCCACTTTTAGCTCCCCAGACTCACAGACCAGCACCCTGATGGCTTTCCCTCAACATCCAACTCCGAGTGAGGCTTGGCTTTGAACTTTGGAGCTATTACCTCTTGCTGCTAGGGAGTGATAACAGAGCATTTAAAAGGAAATTAAGAGTGGTTTAGAGCCTTCAAAGTCATTCTATTAAAATTTAATAGAAATTATGCTTCTGGTATCAGATTCTCTGCAATTAAAACACCACCAGAAAAATACACGTTTACTGAAATAACACATTTTAATAGACTGCTATTGCACAGCAAGAGTCTGATTAGTTTCTTTTTCAATAAGTCATCTAAGACTTCTCCACTCTCTGAAGAGGCTAACCTGACTTGGCAGTCTTGAAAGAGAAAGCAC
>JAWWLV010000121.1:35685446-35714160 GCA_035041135.1 Platyrinchus mystaceus | reverse complement strand
GAAATAATACTTTTACTTCAGCATGAAAAAATTCTCAACCTCTTCATGGTCCAAGGTAAGACAATCATCTTTCATGTTGCAGATAGAAAGAACTGACATTAGAAGAATATTTCTTATTTCAGGACAAATATAAAAATGGCATTCCTCCTCAGGTTGAGTATTTGATGAAGGCAAAAGAAGAAAATATAACAGATATACATTTATCTTGTCACAGACAAAGTGTGCTTTAATATTTCAGTATGATATCACATCCAAATAGCATTTCAGATTCCCTGAGCAATGTAAAAAGCCAGTCAAGTTCCCAAAAAATTCAAGGGGAATCACTATACAGGTCAGCATGGGAGATGGGATTATGCTCTGAAGATGGGAAAATCTATGTTCTATTAAAAATTCCTGTGCAACTCTTTGCTGCAGGACCTCTCCTGCCTTTTTAACTTTTATGAAGCTGATGCCTGCTTCAACAAGTAACATTGCTCCATGATCATCTGGACTGATAAAGCCTGATTCCATGTGGACACACCTCCCTACTTGAGCCATTCTGCAGATTTTCTAGAGGGTCCCCATCTCCTCCTTCCTCTTCTCCTGTACTGCAGATGCACAGCCCTGCTTTGCACTGTGCTCGGCTTTCCCCCACTGCCATCTCCAGGCAATGCCTTTGGCACCCCAAGTCACTGTGGCAGCCGGCAAGAGCTTCAGCCCTTTGCAGCAAGCTGGATGAGTACAAAGTTGTTAGTCTGGTGGGAGAAGCAGCATCAGTGGTCCACCATAACCCCTTCAGGTGTTGTACCAAGCCAGGCACGCTTGGATCCAGAATCTCCAACCCTGCTTTTCCACTAGTGACATCCTCCCTCCTACCAGAGAACGAGGCAGATGCTGATATCATGCCTTCCTTCAGCACGAGCCTGTGTGAATTTGTCTGTGAGGGACACTGCGCTTTGTTCACAGGATTTTTTGTCCTTAGAAATATTTCACAACTATGAAAGGAGAAAAATCGCTCATGCCATGAGTTCTGTCTGCAAACTCTTTCCCACTTCTTGGCAGTGGAATTTATTAGGGGTGCTTTGGCACCATCATGCTCTCCTAGGATGAAAAGATCAGTTGTTTTAGTTGTTTCTAATTAATACACAATTTAAAATAAGTTTTCCACATAACTTAGACTTTTACACTCTTCAGTAATGCCAGATGGACAGAGCCATCTGTCAGAGATTAACACTCACTAAAGGACCACTAGTATTAAAAAAAAAAATAACAATGTAGCATCCCAGAAAATTTTTGCTTTGTACATTGGTTGAACAAACAATTGCATGTGAAGATGCTCTTGTTTTCAAAGATCAGCATTTATGACTGCTTGTATAATGCTATTGAATTTGAAACAAGAGATTGTTGGATGATTAACCCATTTTTACAGCTTGGAGACATTTCTGAGGGTCTCTGATCTAGGATGATCCTTCAAAAAAAATCAGAGAGCTAGAGATGGTACAGCCATGGACAAGTCACAAGCAAATTGTGGACTTCTGCAAGAAAGAGTGAAGCACTGAATGAAGTGTCCTTCCCTTTGAATTGAGAAGAAGAACCTGTATAAAAGCTAGCAAAAACTTTGTTTAGATGCTGAGCATTTCCATTACCCACACAGGCTCCCTCCTGGAAATCTTGTATTTTCCCTCCTTGCTGTCCCACCACCAGCCAAAGCTTTGTACCAAGGGAGAACAAGTTGAAGCCTTGCACCTCTCCCCCTTTGCACTAGGGGCTGAACGAGAGGCCTTTTGGCCATAACAGCCCACTCTCAGGCCCCACTCTTCAGGCCACTGCAGTCACCTCCTGCCTTGGGGACTGTTTCCCCCGTCCCTTGCCAGCTGCAGCCCATTTTGGCACACCGACAGTGGTGCCTGGACGCTTGCAGAGGTGTCCACCTGGCAAGGCAATAGCCAAGAGCATGCTGATGCTGCAGCCAGGAGTAGGAACATTATCCTCTGTAATGAGGGAAGGCAAAAGGTAAACCCACAGGTCTCCAAAAGCTCAGCCTCCCTTTTCAGTGTTAGCAGACCAAGGTCAGAGCTTCCTGGCAGGACCTCGTTACAGCAGGTTTGGCTTGTTAGGTGCTGAGATCTGCAAAGTCTCTGCATGATGTTATACTTTATGGCCATGGGAGACGAGACTTACTGAACCACGTTGTCCTTTCCCTTCCTCTGTTTCTGTTACTATCAATGTCAATGATTACAGTGTCTATTTTTTTTTCCTGTTTCCACTGAAGGGGCCAAGCTGTGATTGGACAGCTAACAGAACTGCCAACAAAAGACTGAGATTTCAGGGCACTAAAAAAAAGAAAGCTATCAAATTTATCTAAAAAGACCATTTAGATAAATTAAATATTTTCAAACCGGTTGTGTCTAATGAAACTCTCCATAGGTATTTCCACCACTGGAAGAAGCTATATCAGAACTGGCTGAGGTTACCTGAGAATTTGGGGTGGTGACTAAGGTCACATAAAATTGATCAAGGGTAAATGGAGTGATGAGCTTAATAAAGGGGGGGGGGGGGGGGGGAAGAGGCAAACAACTGCAGATCAGAACCTCAGTGCCCAGAAAAACACTGCAAACACATGATAGCTGCCAAGCAGATGAGTGACGGCAAATGCAGATTAATGAGGAACTAATATTTCAAGCTTTTTAAGGTTCTTTCTGTGAGAGGATAGCAGTAGAAACCATCATCCTACATAAGCAACTGATGTACTTTGACTACCAGTAAGGCTTTGACATTTTCTCACGTGGTGTGCTTCTAATGGGAGGTGACTTGAGCCAACACGATGCGATCATAAGGGCAGTTCAGAATTGGTTTGAAAACTTGTTTCTAAGAGTCACTGTCAGTAAATTTCTGGTCAAATTGGAAGGGTGCATGAAGTAGTATCGATTTCACTGAAGCCAGCCTGTGGTACTACACTGTATCTTCATTAATGGATACTGAGTTCCCAGAGTACAATTGTTAAACTTACAGATGGTGACTAGGGTAGAAGGGCTTCCGGTACACAGAAGACAGCCTAAGAATTCAAAATGATCTAGCCAGACTGGAGAAACTATCTACAAAACAGAAGGCAGTTTGATAAGGACAAGAAAGAGTGCAAATCTGGTATGGGTTTCTAGATGAGCAAACATTTGACAAGGCAACACCTGGCTACAACAGTTGTTCTGTTGAATTTAGGTGTTAGTGTGTGTCACAGTGACTTGTTGCTGCAGGAAGGGTGAGCATCATCCTGGGTCACACCATGCACTGGTAAGATGTGTGAAAACATGAAGTTACACTCCCCCATGTGTGGCACCAGTCAAGTCTCAGCACAAATGAGTCATTTGGGATGCTACAGTTTGAGGAAGTGTTGTCCAGAAGCCTGGAGGAAAGCAGCAAAAAAACTAGTCATGGTGTAGAAAAGGATGGAGAGAATTTGGGCTGTTCCTGCCAGGGAAGAGAAAAATGAGAGGAGATGCAATAAGGTTTTCACAATGAAAACCAGCAGCTGCAAAGGAGAGTTTAAAAAGTACTGGGATAGGAAAACAAATGGGATTAAATAGCAGAGAAGAGATCCCAAATCAAGTGTCCCCCAGGTCCCTGGCAGGACCATGCCTGAGGACTGAGGGTCACCTCAGAGAAACATCTGCCACAGGCAATTAAATCTGTGCATCCTGAATGAAAGATGGGGTGTCAGACCTCCCAAGTATCACACAATGTAACACCACTATCTCTCCAAATGCCTGCAGGCAAGCAAAGACCCTGATAGACGCGGTGGAGGTCATTAATGTCTTTCTGCTACCAAAAGGAAGTCAAGTATCACAGTTTCTGCTATAAAGATGAGGAAACTTGAAGCACAGATCGTACTTGGATGAAAGTTTGGCATTTGGTCAAGCATGGAGCTTGGCAAGAAGGCCAGTGCGCTCTCACCCATAACACATGCAACCCTGTCACCAGGGATCTGGTGGAGCAATTGCCCATCTGGAATATGCCTTTCAATAAAACTATCAGGGCGGGCTCATTTTTGTGTCAATGTTATGTTGCTCAGGGAAATATTTATGAAAAACATTGTGTTTCATTTACAGAGTAGTTTAGAAAAAGTTTAATCCCTTTCATGAGGTGTATACATAAGAGAAGTTTGAAGATTTCACTGCATTTATCTGGAAAATTGATGTATCCCTCTTACTCTCCAATGGGGTCTTCCCCCCCCCCCCCGTAAATTTCTTTCTAGAGTTACACATGGCAGAAAATGAGGTATTTGCCTGTTATGCCAAAAGGAAGAGGGCAGTTAAAATCAGACTTAATTCTGATCTGTAGATGGGAGGGCTTAAGCTCTGACCTCCTCTAAAAAAATCTCAGGAGGGCAGAAACTGAGAGCTATTCCTAAAATATCCTTACAAAGCATTTTGAAAGCTTGTGATGAAAAATACCTCATGGCAGTGACTGTCCAAGTACCTAACTGTGCTGTATCGGTGAGACTGCAGCCAGCAGATCAAGCGATGCAACTATCCCACATCACACCTGGGCACTGTGTCAAGTGACCTTTCCCCAAGAGGGACTTTAAAAAACTGGGGGTTGCCTAGAGTGTCTGGGGAGTGGGGGGTAAGTGGCCCAAGATGGTTATAGGGTTAAAGACCTTGGCATATGAAGAAAGGCCGAAGGGATTGGGTTCATTCAGCCTAGTGAAGTGAGGGCTGAGGGGGATTTCATTCCTGCCTTTCAGTGATAGAAATGTAGAGATGGTGAAGGCACTCTCTTCATGAGGAGTCACTGTGATGGACAGTTGAGTAGTTTCAGGCCAAATGTTGTCACCAGCCACAAGAACTTCTCCACTGTGAGACTGGCTAAAGGCTGGGATAGGCAACCTGGAGGTGTAGGGAAATTTCCCTAGATGGAACACACCAGGCTTTGTTTGGCAATGCCCTAGATCACCTAACCTAAGGCTCTGCTTCCAACATGCACATGTACAGCTGCTTTCTCTGGCCATGGTCCAGCTGGGCTTTCCCTCAGTTTTCGCTTCTCTCAGTACAGCAAGATGCTGGAGACTCCAAGACACAGTCTCTTACCTCTGTTTTATCTTTTCTCCTATCAAGATTCAGCTCGGCACTAGCAATAGCCAGCAGCAAAAGGGCATCTTTAGCATCCTGTCAGCTACACCCATGCAAAACAACTATATACACAACACAGACACAGTGGCTACACTGCCCATTTTAGCAGGCATCTTCCTGTTCCTGGAGACAGAGCTACACCAGTGCTAGGTCTGCAGTGGCACATCCTCAGGAAGGACTAGTGATGGCACATGACGAGGTGCCAGGGCCTGGGTGTTCTCCGGTGACAAAAGCAACTCAGCAAGGGAAAGTGAAGAATACAAATGTCAAGATTTCTTCACTGGCCCAACTCTGTTCCAGCTACACAGACCTGGCAGGGGAGAGGGGGTAAGTAGACATTGTCACTTTTCTATTTTTGTCTTTTCCAGCCTGACTTTTTAGACCCTCACCTTCTGACTTCATTCTGGAATGCTGCTTAAGTATGAAATAAACTGGATCTGGCCTGAGATTTCTCTCTCAGATAAACAAAACTCTTGTCATGGAAAAGCTCATATGTCAAGGAAACAGAACCTCCTTTTTAACGAACAAAACAATCTTGTAAAATTAACTGAAAGATCAGATAAACAAAACTTCTGCTTGGGGTTGGAAAGCATGGACCTTTGTCTCCAGATACAGTTTGAGTGCATCTTCATCTCTGGTTTTGTTCCACTGCACAAGCTGCCAGTACCATCCTCCCACAGCCTCTCCCCCAGTTTACAACATCTGAGACCTGGCTCCCTCACCACTTTCTTGAGTGGTTCCAAATCTCCTTAACAAGTTTGATATGTCTCCCATTGACTTCAGTGAGAGCTTGATCAGACACAGAGATATTTTTTCAAGCTTTGAAAAAAATAAGTATCTCTGCAGAGGTAGGACACTCTTAAGATACACAGCCCAGTGGGTGCCTCCCCCTCCTCATGGGTGGGAAACCCTCCACTTGCCAGGCCAAACCAAAGCACATGGACCAAGCTCTTGGGGTGCAAAGGTGCGAGATATCACAGAGGATGCTCATATCCCTCCTGCCACCCCCAGCTCAGGCAGGGCAACAGCTCTAGTTGCCTTCTTGAGCCCATGCTGCTGAAACCCATCAGACCATTGCCACCACCCTTTATACCAGCAGGAGCACATGCTGAATGCTTCCCAACCACGACGCCACTTGCAGTGGAGCTTGGGAGAAACCCTTCCCTTTCCTCACACAGCTCATAACCCAAACCACTACCCTGTCCTGAAGAACACCTTTCCTGAAACACCAAACAGATCAAGTGCAGTAATTTGCATAGGACTTGCAAAACACAGATGGATTAAAGCAGAGCAAGAGGGCCTGTGCCCAGAGGCATGGTGGGAGCTGCACCATCGCTTCTCTTGGAGTGTTTGGTTATGAGCCTTGTCAACTGAAATATTTGTATATAACAGATGCTGTTGCCATTTTTCCTGTAGTTTCTGACAGAGGTAACTCAGGAGGTGATGATCTCCAGTGTAACTTATAATGGTTTGCATTTAAAACACAGTGTTGTAGAGTCCCCTCCAGCAGAGGGACTGCTGGAAAAGCGGCTTTTGGATATGGCCACAAAGCTCAGAACAAACTAGAAAACGAAAGGCTGTATCTGATCTTTTAAAAATAAAAGCAACTGCTACTCCTGGAGGCTAGAGGTGCTGCCGCTCCCGCCGGGACGCTCACTCGGGTCTGTCCCGGTGCCGGCGCGCTCCGACACTGACATCTAGTGCCGGTCAGCCCTACCCCTCCCAGCACGGCTTTTCCCTGTTCCTCACAGAAACACCCCCTTTTTTTTTTTAATTTCTTAGGGTTTGGATTTTTTTTTTTTTTTAATTACCCTGAGAATACTCCTGTGGTCTCCATACAATACAGGTTTACACCTAACACATATGTTATCCACTTAACTGGAATTATTTTCCTACGTAATCCCAGTTGGCTTGAAAATATATGAGGTATATGTAAGTAATGCATCCCACTGCCCTGCTGTCCATCTGATGGATGCAATGCTGAGCCCATACCAGAGCTAAGAGATTATATAGAATAACTAAGTCAGTTTATTTTAGAACAGCTTGAAAGCACCATTAAGTTATATCCCAGCCCTCTGAACAGAACATTTCTTATAACACAGAAACGTGTCTTCTCCCTGAAAGTAGTTCTGATGCCAGTCAGCATTTCCAGACCAGCCATTTCCAGCAGACATCTTACTGACAGATTATTTGTAACACAGGCTTTTTGGACTGCAATCATAAAAAAGTAGGTTTTGATCAGTTAAAAAAAAAAAAAAAAAAAAGGCAAAAAAGGCACGAATTCCAGCACTGATTCATCTCAGCTGAGCTGAAAGGCTCACTCTTCAAAAACCTTTATAACAATTGTGGAGACAAATGGAAAGTCATTTAAGTATCAGCTTACAAATCCCAGGGGATGCCTTTTCCTACCTGCCTACACAGCAGCTCAGACAAGCCTCTGCAGCCCAGGCACTAAGAAGCCAACACTCCACTTTGTGCTACAAGAGTTCAGCAGAACAATAAATGCCTTTTACCAACAAAGGGACTTCACCCAAGAGCACTACTGTCCTCAGTATCATGAAGCTAGGGTTACAGGCTCAGGAAAATAATTTTTCACTGTTTTAAAACTGACTAGAGAAAAAAAAAATATCGGTGTAGTTCAGGTTTAGAGAGTTCCTAGTTTGATATTTAACACAATGTTTTATTCCTCTTGTCATTTAGGTACTCCTCATATACAGACCAGATACTGTATCACTGAAGTCTAAAGTTTCATTACTGGATTCATTCACAGCAGATTTGAGGCCCCGTTCGTTCTTTTAATGAGATTTAAATACAGCTACTAGAATGAGGATACATTTTTGTCTGAAATGAGTAATTAAATAACTTTGTTTCCACAAGGTTTGAAAAAGGTATCTAGAACTGTTTGCAGGGAATACATATTTATATTGGTATCAGTGGAGATCAGAGGGCTGGGATAATTATTGACTTCTCTTAAATCCACCAAGAACCACATCGCCTTAGAAACCTGGAGGGTATGGGGGTCCCTCTGTCACCTTTGAGTAAAGGCCAAGACACCATTATTTATCTTTATAATTTAAAGATTTCAGCATAGGATTTTCACCCTTGAGTTTCAACAAACTAAGCTACACTTGACAAAATACTCCAGCATTTTTCCTCTTGGAAGCAGCAGTAAGAGACTGTCCACCACTACAGCTGGCAGCATGCAGCTCTCAAACAGGATAGCAGAACAGTTGCTGACATCAAATTTGAAAAGCAACGATTTTCTTCCCCATCTATGACGATTATCCTCATTCCTCTGCCCCTTCCAAAATGATCCAAGCCTCTACCAACACATCCTCCCACAACCCAAGAGAAAACAAATGGACACGCTTTCTCAATTTACAGGTGATAGTACCATGGCATTTTCATTCCTGGGGTATAAGCAATGGGAGAAATGTCTCAGACCCCAGCAGCAAGGAATGCACATACTAAATAGGTACCAGAAAGACATGAAGAACTCAGTGCTGAGTTTTCAGTTAGTGATGGAATAATATAACACCCAAATGACACCAGACATCTGGAAGTTGTCTGCAGTGACAAACTCTTTTCAGAATTAGACAAAATCAAATAAAGAAAAAATATGAGATTAAAAAAAAAGCTCTAGAGACAATAGATTTTGCATTACTGAGAATAAAGTAATTTCATCCCCACAGACTAATTTCAAGTCATGTTTTGCAACCATCTATTGAAAAGGCCATGTGGCTGCACTGTGGGTTCCGAACCAAAACATCTCACAGCTTTAAGGTGCACTACACTGGATCATGAAATTCATTTTTGATTCACACTTAAAGATCTTTTTATAGGCTAGCTTCAAGGGGTAATTTTGGAAAGCTCTTCACTGAAGTAGGAAGGAAAAAGGTCATTTATACAAGGGATTTTAAACATTTCACCATAAACATAGGAGTTTGGGCAATTTTTGAGAGTGGATCAGATGTCAGTTAGCACACTGAACTCAACCCAAGGAAACAGCAACTGCAAATCATGGTGACTGATACCATTTCAAAGCCAAGTGTCCTTTGATGCAGAGGAAAACATTCTTCCTGAGGGAGTAAGGGGATAATTACAAACATGAAATGGCAAAACCCTACCCCAATAACCGAAGCGACATTCCAGAGTACTGTGAGGCTCTATGTACAGGCGTCAAACAGAACAACCCACCCCCATTTTAGCACTTTAAATGTCAATTCAAAATTCCCAAGTAAAGTCTACAGCAATATGCAGAACCCCTCAGACAGCAATGAGCCCCTGGACTGGGAAACAGCGACAGCAAGAGCTAGGCCTAAAAATGAGAGGGCAAACTTGGCATTTCTGAAGGCTCTGAGAAAGAAGAACTGAACTGGAGTACATGTCCAGTTCAAAGAACAACACTGGACCAAAGCTACTCAAGTCATGATCTTTAAAATGAATAACAAATACAGCAAGACAAATATAGTCAGGATGAACTGAGGAAGGCTGAGAGTTGGAGCAGCTACACTTAACTCGCTCCACTCCATGAGGGGCTTCTGTTCTTGGACTTGGCTGAAAGCAAGAGATGCTTCCCAATGCCTGTGGAAGCATTCACTGTCCCGCAGAGGGATGCTGCTTCTGCCTGTGCTTCCTCCTGCTTCCCCTGATCTCAACACAAAGTGGTGGAATACCCACTGTTCCATTTCAATGTTAAAAACATTACAGTGAAGAATTATGAAGAATTAAGAATTCAGTAGACAGTACTTGGAAAGACCTTTTTAGAGAGTATTTAAAGGAAATAAAATCTGCAAAGCTCCTTTGTGAACATGAGAACAGAAAAACAATGGAGTATTTTAATCAACATTTTTGCACATTTAACATTTCTCTAAAATGCTGAAATTTTAAAATGAGAATCATGTCCCTGTCTGGATTTACTGCACCAGAAGCGTGGCTTAAGCTCAGTCATTCTATGCACAGAAGAAACTGCCAAAACATTGAACAGGACTGTGAATATTCAATAATATCTAAACCAGAAATTCTTTGTCCCAACACACTATACTCAATGTATATTTAAATAAGAATAAAATGTGACAAAGCCAAAACAATAGATTTGAGTGAAGATCTATTCAGGAGATTATCTGCTTTTCCTCCCGACACATCTTAAACTAACACACCAGGAAACAGAGCACTGAAGTCAACTCCTTCCAAGCTCACCTAAAGGGCAAAAAAAAAAAATCTGAGTTCTTTGAAGTCAGGTATTTTCTGCTTTCAAACAAACATGGTTTTCACAACAAATCCTTCTAGGTTAGAGCAGATTCCACAAAACTTTAAATTTCTCTCTGAGTGAGCTTCTGAACTGTCATTTCTGGTTATTACTAGTAGGCACAGAAATTCCCATTTTAATTAGAAACTTTATTTTGAAATAGATTACACAGTTTACATGTGAAGTGTTTTCAATATAAGATATTTCATAACATTGTGCTGAGCAAAATGGCTGACCAATTTCCTTGAAGCTCTTCCAGTTATGGGTTTTTTTTCATTAGAACTATCTTACAGAACTAAGATGCAACTTAGGAATTTGTATTCAGAAGCTAATTACTATGTTTACCTTAGGGAGAAAGTTAACTCTTCTAATTAACTATGTGTTTCAATAATGATGTTAAGCATTTGGCATAAGACTGAAAGAAACCTGATTCCCAATTAAATTTGAATTCACCAAAGACTTTAAAAAAAAATTCTTCCTGACCAAACTAATTTGTTAATAAGGCACAGTGAGACAAATATTTGTAAAGACTGTCTACTAATTTTACAGTTTTACCTGTACAGCCTTCTTGCTGGTCTGTCAAAAGTAATCTGAAAGTTGTTTTCCCTGTCTGCTGCTGAAACGTTTCAAAAACAAGGCAGAGCAATAAGGCAACTAAAAGAACAAGCATGCAAAGGAGTTTGGCATTTGGTAGGGATTCTGAATGTTTTCAAAGTAGTTCATTTTATAAATGGAGCATTCACCTGCTATTATTAAAATGGTGGCCAACTCTGATAAGGAAAAAATAAGTGGTGCAAGCAGAGGGTATTTCAATAGGAATAAACAGGATGTCTGGTATGCTTTCAGCTAAGACCTCACATGCAGCAATTCCCACAACTTTCAGAGATAATCTAAACTGAATTCTGAAATTCCCCTCTGCCACTCAGAAAAGCTGAATATCAGGTTTCTTGACAGCAGGTGAAATATCAGGGAATGAAATCTCCATTTAGATAATGAGCCAATACTGCATCCTACTTTGCATTTCTTATTAGAACAAAAGGAAGTCTTTAGGAATGACAACTGAAATAATTACATCAATTTTTTTGGCTGGAAGAAAGTTCAAGAACTCTTAAGATGTGATAATGTTTAAAAAATATGAAACAATTTCTATCCACAGTCAAAGAATGAAAAATAAAAATGAAAGATAAAAAGCGAAGCCTATGAATGCTGGATAGATACTCTAAGAATTGTCATTTTCAAGCTACTGTTTGTTTTCAATTTTAAGTAATTTCAAACAAAAACACTGCATCTATTTCACTTTAGTAATCAAACTGAGCATAAAAATCATTGAAAGTGTTTCTGATTTGAATCACATACTAAAAGATATTACTATATAGATAACTGTGAAAAAAAATTAACACCATACAAAAAGTTTTTCAAATTCTTTTGCTGAACTCATAGTACAGGTTTAAGATTAAAAAAAATCTGTAAATGAAGTAGTCAACAAATGTTGAATACAAAATACATTCTAAAGTATTTTACGGAATGGCTGAATTATCAAGCACAAGAACTGAAGATAAAGAATGTTAATGACAAGCAGCCACATACAGAACACAAAGCAATAAGTTTAAATCAGACTATTTTGGTTTGTGTAGCCCTTTATTAGCAACTAAAATAGAAGATATCTGTTGTACATCACGGGTAGTAACTGACTATATTGGAGTTTTATTATAGTCTAATACAGGATAATTTATAAATGCGTTGTTTTCCTTTTTTTTTCTTTTATTAAAAAGCTTCCACCCCCTTTTTCCATTTACAACTTGCAAAACTATTCTGAAAGCAGAGTATATGTGCACAGGTCTGCAAAGAGTGCAAATTTAGGATATGGTAAATGCTTTACGTGTTGTATTTGTAAGGACAGTCTACCACCATGCCTTCACAGCCATTATCTCTTCCCAAGAAAAAGAAAAAAAAAAAAGCACAAAAAGTTTTGATACCAGGCTTCCTTCCATTGTCCTAAACAAGAAAGCATTTTTTTAAATGAGTTGAAACTAAGGAAGGACTACACCTACTAGAAAAGAACAGAGTTCTATTAGTTTGAGGTTTCAGTATACCCAAAGACCAGGGACTGTATCTTTGTAAGGGCTAGGCTGGGACCCCGTATACAGAGTGTGTGCAGGTGCCATCCCTGAGCATTCAGTGGTTCAGTGGACCATAAGTGCTCCAGCTGCATAACTCACTGAGCTGTCTTGCCAGTTTCGACACTGGCTTGACTGAGCGTAATTCAAAAATGAAAAGCTCATATTCATTCCATTCTTCTGGAGCTCGTTGATAGCCTAAAGAGAGGAAAAAAAAGGGGGGCCATTTAAAAAAAGGTATCAGTGAAATTACAACATTTTCTAGTTCTCAGTCCTTTCCCCCTGTCCTGAAGGTCCTCATAAGCTCATAATACAAACATCTCCACGTAATTTGTGGACCTAACCCATTTCTGTGCATTTTCGTTCATGGATGCTCCCCCCACTGCATTATGTACATCAATGCAGTTCTTTGAAGGAATACTAAACAACCTCTCATAATAGATCCTTTAGAAACAATGCTTTCAGTTCCATGGGGAGTTGATACAGAGACAGAGACGTAATAGAGAAAACCCCAACACTATTAACACTTTTTAGATTGTATTTCTTCCATTAATTAAAAATAATGTACAAGGATAATTTATTAAAGCGTGACAATTGGCAAAAGTGAATAAACAGAATTTAGCTCTGATTCACTGCAAAACTAATCATTATCTGAAGGTAAGAGTTGGGTATATTTGCAGAGTTGTCACAGTACTGAATTTTGCATGCCCAATATTGATATTGCTCATACAAGCTTTTAGGGACTCCACTTCAAAAGGTTCCTCTGTATGTTCTCCACATAGACTACATTCCCAGTGACTTTTAAAAAAGTTAACATGCTTCCTGTTTCAGATTTGATTTAGAGTAAAAATAAGTGAGATTCAATCAGCAATATGACAAATCTGCAGCACTCCAGCAGTGCTGTAAAGCAGGTGTGGACCAAATTTAGACAACTAAGTTAAGCCAGGTTTATGTCTGCACTGCATCACCAAAGCAGAATATGGTAACTAGAAAGTACCAGTTAATCTGAGTTCTAATTGCTGTTAATTTATGAGTTAATGGTGCACTGCACTAATACTTACAGAGGCAATCTCTCACCATATTTGCAAAAGTCAAAAACGCTGCCAGACATCACAAGGCACTCACAATAGCTAGCTAACAGCAATACAGAAAAAATATATACGTGTTTGTAAGTACTGGTTTGAAGAGTAATTACATACTTTTTCAGGGAGATGGATTTATTTGTTCATTCTTTTAAGGCCAAGAGAAAGCGAATGATTGCATTTCATTTAAATTCAAAAGGAATGTGGTACCTCATCTCCCTAAGGGAACTGAAAACTCTCAGCCCTTTTAAGAGCTTACATCTGTCTATATGCAAGACACGGAAATTGGAGACCAAATTGAGAACACTTGGAAAAATAAATTAATTCAAGGCTTGTCATTTTAGAACTAAGTAATACTGCAGCAATATTACGTTTAAAACAAATGTAAGCATTTTTCTTAGAGTTACATTCTTCAACAAATCAAAAGTTACTTACGTTTAATAACACTCCAATAGGATGTCTTCCACATATTGTATTGTGGTATTTCTTCAAGTAATTGCTAAAAGATACAGGATCTAGCTGCTCTATAATGCTCATACCCTGAAAAAGAATCATTAGCAATAATTACATAACACATTCATAAGCAGATGCTTATATATCACCTATTTATTACAACAGAAAAGCTCAGAAGGAAAAACCCTTTACTTTGTACCAAGGATATCAAGGAAACCTCAGCATGTGAGCTCTAGCTTGTAGTCATCTTGTTTCCATCCCTTGCCAAAATAAGAGTGCAGGAGCTCTTCCAAAGCTGAGCATGATCCACAGATCTGTGAAGCTATCTTTGCATATACCAGTGAAGCTCATGCTATAAGAGCTCCTTCCACAGACTAGCTGATTCCCCACTCTCCAAGGGTATCCTACTTCCATAGGATTTGGTACAGCTACAACCAGACAAATTTACTAAAATGCAAAGCAGGAAGAAGTCATGCCTCCATCTCCTCTCCCTGGTAACAGAGCTCAGGGCCAACCACTTGCCCAGGACTCCTGTGGGTCCAAAAACCCTGGATAAACTATCAGTAGGCACACATGCAGTTCACACACAGAGCAAATGTAATGTATCCTGGACGCATCAGGCATGCAAGGCAATTGTTCTAGGCATGAGCTGGCCATCTGCTCAGAACATAAAGCAGATCCAGAACATCTCTATAGCACTATGAAGTTGTTGCACCACAAAAATGTAAGAGCCAGAAGATGATGCTTCCACTTTACACGAGACAGTCACATATATACATCCTTTTCTCCATCCACAGGAAGAACCATGATCCCATGGAGTCATACTAAGAATATCAGCACATGTGTGGAAAACAAAACCTTCCACATATACAAACATTTGCATTCTTAAAAGCAAAAAGAATACTACAACTCCAGATACAGTCTACTCTTATGCCATCCCACAGAGCAGATCAAACGTAATGCAAGTAGTTTAAAGCAAGTCTGAATCAATTACTGTTTGGGTTACATCGTGGCTTTGCTATTTTGCCTGTATTAGACTCCATCCTCTTACTTTTTTCCTTCCTCTGAAAATGATGAATTCCCTTCACCAGGTAAATGAGCTCCAGACACTCAGTAATTCAGTAAGACACATAGTTGTGCTGCTTCTGCTGGCAAAACAGGAAGGTTTTCCTTAGAGACTGAAAAAAAAAACCACTTTGCATGGGAACAGTGGGAGGTTGATATCAAAAAGGGAGTTAATTTCTCCTAAGATTTCTGCAATTGTCCCAGCTCCTGCCCCTACTTTTGGAAAAATGTGGGTGATAAAAGAAGAAATCACAATGCAGGAAGCAGTCAGTCTGAAGTCTCCACCTCAAGAGTGAAACCTTCCAAACACTCTGCTAGGGCGTTGGCTGATCTGGCAGATACACTAATTATTCAGACTGGATCACAGCTTACAATGGAGGACCTGGAGATTCCCAGGAGACTCAGTGAGAACTGCAAAATAGCAACCATAACCACCACCTCTGTGTACTTTTAAATATAAACAGACATAAGATGAATTCATAGAGAAATAAATTTTATGGAAAAATAAAATCAAATTATGCTGACCAATTGCTGGCAAGAGCTCAGTTCTTCCAGGGTCATGGAGAGGGTGTTTGTACTCCTGGCTGGTAGTTACAGCTGTTAATCACTCCAGATCTATGGAGCCTAAGCGATTGCCAAAAAACTAATGGTAGGTATTTGCTAACTAGCAGTGATCACATACTATAACGTTTCTAGAATTTACAAAGCATGTCTTTGAACTACCCATTTACTTGTAAATTGTACAAGTCAATACATATGTTCTGCTAAAGAAAGCAGAACCAAACCTGACTACATACTCATGTGAAACTAAACATGCATAAACTGTTCAGATACTGAACAGTTCATGAGAATAAATTTTATCTGTTTGTAAATTGTTTCATAACCTTTTAAAAAATTGAAAATGGCTGCTCAATTGAGAGACTTTTTTATAGTTGTAAGTTTTATAGTTGTAAGTCACTGGAACATACTGGGCAGAGGCATTTGAGCATTTGTCTCAAATGAATGGACATGGATTTATGAGAATGCCTAGTAAGCCTATTTCAATGCACAGTTCAGCACTGCAAAACATTTAGAGCTATGCAGTTCATCCCAGAAAATGCTAACAGAGTTCCATACCTCACAGACTGGAGAAAATCCATAGGAAATGGGTATTAACAAATATCCTATAAGCATTCAGTTGTACTGAACTTTTCAATCTTTTCGATTTAAAAATTGTTGTGGCAGAGAAGCAAAGACTACCAAGCTCGTTTCTCAGTCTGAAATGGCGTTGAGGAAGAAAGGAAACATTTTTGTCAGGTTGCGTTTTATTTTTCTAAAAAGCAGAATTATGGAGCTGCTAATTTTCAGTATTTGAAACAACTCAGCCAGGCATGGCTTAGAACAGTTACAACACATGACAAAACCCACATGATAAAAACGCAAACACAGTTCTGCAGTTTATCACATGGTTGTTATGGCATCACATAGAAATTCCATACCTCAGTTACTCAGACACTGTTAATGGCATCTACAATATCTTAGTACAGTGCACTTAACATGATTAAAAGCAGTTACATTTTTAAATATCATCCCTTAATAGGATTAAGCATCTACAAGCTTACAAAAATTACAAAAAAACCCAAAACACCCAAACCAATACACACAAAACCTCCACCAACCTGTAGGTTTATTTCACACTATACTCCACTAATCTTTTGCCTAGTTAAATTAAAGCTTGCTATCAGTCACTTCAGCTGCTTCTTCAGACTTAAAAATATAAACTAGTAGCCCTCTAATGGAAATAGAAACAAACTTGGCCTTAGTACTATCCAGTCCAACTATCTTTGCACGTGTGAACCACTCAGACTAGAAGATAAACAACCAAAAGGAAAATTACTGGCTGGGCACAGCAGAGAGCACAAGGATCTGGGAACCCAAGCAGAGAGTCACTGTCTTGCATTATGCCCAGGTTAAGAAGCCTTCCCAGGTTGGAGCACTGTGGAAGGTCCTGGCACACTGCAGTAGCGCTGCAGAAGCCACCAGAATTCAGCAGTTTATTAGAGCTACCTGAGAAGCCACTAGTGCTGAGCACGGCTCCTGCACAACCACTGCCGGCTGTTCCTGCACAGCTCTCCTCAATGACTGCATTATTTTCCCCCCATCAGCATTCAGGGTAACAGAATTCTTCCATTGACTCACATGAGGCATAACATTTCCCATATAAATTATATGCTCATATTAAATGAGCAATCTGGCAGTGAAGATTGAAGTGAGCCATCTGCATTTTCTGGCTAGTCATTATCAAGAATAATTACTCTTCAACAACATCTTAAAAAATACTCCCCCCACTTTTATTTGAAAAGATGGTATTTAGCAGGTTATGCAGAACAAACTATTGTATACGAGCTGCTCAATAATAACTCTTCAGTTGAGGATTCTTCCCTAAGGTACCCCTATTAACCAATGAGGCTTATTTACTATCACTTCACAAAGTGCATTGTGGTGACAGTGGTCATATCAACAATTACCATGGAGAAACAGATGTCTGCCTAGTAATATTTACTACTCTGTATTTTTTCATGCTGGAGTCTAATGGCTCTAACTTAGAATCACAGCAAATAAAATTTCTCACCATGGTTACCAACCTAGTAAAACTTCAATTCCCAAAGTGTTCAGCAGTTTTTATGCATTAGGTGGGAAAAATCATTATTCATCTATATGCAAGGTTGAGTCCAAATAAGGAAGAGACCACTATCCTCCCACAAGGGCATTTCCAAGGCAAATTGATTTCATCTTAACCCAGAATGCCTTCCTGCTTACAAAGTGCTCAGCTGACTGCTTTCCTAGTTAGGTCCAATAAAATTAAGCCAGTTTTAGTACAGTTTTGTCTCAATGTTATTTTCTCTAAGAGAGGCAGGTTACAACAGTACAAGTTTCTTCAGCACGCCAAACAACATAAAAAAATCCAACACTTATCTATGGAAACAAGAAGTAGCCAAATGCAGCATTAACAAAACTGAACAAACTCCTTCCAAAAGCTGGAGAAACGTGACAGGGAGATAGATCTTCCCAATATTGTGCATAGCCAAGTGTACCCATAATAGTGCTAAAAAGACATCAGTGAAATTCACCGAAAGCAAAACCTACTTTGTAAAGAGCGTACAAAGAGTTGCACTTCTGAATACAGAGTTACGTGTTCACACATGGCATGGCATAAACAGGCAATAAATAACCACAGTATACTGCTATACAGCATGTTTAGTTTTCCAGTTAAACTTAAGATTAATAACTATGAAAATACTTTTTCAAACAGTAGACATGATTTTCCACGTCACAAAAAAAGTAATTTCCTTTTGGCTGAATAACTACCAAAAGAAAGAGTTGGTGCAGCAATGCCTTTCCTAAAAGTAATTAAATGCCAAAGTCCAGTCTTCCTTGAAGCTTTCACCACAGAAATTAACAAAGGGAAACTAATGTTTGCTAATGCACCATAATCTGCTCTCCTGCAAAAACAATCAGAGCTGCAAATTCTGGGAACACTTGTATTGATAGAGAAACCTCTCAACTGACTACAAGAATTATTAAAAATGGGATAAACAGAAGGAAGGCAAGTTATTTACTTTTCCTATTCCAGTGATGAGTAGTGGAAAAACAAAGAGGTTAATATGGATACACAGAATAAAAAACTTAAGAGATCCCTCCAGCAGATAGGATTTATTCCTTCAAGACAAGGAAAAAATTAATATGCCATAAACAACAACAGTTCTCTCTTCTAACAGATTTTACAGAAGTTACATAAATGATGCAGACAGTTGTAAAACAAATTTAAGGTTATGTATTTCCAAGAGAATTACTTTTATTCTGGGCCTGAAGTATAGTCTTGAACATTAACCTTTTTTTAATTTAAAAATAAATCCTTGGCTCCTGTGATTGCAAAGAAAACACAACATAATTGGCATCATAACCTTTATGTATTTAGAATTCCTTTCAGCCTTTCACCAAACCCAGAATGAATTACGGTCTACTTCTCTTTCCCACCACGTACTACAGAGTTAGGGGCAAGGGGAATGCTCTACCAAGGATGGTGGTGACTCATTTTCCTGACCAGTGCAATCCCCTACAGCCTTTCCTCCTCAAAATGAATGCTGCTGAAACCATTAGCACAACCAACAATGCTGTTTCTGTACGCAGGTATCACAGCTATCAAACCTGAACTGCCACAATACTCCATGCATGATTCTTACTGACTCTCAAAAACATAAGAGGGTATGTGGACAGGAATTACGTGACACTAGGGCATTTTAGATAGATGAACATGCATTTATTCTCATAAATTACTCTTACTAGATTATACCCGCAATATAATTGTGTGCAGTCAGTAAAATGGAGGATACTAACTAAAAACAACAGCTAAGTTCTTATTGTGCTAAACAAAGGAAAATGATACATTCAATAAAACAGCTAAGCTATAATATTTTGTTAGAGAAATTTCTAAAGTGTTCAAAGAAATGTAATGTACAGGAGAAATTTGTTAGTTAGTTCCACCAAATCTGAAAACTTACCATTTTATCTAGGTGCTCAATGGATCTATAAATTTCTCCTTGGGATTCATCATAGTAACTGTAACGGAACCTCTGACCTTGAAACAAAAATCATGTATAAAATAAAAAAGGGAAAAATTGTAGCTAAAACACTCCCTAGTACTTACTAAATATTTGAAAGTATAATATTTGCAAACTAGTAACCTTCATTTATTTTATACGTTTTAGCTCCACTGAGAAAATTCTAGGGCTATCATCAAGTAGCAGCCCAGAAACAAAAAAAAAAAAAAAATACAGGATGGGCAGCTATATTCCTAAAGAGAAACCTACTACGTAGAACTGACACTGCAGTACCACTTATTAATTGCCTGTTATTGCCTTGGAATCCAATTCTATAAATTAAAAAGTACAGCAACATTTCATTTCTCTATCCTTCTTAGCAAAGTCAACCACGGAGTCAGGCTAGTTCTGCTTGCACAACAATACCCACAGTACATGAAGGTTAAAAGAAAAAATTCATCATAATTCAATGAACAGTTCTAGATGGTTCATTAGCCACAACAGAACCCAGGTCATTCTGATACATACTTCCACCTACTCCACAATTCAAAGATGAGTAAAATATGCACTTAATTATGTAAGTTGACCAAAGATGACAATGAAAAAAAGAAAGAAGGTCTGTTGTGTAACATATCTTTCTGAAGCAGTCCCTTTTCCAGCTACTATCACACTTAAAAGAAAAATAAAGTGTTAAAGCAGGACAGAAGTCAAGACTTCTGGAGTCTTTAGCTCTACCACCAAGACGGATAGCTCTGATGAACTGGCAAGTACTCCATCTGCTATCTTACCCAGCAGTAAAACATACAAAACTTATTTCCGTCAGAGGAATGTGGCCACGTCCAGTGAATTTTTAGCTAATTAGTTTTGCAAGTTGTTTGAGGTGCTTAAAAGAAGAGTAAAAGAGCAGCAACTTCAATTATTACATTGCAACAGTAAAGAGATGCATATAAACCCACACACCTTCACCATTTATTTCCTCTACTATACTGAAAACACATTATCACATCCATTTTTTCACCTATCGTTCCAGATTTTAAAAAATCCTTTTATTAACTTTACGAAGGCATTTAAGTTTCAAAAATACATGTACGAGAAGTTAAAGTGTTCAATGTTTAAAAAATACATTATTTGAAAATAACTACAAAATATTCAACATACTGTTATTATGAAGAGATATGAAACTTACCCCAATGGCAAAAGTCAGAAGAAACCACAAAGAGGTTACTAGGATCAGCTAGGTATTTACTGAAGAGTTTTCCAAATTCCTGCTCTTTTGACTCACTCAGTGCTCCGACCAACACAGGAATAATAGTAAACTCATCCTTATGGCTTATAAGCAAAAGAAAAAAGGTTGTAGTTCAAGTAACATCTGAAGATTTTTCAGGCCTTGCTAACTGAAACTGCAGAATGTTTTAAAAGGTCACTATTGATCTGAAGATAGTAATTTGGTAAGGTCATACTAGGATGTTGTTTTAGAACCTCAAAGTACTTAGACTTCAGAAAACAACACACATCCCCAAACGCAGTATTTAACTTTGCTGCAAAGTGAAAACACCAGGCAAACAAAAAGAAAAGACATGGTGAAATCAACAATGAAAGAAGAATTAGATTCAACCTGTATAGATGCTGCACGTTGGGTAATTCTTCAAACTATATGAAACGTATGTGAAAATGCTCAGTGTAGTACCCAGTTGTATACTGATACTCCAGGGAAAATTCAAAATACAATGGAAGAAACTATTAAAAAAAAGTAATTAAAAAAAAAAAGGTGGGGTATGTATGTGTGGGAACAACCCCCAACAGAAATTGACAATTTTTCTCTAATGATAATTTTTATTTCAAGTACAGATCTGAAACAACAGGTGTAAACAGAACCCTGATTTCAAAATTAGCATTAAAGCTCCAAACAAACTTAAAATCCCACAGAAAACACCTATTAGTATTTGAACTTCTTTCAAAGATGCCTTGCAAAATCGGGGGTGGGGGGATGAAATTGGCTATCGAAAAAGAGTTAATATAGACATGCTTTCACGAACCTATTTTAAGTCAGTGTAAACCTGTCTATAAGAGGTGTTATAACTTCATCATTCAGGTGTTTGTTCTGCTCACAGTTTCTATTACAGCAACTTATCCTAGTCTCTGACCCTCTCCTTACCAAGATTTTTACTGGGGTCTGGGGGAGTGTGAGCATTATATACCATACAAGGTGTTTTATGAAATTCATTATCACTTCCTACTGCACTTAATATGTAGTTCAAACACTTAATGCACATAATGCTCATTCTTGTACAAGTAAATAGCCCGAGTACCTTTCCATGGCTTTAGCAGTATAAGGCAAATGCATTTCAATACTGTGTTCATCTTCATCTGTCTGTAGGGACATACGCTCAAACATTCCAGTCTTCCACAATTCTCCATAAACTGAAATGAATTAAAGATTAATTTTTACTACTTTATGTTTTTGAAAACCGCTACAAGTGCAAAAAGCAAGCTACAGTGCATCTTTATAAGAACACGCCCACTAGAACAAATTACTTGCCTCCAAGGGCTGTCATCATAAACCACTTGTTTCTAAATAAATTCAGGATTAAAATGATATTCAAGTCACTAAGATACAAACGTAATTGATTTAGTTTACAAAATAAGTATGTTAAATCAGTGAACTTGTTAGTATATTGAGAAATATTTTGTATCATAACTGAAAATCCAAGTAATACAAATGAAACACATTTGTAAAGATACGTGAATTTGCCCAGTCATTGAATTCTTATTTTCATAAACTGCACCATCATATATTAAAAAAAAAAAAAAAAGATCAGCGAAGCCATTGCTGGATGTGTTACTATTTAACACAATTTATTATTGACTGAATCATAAAATCTAGAGACAGCCAAGACTGATTAAGTAATCCACATTTGCAAGTTATCTTTTCTACTCTCAAGTGCGCTTGAGAGTATTCAGAATCATTCCTACATTTTGAAAATTCTACACTGAATGAAAAATTTGATGTAGGGCTGTGCCTCCTTCTTTACTCCTTTCATAAGGGAGTTCTACAAAACCCAAAACATTTCTTACCTAAGGAAATTTCTGCAGGCACTATGTAGAAAGCCTGAATTATCTTGCTTAATCACAGTTACGATGAAACACAATACATCTGTGCTAATTAGCCCTTCTGAAAGAGATACTGTATTATTTAGGTATACCTCGAAATGCATAAAAGTCAAAATATCAAATTTATCCTCGTTGAACCTTTAGGCTTATTTCCAAAGACTGGTGTTTCACGGATTAATGATTTTTAAGTTCTGCACATACTTTGCAAGTTAAAAAGTCACATGCAATAATGCACGTTCCTCTGTTATTCCTCAATCAGAAATCACACTCAAACCAACTGAAGTACCTTTTTCCAGCCAGAATACCTCATAGAATAATGGAAAAGGTGTTTAGTGAGCTATTCTTTGATGGCAACATTTTTTAATTTTTAAAACCCTTTTAAAGATCACTTGTCAAGAGGCACACACTCAAAATGGAAAAGAGAAGCAAAAATTGAGAATTCTTTACTTGTGAAGAGCAAGAGAGACATTATGGTTATAACATGACAATGCCTGCAACAGCCAGGATCTTTCAGAAGTTAGCTTTGGTTGCAGTAAAACCCGATTTGTACTTGTGTGCCACTTAAAGCCAGAAGTGCCCAAGAACAAGAAAGTCCTCAGCACTGTAGTGCCACAGTTAATCCTCAAGCCTCAGCAGTCTTCAAGATGTAAGCTTTACCATGCACTTACTCTTTTGGTCAATTCGGAGATCATACAGAGGTGTCCTGTAAATGTCCACACTGGAAAGTGCACATCGGGAGAGGGGCACGTGATGGGAAGGCCCAAGAATGAAAATTTTTCGGCTACAACAATTAACACAAAAGCCCACGGCTTAGATAAATGCAATTGTAGAGAAACCTGGCTTAGAGCAACAAGTTTAATAAAAACATACAAAGCAATGCTTTTTCATGGCTACAACTGTTTTACTCTGCTGTCTGTAAGACCACAGATCAATCCATGGCTCTACCTTGCTCAGTATCTTAGAAATTATCAGGAGATCAGTTCAGTAATGCTTCCTGTAGCCTTAAATCTCTTAAGGAGGTTATATATCAGAGGGCACTCAACAGCTAGAAATCTAACTGACTCATAACTGGACACATTTGGAGGCTGAATGATGTGGTACAGCCCCTCAGAACAGATTTTTGAATTCTCTCCTTGGATCAACAGAACCTTCAGCTACACACCACCTTCAACAACTGTAGGAATGTGACCTCAAACAACAATTACTGGTTTATCATCTATTCAGAGCTTTTCACTTATTTAGTTGATTAGCCTTACTTCAGATTACACCAAATTAAAGTAATGCTCAAATGCTGTTTTTAATCTAACTGTTGCATCAACAACAGGGACTTGGACCTGCACATTCATAGCTTTAGCTGATACTGCAACCTTTCACACGTCATCATGATGTTATTTCATCAAGTCCTCAGTTCCTGGCTCTTGATTAGATGCTTAGGGTCTCCTGCCACAGGACTTACAAGAAAAAAGAAACAAAAAATATAGGAAATTCAGCTTTTCCGATTCAGGATCATATAATCTTTTTTCTGGCACTGAACTAAAGGGGTGGGAGACATGTAAAGTTGTGGGGTTGTTTTTTACCTTTACACATGGAGTGCTATTAGCAAGGTATACTAAAATACTGTAACTTTCTGCAAAGCTAATAAAAACAAAATATCCAAACATGCAACAATTCAGCTCAAAGATGAATTCTAAACATCCCATGTGGTAAAACAGCAAATGATCCATAAAGTTCAATTGACTCCATGTCACTGAATGTGGGGAATGCAACTCGTTCTGGAAATTTTAGAGGAATTAGGTTTCTCTAAAACTTACATCCCACCATAAGTTATTTTCACCTAGCTTACAATAGTTTAGAAAGAATTAAACCCATTGGCTTTGGAGACTATTACAACATGTTATCTCATGAAAAACTGATCAACCTAGCCAGGTTTTATTTAGCATTGCAAAATACATACTTTGAGTAAATACTGGAGATGCATTAAATTTTTGCCATTAAAAAAAAAATGTTGCAGTAAGCAGAATATAACAAGAATTATCTTCCTTTAACCTAAAATAACTGGATTCATCTTTTCAGAGGCAGGCACAGACTACAGTAGCATGCTGGGGTTTTTTTTTAATTTTTCTTATTTTAAACTTGTTAGAAACAAAAGTCCATCTAAAATTATGGGAATGAGTAACTGTCACTGACTTAAAATATTATATAAACACACTGGTCACTTTGTCCACAGCAGAAGAGAATCCTGGTAGTATTCAGCCCATAATCCTGCACTGAAAAACCAATGCAGATTCATGGTCAAATATTTTAATAAACTTAAAAAAACAAACAAAACCTCCCAATGACAACCAAAAAAACGAAATCAAACCCATAACTCCAAAAAACCCCCTCAAAAAACAGCTTGGGCTTTTATAAAAGCAGCGGAATGTCAGTAATAAACTGTTATTACCTGCAAAAAGAACATCTTTAAGCCCTCCCTTGTTATAGTTACCAATAATTTCAACAAATTTTTGAAAATACTGCTTTACATTTTCTGTTTCAATAATACTATATTTTTTTATTCTGTAACATCCAATTTGAACATTTATGATGTTAAAAGCGAAGGGACCCATAGAAGTCTAAAAAGAATACAAAATTAAAACACGAATACTTCAAGGGGTAAGAATGTGAAAAGAACATTCAACTTATCAGGGAACTGCAATGGCATTGTCTCATGCTTTGTAAAGAAAAACTCATACTTACGTGATATTAGGATCCACTTGTTTGTAAGCATGGGCTGCACAAGATCCACAATAGGTGTATCCTGCATGGCTGCAAACCAAGGTGTACAAAATGTTAACGATGTTAAATATTGCTTAACATCTTAAATATGTTGATATTGCTATTAAATATTAATATCTTAAATATTTTTTGTCCCCAGTGAGCTAGAAACAGTAAGAGTGATCTAAAAGCCAGCTCCTGAAAGAGCAGGAGAGCACTGCTGCAGCATTGATCACACGAGCAATGTATTTGTTGAAGAACTATCAGTGATGGTCTACCGACCCATTAAAGAACTGTCAGTGACCATTTGACAGTAAACAAACATCCAAAACAAAGCCCCTTCCCTTACTCTTAAAAGACACTGGTGTGCAGACTGCACAACTGGGCATTATCAGAAGCTCACGATAATGCTCAGTGTGCAGCCAGGGGACAAGGGAATAGCAAACTGCTGGAGAAGGCTCTTCCAAACACATGCCAGTAAATGAATATGATGATAGTAGAGGGGTCTGGCAAGGAGAGAACTATATGTTACAGCAGATAAACCAGAGAATAAAAACATTCTCTCATAAAAGAAGAATACCTGAGCAGGAGAATGAATGGGCACACAGACAGGAGTGGAATGCAGCATGCTAGTTTTTACTGCAAACATGATACATGATTCATCATTTCTTATCACTCTGGCCTGGGGTCTTTCTTGACCTCTGTTTCTGTTTGCTCTCCAAAATAATTTTTAATTTTTCTGACTACTTGTTTTAAATATCACATTCAAATTTTAAGACACATTCCCTTCAAAACTGTTAGAAACCAGTGAAAATTCACTTTACACTGCTAAAAGCATTAATTCCAGGGAACATTCATTCCCAAAGTCCAAGGTCAAGTGGTGCAAAACAGCTCACAGTCACTCAGCAGCATGCCCAAGCCACATCACCCTCTGAGCTCATCTGGAGCACCTGCAACCCCAGGTCAATATTTACTGCTTATTTTGAGTCGATTATGTGCAACCCAACTAGAGTTTTCCCAAAAGTCTTTTGACACAGTGATACTGAGAATGATAATGCAAAGTCCTGGGACATGCAGGACGTTTGAAGATACAAGTTATATGTATGTATGCTCATACATACATATAAAATCTATATTCATCCACAGAGTGATACATGGAGCAAGTTATCCTCAAAATTACCCTGGGATTTTACTTCAACATGACTTACCCTACTCACTCTAAAGAGCTCAGAAGTGACAAGGTATGTTACTTGACAATGTCAAAAGAGCCTGCTGAAAGGTTCCCTCTGCTAGAAGCTTCTCAGTCTTCCACAAAAATATCCCACTTTACACGTGGGATATTATACAAAAAAAAAAAAAAGGCACAGCTAATGAAAAAATTGGGGTGAGATCACAGGACCTAGCAATTCTGGAAAAAGATCCCAGCTTACATAATCCGCAGCTGAAAGGTCTCTTTCCTGACATTCCTGCAAGAAAGACTAAGGCAGATGTGGGACAATTTCTTCTGGAAATTCAATACCATTATGGAATACTTCAAACATTATGTCAATGCTATGTTAGCACAGGAAAACCATCATATTTAAGGTGTTTTTCCTAGTGTTTCCTTCCAACTCGTAATTAATTGGAATGACCAACATACTTTTCTTATTACATGTCTCAACTATCTTCAGGAAATTGAATTCTCTCTAAGTAGTTCAGACTGTCCCTATTTCAGCTGTGGACAAAAAAAACCCAAACAAAACCAAACTAAAATAACAAACAAACCATTTTGGATAGCTGAATAATGTTTCATTACTTTTTGTTTTAAGCTTTGCTAAGTTTTGATTTGGGGGCAAGAAGGGTGGGAAAGTTTTGCTTGTTTTGTTGTGGGTTTGGGTTTTTTTTCCTAGTAGGTGTAGCTGTCCTACAGTAGAAGTGCACTGAAAGGGCTGTCACCTCTGAACAGCACTCCATCAATATACCTCTTACCATCTTACTGGATCACAAATGAATATTGTGTCTGCAGTCCATCAGCAAAAGGAAATTAATCATACACCAAAACGTGCACATACTTCTTCCATTCTATGGCATATTCAAAATGCTTATTTAGAAACCACACAACATTCCTTTCAGCTAAATACTATCTTTTACCAGTTTTCAAAATCACTCAAAACATATGAATTTTAAAAAAGCATGTAACCAATCAAGTGTTAATATATATTCTAAAAACAGATTTCAAACTTACGGTGCAATAATGGCTCTTGCAGGTCTTTTTGTGGACTGTACTTGAGAAAGCCACCCTTCTAGTTGTGCATTCAGCTGGGGTGCTGTGAAGAGACAAGGAAATTCTGAAGCCACAGAAGAACCTAATATATCTCAAGAATTAACAAAGTTTAAAAGTCCAGCAGATTTAAAAGTAATTTTAAATATTAAAGGCAGGTTTAAATGTAAAAATAAACAGAAAAAACAGCACCCCAAAAATCCCAATGCAATGACAACAAAAAAACCCCAATCCTGCAATGTTGGAGGTTACGGTAGTAAAGTTTCAATCTGTTCTAGGAAGTTCATTTACTGCACATCCAAACACACACTTATTGTTTTTTGCTCTGTGGGGACTAATGAACACACCATTTCTTGCTAAGAAAGGATGGCTGCTGATTTCAAGAGAGGTGGTAACAGATGATTGATTCCTCTGATAACCATATTAGCAGAATTCAGAAGTAAAAAGTTAAGATGACCTATAGCAAGAGAGCCTGATATGGGAAGATATAATACAAAGGCCTTACATATTGATAAGACAGTCAATGGCTATGGTAATAAATCCTTTACTACTATCAAACAAGTGTAAGAGCAGAATACAAAACACACAGTAACCTGGAAAATCTGTAAATACACAGGAAAAAGCTAGAAGTGAGAAGACACCATGCTTATACAAACACCTTAACTTCTGATCAATCAACATATACTACAAGTACAGGAACACCTTGGCAACACTAACTTTGATAACTGGTTAACCCAGTATTTAGATTTTCTTAAAACTAAATTTAAAATACCTCAAGAAGTGTCAAATATTCTCAATTCAATCATGACAGGTGATAAAAATGGCTTCTAGAAATACAACAAAAAAACCCCAAACAAACCACATTTTTATTATTTCCCATCACCAGAAAACTTTCTGATGTAAAGCTTGTCCTGAAGAGGCAAGCCTTGCAAACACAGT
>JAWWLV010000121.1:35674107-35685346 GCA_035041135.1 Platyrinchus mystaceus | reverse complement strand
ATTTTTATTATTTCCCATCACCAGAAAACTTTCTGATGTAAAGCTTGTCCTGAAGAGGCAAGCCTTGCAAACACAGTACAACATTTGTTATATTAAAGAACACAAAATAAACTTTCAATTAAAACTCATTCAGGTGCTACTGTTAGAAGTAACATACCATTAACAAAGAGAAAATAGATGTGCTTTTTTCAGCAGACATTATGCTTTTGACAGAACTACATGTCAGCAGAGTTTATCTATCAAGTTTGGTGCAGTAAGACACTTTTCTTCTTCCATGCACGTTGTAGATTTTTCTATCTTCCCCATGCAGGGGAACTACCAGCTGCCAGTTAAAGTCAGAAACAAATTAAGTATCCAAAACCGTTTCACAGATATGTTCTAAACGGTCCCAATCTGAAGCTGACAGCTCTCCAAAAGGCTGACAAGAACTACAGAGAACCAGAGCAAAGATGTCAACTTTTGCAGAATCCAATCAGTCACTGACCAGGCGTAGCCAAAAAGCTTTCCCTAGAAAACCCGTGGGTGAAGGGTTTTTATACAAAACTTAAATCCATGTGCTTCCTGAAAAAGGACAACTTCTGTAGTTGTGAAGAGTCCAACACCATTTCCCTAAGCTTTCAATCATACCTTGAATGCCTTAGTTACTGTCTAGAGCTCTAACAAGGTAAAAGAGTGACACTGATTAGCCATGTGTCACTCCTGTAATACAGTGATTTTGTGAAATGATGAAACTGTTACCAAAAAACACCACACACCGATTTTGTTCTGCAGCTTCTGTTGCTTGGGGAAATTACAAGCAGCAGAGACATACTATACAGATAAGGATAATGACATCTTAGAAAATGGAGGCTGTTGCAGAAGCTAAGTAAAAATAAAAAGATCTCTCTATTTCCATCCTCTTTCTAAGCTACTAGGAGACTAACAAAACAGTACTCTTTTACAGTATTACTGTTTTTATGTTATATACTTGAGCGAAGACACAAATCACCTAAAAAAATTTTACTTCCTCATTCTCCCAAAGTATGTAGAAGGGTAAGATTCTTTCTGAATGAAACTCTTTAGTAGGACACAGCTGGTTTTGTTTTTGTTGTTTGGGTTTTTTTCCCCCCCAAACACTTACTACCCAGACTTAAACAAAATATTACTCTGCCCCACATGACCCATTCTCCTCAAAGAAGAGGATCCACAGACAGCACAACAGCAGAAGGGCCAAAACTTGTCAGGCAAAGGGCGACTCTCTTCCCCAACAGGGCACTATGCTTGGCCTTCCCCCACCCCTTCTTTAGCAAGGATTTTTGATTAAGGAGGTGGTTAAGGCGATTTGTCTTTCATTGAGACAAATCAGGTAACCTGCTAAACAGTTTAAAGACAAAGGTCAGAATCTCTGGTAATATCCTAAAATTTCATGATTGGTCAAATCTGCCCAAAACTTCTGATCTTACAGTGTAGTAGTAGAGTAAGATGCCCAAGTTTGCTCAGACTGCTGTTACAGGCACACACTCTAAACCAGTAACATTTTCTTCTTAGAGGCAGTAAAATAACAGATCTGTATGACTCACGGGATGAAACTTCTGTCAGTATTTACTTAAGGACCAAGTAACACATCTGCTCTCAGAATTTTTCCCTTTAATGCAACTACAAGGTGTCTGTTTAAATAATTAACTTCAACCTAATGTAAACTTTCAACTTATCTGCACTATTTTAAAAAAATACGTAATCAAATCTCTCAGAGAGAGAATGAAGAGTACAAATACCCATCTGACCTTTCAGCTAAAGGAGGGGGGGAGGAAAAAAAAAAAATCAAACAGCACCCACATAAACTGACAGGAGTATAGCCTTCCTGCAGATTCCTGTGCTCACAAACACTTTAGGGGAATGCTCTAGAACAGTAATTTTCTTGTTACTAAATTAACATCAACTTTTTCTTGAAGTGCTCATAGAAGTTTTTCTTCCAGTTTCTCAAACACAAGGATGCTTAAGGCTAAAGTCAAAATATTTGAATTGGATATACAAAATATAAATAAACCCACACCATCACAGTAGCTGTGCTCTGCCATATGGAATTGGAGATGAGTAGCTCTATAAGCAAGTTTTTGTCATATTTAAATGAAGTTAAACTGCAAAAATAGTCTTTGCAAATAGTCATCATGACAACTGTAGTAAATATGCATCTTCTAAGCTGACCAGCTTGGACAGTGAATGGTGTTGCCACCCCATGTATCCTCTTGCTGTGGTGGTGATAAGTAGAAGAGGTCCGACCTCCTTGAGCCTCAGGTAGAAGGCCCAGCTTGCGAATGATGGCAGGAGAGCAACAGGGGACTTAAGACTAAGCCAGACAGAAGGACAGAAAACCTTATGGATGCAATCTCTGGATGGAAAAATCAATAAATACACTTTAGCCTTAATACTGCAAGATCAGACCTCTTGTTGACTACAGGAAGATCAGGCAGCAAAATATGAGCTTCACTGAAGTACATAAACATTAAGATCTGCATTTCAATCCTATGAAGTCAGGTATAAATATAGGCACGTAGCTTAAGATTTCTGACACTATCTGTGGATGTTTCACATCCTGCTTTATTTAGAAAACCAGCAGAAATTATGCCAATTTTTACAATAATTGCAAGCACATACCAAGTCTCCACTAGGCAAAGATACGGACGCAGCTACCAGCAGCATTTATTCAAGTATCTTGCCCAAAAGGATAAATTATTTTTACAATTAGCATTATCCCATCACAAAGCTCTAGAGTAAGTAAGAAAGAATCCTTCCACATTAAATGCATGCCACTGTTACCCAGTGAATAATAACACCAGGACATGCGGTAGTGACATGGTTACGTACATCACCAATTTACAGCTGTCATGGTCCAGGCTTTGTGGGTTAAGCAAAACCAGTACATTCTTTCCACAGTCAATCTCATCTTGTCAATGAGGCTGAAGTGCTTATATGCCAAGTGTCAGGACAATATAATGGGAATTTGTCCCTTTTCCAGCAGCCACCATTACTTGTACAAAACATAAGTTTTAAGACTGGTAGGAAAGACTCAGTGTTTATTCGGAATCCTCAGTCTCAGTGAGCACTTTTCTTACTGAAAGAGGATAAGCCTCAACTGAAATTCAGAGCAGCACCAGGGAAAATTGCTCAGGTCTCCCTTGGCTGAACGTGTACAGCACTTGCAGCAACCCAAGTAATGGTGGAGCACAATGACAGTAATGCTGCAGTCTGCAGCCTTCACAGTTCTACTCGACAGCTTTCACATGTCTCCTACCCTACAGGAGCAAACACCTTTTGCTGGATCTTCCTCAGCAAAATCTTTTAACTACCTTTACCCATTGATGAGAAAGTCTACACCTCACAAATGCTTCTAATAAATATTATAGTGCTGAGAAATAAGTCTTTATTCTTGTAGAGTGTTAGAAAAATCAAAGTAATAGTGAAACTCTAGGGGCTGGCATGCAATTAGTTTAATAATTGGAACCAAGGGAACTCTTCTCCCCGCAAGAGGATTTGAAGGGGAATCCAAAATTCAGTTGTTAGGCAAAATCCAGTATGAAACATGATAGAGGACTAACTAGTTTCTCAGCTAAAAACGCAAAAAGTATAAGGATTTTTTCAAGAACACAAACCTCACTTGCAAAAAAAAAAAAAAAATATTTTTTTTTTAACACAACAGAAGCTAAATCCTTGAATAAAAAACATGTTTTAGCTATGCAAAGACTAGAATTTGTCAGGAATAGGATGTGATTTCCAACAACTGATGCTGATGGGTACATTCTCTACTGCTAGCATATACTCTGATTTCTGATTTTACCAGTACTGGAAGAGACTACAAGCAAGTCAGAAATTTACCTATGTAAACTAGGACCAGGAAAAAAAAAATTAAGGTACAAATAGAGATTACACTGATGCTACATAAATTCCTATTTATACACATTGTCAAACGGAAATAAAAACACCAGGTAATGTTTGAATGAGGGAAAAAAACCTCTGAAGCTACAACAAAGACATAGAAACAGGCAGCAAAATCTGCTTTGGTGGCAGTTCTTACTTGCATGTCCTAGTTTTGCAATATTCCACTAGCTCTTGGATTTCCTTTATTGAAAGTTAATAGGAAATTAAAAGATCAAACTATAACATCACTCATTAAGAATATCAACCAACATGCACCTACCTAGCTTCATAAAAAAACTTAGCAGCTGGGTCATTCGGAGATCCAAACAAATGACCTTCTGTTTCGTACATTTGAGAAAGAGATTTTGGCTCCAATACATGCTAAATGTAAATGGAATTTGTGAAAGTATTCACTAAGTGACACTTGCAGGCCCATTTTAATGATACTAGAACTACACCAAATGTAAAGCTCTTTTTCAATTCCAACTGTACATTAAATTGAATCTACATTCTTTCCGTGGAATATTTTGATTTTGACTGTATTTAAGTGATTCAGGTAGAAATAATAGCCTAGAAATAGTCTTTTGAATTATTCCAGCATATTTTTGCAGCATACAATGCTAAATAATACAGTCTGCATATTAATACTGTGTTCCATGTTTAATTCATGGAAGAGTCAGCAATGACACATCCAGTTTCCCCATAAAATGCCTAGAAAAGATAAATGACCAAAGGGAGAGAGATATTACATTTGGTATTTAACACTGCAAAGCAAATACTTTATAAATTTGTAAGACACTATGATTAGTTGTTCACAGATTGCAAGGTAAGAACTTAACAGCTGTATTTGTAATGCTTCAGCTAATGTCACAACATTAAGATTTCATGATCGGTACATTAATTATCCTGATACTGCAGAAAGCTCCTTTCACTACAGCAGAGATCATAGAATCATTCAGGTTGGAAAAGACCTTTAAGATCATGGAGTCCAACCATAAGCCTAACACTGCCAAGTCTACCACTAAATCATGTCTCATTTCAGCGATCCTCACATGCTTTTCCCATGTTTTCCTGGATCCATTCGCCTGTGACCATCTACAAACAACATGGTGATTCATCACTTTTATATTACATTTATGAATGAGCAGTGATGAGTTATTCCAATTTTGGGGAACATGCCAGGGGTTCTTGGCAGACCAGAGGAAAGCACTTTCATAAAAACTCTTTCATGACATAGAGAACATCTTCTTCAACCCCTCGTCTGCATTCATAGTCTAACCACACAGTCACACACGTTATTCCCTTCTAACCACTTCAGCTGCTGCAGAGATCCAGATCCAAACACTACAGAGAAGGGTTTCTGCTCTAAGTTAAGGTAGGATGCAGATACTGAGGGTCAGCAAACCCAGCAGCAGTGTTTGCCCTCAGAAACTGTGAGCAGCAGGCCTGTTGAACGGATCACACACATTCAGCAACATCATGGCAGAGCAGAAACAGCCGTAACTGATGTATACACTTTAATGCTGATGAGAAGTTCCAGCTGATGCCAACAAGCATACAAATGAGGGGATTACATCACTATTCATTCAAATGGTCTTCAGGGACCCCAAGTCTCAGAAGGTACAAAAGAAAATGCCTGTACTATCTCATAATCATACTGCTATTGCACATTGAAGCTGCCTACCTCGAAGAGCTATTACAGAGAGTGGGTTTTGGCATCAGAAAAAAAATCGGTATTTGGTACAAAGGCAGAAAAAAAAGCATTAATGCAGATCTTATTGGGGATTACAAAGGAGTCAAAGAGATCGCAAACATGATAAAATAGTGGCCAACTTTGAGGGAAATGTAACTTCTAAGCCAATCATTCACGGCACACAATCTGCACAGGTTCTCCAAAGCATTGTACTTTCCAGCTGATCATTCAGACCTCTGCCCAAAAGACAAGACCTAAATATCCCCAGCTGCATGACAGCCAGTTATTCCACAGATCTGGCATTTCTTGTCCAAACAAGTTAGAAACTTAATCCTTACAAATGGTAGCAACGAGATGTCAGTGCCTACCTCCTTTGGAATTCTTTTACTGACAAGCCAGGGCAGAAGAAAACCCTGAACACAAGTATACCATTAAGTTTAAAGTCTCTTCAAACATCTACTGACCATTTACTTGACTCCTCATTAAAAAAAAAAAAAAAAAAGAAAAAGCTTTGAAGACAAGAAGCACAATGGTGTTTCAAGTCGACATAGCAGTTACTCTGCCAACTCACATTTGCATTAATAAGCTTATGGAAATTAAGGTTCTCCAGTTCAAACAACTTGGCACAGGGTAACAGAGCACACCTCTGGCCACTAACTATGGCTTGGTCAGGGAAAACAGAGAAACAAGCCATAACTAAAACGACAACAAACTTGTTTTGCAGGGCAAGTTTCAGATCTTGTAGTATTGTTATTCATACACACCCCCTCAATTTGATTTTACTCCTGTGACCTGGAAGAGCCTACCTTAGTGTTTTACCCGTATCAGTGTCATATAATGGCACTGACTGGGGAAAAGTTGAGACAAAAATTCTTATCACACGCTTTAATAAAGAGCAGTACAGTATCCAGTTAGCACTTCCAGGAGCCAGGCGAGGCAGGCCAGCTGCCAGCCAATGAGCCAAGTTAAGCACTCTAATGTGTGACATCTCACTTGTAACGGCATGCTAAACAGGAAAAAAAGATGCACATAGCTAACGTTTATTTCCATTTCAGGAGCATATGGATTGATTCCCCACAGAACTGCCCAGCACTCACTGAATCGACTCACATCGAAGAGTAAATCAGGATAGGGCATCCACACCCTGTCCTGCAAATAGTCCATGCTCAGGATAGCATGTTATTCCCATCATATTTCAGCTGTTCTTTTTGTATCTACGAATGTAACTATCCTGCATTCAAAGCCATGGAAAATTATGCCATTTTTGTTTCAAGTTGTCCTTAATCTTCCTCTTCCCCCTGCTGGTCAAAATCAATTTCTCAAGAGGTCTGGACACTAGGTGGTTGAATTAACGCAGCAGGATTGGGACTTTCTTCCAAAAATAAATCTGCATGTAATATTTTTCACCACACAACAGTGTGATTTCCTTTTTAATTTCTCAACAACTACATGACAGCAGTGCAACAGGGAGATGTTTTCATTTGCTTGGTATGCTTTTATCTCATTTTTGCAAGTGTTTTCGGTGGCCACCACGAACCAAGCTGCTAGTCCACAAAAGCAATGACATGTCCCATTCCATTTTTAACTTTTTTTAAAAGCAGACATATTGACGCAAGTAAAAAACGAGGTTGGCTAAACCAGTGGCCTACTATCAGCAATAGGCATGGCATTATTTCAGTTCAGAAGCTCAGCTGTAAGGCTTCCCATGCTCAGTGCTGCTGCTAAATAGGAGGAGGAACAACTGACCAGACTTCATAGTTGAGTTTGTTGTCAGGCAAATGCTGCATGGAGTGATGTGGAATGAAAATGAACTTCCCCACACTGAGAATTCTAGAGGAGAACGGAAGACAATAATTTTGGTTAAATTTTTCATCCTGAACTCACCTGCAGAAACTTCTTAAGGAAGTTGCTTTATCATTTTTGTTTTTTTGTTAGAACAGCACACTATGAATGAAGAACACATGGGCAGTTAAATGCTAACATAACTGTGAAGTCCATCTTCTACTCCTTGCCCCCTTCTCAGCTCCCTTGAGTAGGCAGTAGTGAGCTTTCCTCACTGGGACCCAACTTTCCATCTAATAACAACAAAGTTGTTTACTTAGATGTAACATTCTAACAAGTGAACATGCCTGGATGTGCATAATTGCACAGCCAGTCTCACCTGCTCTACAGCGTTAATTAGCATCATACAAGTAGGTGGTGTATTTGTATTAGAATGTAGTGCATGTTTATGTTTTCCAAGGCAGAACCTAAGCAAGGCATATCCCATGGCTGGAGAAAGTTGGGGAGCGAGAGTCTAATTTCAACTGAAGCAATTCCTGCCCCATAGAAATGAGCAGTCTCTAAAGACAAGAAGTGGTATTTCTTCTAAACCCTCTTACATATATTACATTGGCCATCCATGAAGAGTAGTAGCTTGGTCTTGGTTGTGGCTTCACCTCTGATACTGCTTCCACTCCCGGACTGCATAGGAGCCAAGAAATCCAGTTCAAGGATATCTTCTGGTCACAAAAGCTGTTTTGCATTCTAGATCCATCATTTTTCTTCCCCCATCAGCTGGCTTCAGCCCTTCTTTCCCAGGGCTGACTTCTGTAGCCAGATCTCACAGACACTTTTTTTTTTCCAGCATAGCAATTGGTGCTTCACTTTTCAACCCCCTACCCAATCCAGGATGCCTCAGGTACCAGGCACATCAGGATAAACCGCCACTTAAAAACCTCATCCTCACACAGCCCCTTTAAAATGCACTGATGTAATAATTTTGAATATCCTTCAAAAATCGTGTTTCTCAATACCCTTTTAGATGGGGTCATCTTAACTGTGAAGCAGGATAAGGGTAGCCAGGGCATCCACTTGCCCTGTGCAATCAAACTCAGCTCTGCAGAAAGAGAGCAGTTTTGAGGAAACAGGAAGCTTAAATGCTAACCAGCTTATATATAACACAGTAATCGCTTCTGGGCCGAGACAGTAAGCACGAAGAAAGGAGGAGGTAGGAGGACTTGAAAAGACAATCCCCGGAGAATCATGGGAATGCAGTGAAGAACTACCACAATTCAAACTCTAATCCCTGCCACAGCTCCATCCTTGAAGCTATGCAGCCTGAAAGAACATGGTAAAATCCACTTTCTTCAAGTAGTACAATCGAGGAGCCTGTGTTACAATTTTGACATAGCAGCTGACATATGAGTTTAGCCTGAAATACAGGAAGATTTTTAAGCCTGTGATGAACACATACCCTCCTGGTCCCTATTTGTTTTCTCTTGAGTTTTGATGTACCCTCCGAACGGCACACAAAAATTAGCTTTCAAGCAACAATAATGGGTAGTCCTCGTCTTGCTGAACAGGCAGAATTCCTGCTTTCACATACCCATGTAAACAGCAGAAGACAGTTCTACAGCAAGACACTCTTTTCTTGTTTAAGGAAAAACACATTTCCCAAAACTCCAACTTATGCAATATCAACCACTTACCCTCACCACAAACACTGTAAGAGTTACAATTTAACTCATAAGTATAGCTGTCAAAATTTATTACAACATGATTCAGTTTTGTTATTTTTTTTTATGCAGCGTGTCTGGGCAACCATCCCACATCTCCTCAATAAGCAGCAGCCAGAGGGCTGCCCAAAAGCAATGGGAGCAACAGCTAGTACTAGCCAAAACAGTCACACAGACTTACCAGAGTGTAGTCTAACAAAATTAAGCACTGAATTTTTATAGAAAAGAAAACAGTCCAAAACAGCAGCCATGCGCCTTTAATTATTTTTTTTAAAAGGAAATTCTTATTTTAAAGTATCCATCAGTAACTGGGTATGAAGTCCAATATCAAATACACTTCAAAATTTATGTGTAAGGTCATGTAGCCATTCCATATTGCAAGTAAGTTTTCTGCATAAATGAAAACTTTTAGAAAATGGTTTCTGACGTTGTAGAAACAAGCTGGTTTACCACAACGCTTTGATGTTTGGTGTCCTTGCATGTGTTTAAACCCATACTTTTGACAAGATTTTTTTTTTTGTTTTCTGTAAACAGAGTACCACCTACCTTTCTAGACCACTGGAAAAAAATGTAATTGCAACCTGTCGACACTACATGAAGATTTGAGACCAGTTTTGTAATGGACACAACAGTTATGTTTAGAATATTAAGTTCAGAAGGAAAACAATCATTCTCTATTGTCTCGAAACTGCCTACCCACCATTTGAAGCCCAGCTATTTATCTCACAATCCGCCTCTTCCTGTGTTACCCTCCTCCCTGTATTTTTCTTCCCTTTCAATTTTTGCCTCATACCTCATTCATCCATTTGTGGAAGAGAGGGGAAACTGCATCTATTATATATAGCCAAGAGAAGAGTATGACTTCTCACATCTAATTCTTCTTAAATGTCAGTTTAGGATCCTGAATGCCATGCTTCACTGTTTTTTTTTTCAATTGTGCCCCTCTGAACTGCTCATTACGACAGCCTCTTGTTCATCTAAGCTCGTTCACCTGCAGTTCTGTAATCATCTTTACTCCCGGGGCCAGTAAAAGAACATCCCTTACAAATCTCCTTATGAGCGGCTCTGAAAAGACAGACGTGCATCCTTTCCACAATTGCAGTTCTGCCCCAAAACCCAACAAGACTTATTTCCAAACATATGAGCTGCCAAGCCATTATTACGTTCTTGGGGGGGACGCCGAAGGGAGCGGTAGCTCTCCCTCCAAAGCACCGCGTCTTTCTTCTTTTCCTGCAAGCGCCACATGTTTAAATGGACAGAGCCCACTCTGCAATACTGCTTAATAACTTTTCACTACTGCCAGAGAAAGCGCTCGAGAAGAAAGACAGGTCGCCTTGGACTACAAGAAGCGAAATAAACCTATCTTCAAACCTCTTCACCTGCCTTCTAACCCTGCGAAACACCCCAGACGTGCGGTATTTCCTCCAGGGGGAAAAAAAAAAAAAAAAATAAATCCAAAAATCCCCATAAGAGCACATGAAAACAGAGATCCGTCCGTGTCCTCCGACACCGACGGAGCGCAACACTCGGTGCGAGGCACGGCACAAGGGCTGGGCTCCAGCACCGCCGCCTCACACACGGGGCTGCGGCGAGCCGCGGCTGCCGGGCAGGGCAGGCACACGACGAGCACCGGGGGGAGCTGACCCAGCCCCGGCCACCACCGAACGCCGGTTTTCCGCCAGCAGGGAGGCCGGGCCGGGGGCCACGGGGGTGTGCTCGGGGAGCACCGAGGCTCCCCCTGCCCGGCTCCGCCCGCTCCCCGCCGGTAACCGCGCCCGGCCCCCTCGGCCCCCTCGGCCCCCCCGCCCGCCATGTGCCGGCGGGGGCGGAGCCGGCGGCCCCTCCCCGCGCCCGGTACCGGCCGCGGCCCCGGCGGCCCCAAAGTGCTGATTCAGCGCCCGCCGCCCGCGCCCCGCTCCCCGCGCCCGGCGGCGGTACCTGAGGCCGTGTACCAGCTGCCGGCGTGGCTGGCCTCCCGGCAGAGCACCCGGTTGGACATCTTGGAGCCGGAGCCGCCTATGGTGTTCGGGGGGGACGCTGGGGTACGGGCCCGCCCGCGGCGGCGGCGGCGGCGGCGGCGCTGCTCCCGCTGCTCCCCCTCCTCCCCCGGCACGGCCCGGGCCCCGCGGGCGGAGGCGGCGCTGCCGGGGCGGCG
>JAWWLV010000121.1:35663612-35674007 GCA_035041135.1 Platyrinchus mystaceus | reverse complement strand
CAGAGAGGTATAATTTTTACCTGCAGGGCTTTTTTCCAGATTAAAAGTGCTTTAAACATGTTTTATTTGTAAGAAGTGTTAAAAGTTGTTCTTACGAAACTCACTGATCTTTTATTTTTACAGAATTGAAACCAGAACAGGTGAAGAACATGTCTGCCAGTGAGGTAAGCTGTTCTAGCAGTTGTGTTTTCTTCTTTGAAAAAAGTGCATGCTCAATAGAAACTTTCAAGGTCCCTTTTTTTTTACATATAGTATCATACAAAATACCTAGGATAATTTTGGGGGGTATTATAATTTTTGTTCACTTCTTCATTAAAGAAAATTCTGTAGAAATAGTGATTGAGTACAAGATCTGTCCTAAGATGTCTGAGGACATCTGTGTCCTTTGTTGGTTATCAGGCTTAAGAGCATCTCTTTTTCTGATAGTAAGTCTCTATTGATATTCATTTCAGCTGACTGTCCTATCTTCTCCTTCACACTGAATGTCTCTTACCTGTCAGATGCTGTCAGAGGCCTGGCCTTTTTTTCTCACAGGGTTACTCCCCCAGAACATTCTCAGAAGTATTAATGTCAAATTATTTCTACCCACTTCACCCCATATTTACATAAAGCAGGTTAACTTAAGGAGAATGAGAGATTTTGAAACAGATTTGTGTGTGTATATGTATAATACTAATATTCATTCACTTGGATTGTGAACATCATAAAGAAAACTAATTAAGCTTGTCACCATCTGTAAGCATCAAAAGAAAAGGTAGAGGTTGGTCCTGTGTACTAAAGCTTCTGTTCAAGTGTGTGTGCAAACCACAATTAAGTAGGGGAAAATGTAGCAAAACTTAATATCTCAGTTGCTTTTTGTGTTTGGCTTGAGGTTGTGGCTAAGGTTATGTTAAGCTAAAAGGATTTGTTGCAAGAACTTGTCAACATCTGTGATAATTTATTGTGCTGCCCTCATATGCACCAGCACACACCACCTAGTGAAAGAGGAAGTAATATCACAGTCTCATGAGCTATTAAATAACAAGACAGATGTTACTATTACCCAGGGTTAGTTTATTAAAAGTGGTAAATACTGGTAGTCTTAAATTACAAACTCTTGCACCAGGTCATAGAATCATAGAACACCCCAGGTTGGAAGGGACCTTTAAAGACCTTCTGGTCCAACTTTTTCTGGGAAAGAGAACCTACATGAGATTATTTAGCACCCTGTCCAATCACATCTTCAAAACCTCCAGCAGTGGGGACTCTGCCACATCCCTCGGGAGGCTGTTCCAGTGAATGACTCTTCTCACTGTAAAAAATCTCTGTCTTACATCAAGATGCTTTGTTAGAAGTGAATACTGAAGTACTTCTTGAACAAACCAAAGTACATAGGCCATTTATGATCCCGATGTCTTTCACTCTCTGTTTAGATGAGAAATATCAAACTGTCAGATTTCACCGAGTCTTTGAAGAAGATAAAGCGCAGTTTGAGCCCGCAGACCCTGGAAGCATATATTCGCTGGAACAAGGACTTTGGAGATACCACAGTGTGAAACACTACTTGAAGTGAAACAAAGTGCTGCCTGGGGAGCAGTTGGTGCAGACTACTGGAAAGCAGCCAGAGTTTACAGGACTTTACAGATATTTAAGTATCTGCATTGAAACTTGAGATTAAGAAAAAATTATACGATGTGAAATGTGTTCATCGAAGCCTCCTTGCCATTTAGTGAGGATTTACACACTGTAAGTAAGAGCACAATAGGACTTGAGATAAGATTCCTAGCAATCTGATTATGGTTTGAACAATAATATATGTATATGGTTTCAGCTGCAAGGCTCTGATGATGTTGATCATTGGAAGACCTTTTCCCTATGTTGTGTGTGTGGTTTTTTGTTTTTAATTTTACCATGACATTGGTGAACAATTAACATGGAACAATGATGTTCAATTGGAGGTTTGTAAACTTTGGTTCAGTTTTTGACTTTTTATCCTTAATGTGCCAAATAAAACAATTTCCCTGTGCAGAGAGAAAGAACAGCATTGGGGAATTATGATTATTAAAATGTAAAAAGCAGCTGGACTGTTATTATTTGTCTTTTTGTTTCATTGTAATGTGACTGTATTGTTCACAGAACAGTTTTAAAGAAGACCTTTGATAGCAGAACAGCAACCACCCAACCCTTTAAAACCAATTCAGACTGTCTTTAAAGAAAAAAAAAACCTAAATAAAAGAATAGACTAAGATATTGATTTACTGGCAGTATTTTCTCTTAATGCATTTTGTAATGCTTCCATTGATAGAATGTTAGCTTATGCTTATGGTGTACAACTTGAGCCCAGCTGATGTTTGAGAGAGCTAAGTGATGCTAATTGTCAAATTTCAGAAATGATGTGTTTCTACTCTGTATTTTGGTCTGTTGATGATAATTGAAAGTAAAATTTCCATTGTGATAATTTTTTTAATCTCCACATGTAAGCATTAAAATACGAGGCTACATGTTTAATACATGGCACTCATTAATGTTTTTATAGCTTTCATATGTTTAGGTTTATATATTAAAGTATGAAACACTCAACTGATCTGCTTTTTTAAAAAGAAACTGCATCTTTGTACAAATACTTGTTTTTATTATATAAATGACAAGCTATTAAAAAAACAAACTCTTAAGTGATAGCGTTTAAATACTGTAATAAAGGAAAGCATCTTTGTCTTTACTTCTGAAGGCCCAACATCTTGTTTACAAATTCTGCATGGATTAAACACAGATATTTGCAAGGCAGAACACTAGTTCCTTGTTAAAGCAGGTTTGTGGGTTGCTTTTTGTTTGGTTGGTTTTGGTTTTTTTACAACTCTCCCAACTTAGTGATATTACAAAAATGCATATTGTTTACTGTAGTTTTAATTAAAATGAGTTATAAGTGTTCTTTGCTTTTGGTCTTAACAACATTTGTTTTTAATTTTTCATTTAACTTATTTTTTGGAACTGCTCTCCTAAAAGTTGACTATGAATAATATATTATATGTATATATGAAAAAACCTCCTAGCTGATAGATGCAGTATTAGTAGAGGAGTCTGTGCTCACTGTGTGGTATTGATTACTAAATAAGCAGAAATTGTCAGACTTCTGAGATGCACAGATGCAATATGTTTGGGATTCTGTTTTTTTGTTTTTGTTGTTTTTTAACCAGAGATGCTTTTAATTGATCCTAAAGTTAAAAGTAATCATATAAGTGAAGATTGGGTTACACTTTTATGCCTTTTGAAATAGTCTAACCAAACCACTTCTAGCCTTCTAAGAATAGGACTCTCTCAAATGTATGTCTGATGTGAAAGAAACATGACTTCTGTTCCCCTGATTCACTTTTCTGGAGAATTGAGAAATGCTAAAACATTTCAGATTCTTAAATCTCATGTCTTGCTTTGCCTTAGTTCTGCCTTCAGTAGACTATCTGTGTTGTTGGAGATTCCTGGCTGACTTGATCCATACTTACAATAGACTTCATAGTGCTAAGCATGACTCTTACTGTTGTATTAGCATCTGCCAAATAGCTACAGCTAAGAAAGACCCTTGGTGGTTCTCTTCCTAAAGCTTTTGTAACCTTTCCTTGAGATCCTTTGCAAATGAGAACTTTGAGGGTTACTTTGGTTTTGAGTGTTCCTAAATGATTGCTACAAACCTCTTGTTTTCCTCCACTTAATTTTGAGGGATATACTGGTTATTTATTTCAAATACATACTTATTGGCATGGGATGGGTACCTGAAATGTGGGGGTAGAAGCTCCCATCTGCTAAAGTAGCACCAGTACGCAGCACCAAGGGTCAGAATCACAAGCTGCTACTTCAGAAAGAAAAGGGACCAGCCCTTTCACTGCTTTGTGCAGCCAGTATAGGGCAAGAGAATCTGTGCACTACTTTTTGTTTGTCTATTATGACCTGATTATTTTCTGCTTAATGGGTAAACTATAGCTCTATAAATTAGTGATGGAACACAGTAAAAAGAACAAAAGTTCTGCAACATTAGTTTGCTCCACAGCTGCTGGGTTCTTAGCCCATGACCAATTGCTGTTTAGTTCATAAATCTCCTTTAAATGTCTTGTCTTATGCCATTTCCTGAATAGTGTCTTTTAAGAATAATTCTGTTCCTCCTAAGGCATTATCTTGCATCTTCTTTCTCGTTTTACATGTCCCATCTCAGTTGATTTCATCTTTGTGTTGGATTAACTGTGTATAAGAGCAGATCTGAATAAAACAATCAACAAAAAAACCCACCAAACACCCCTCCCCCCAAAAAAAAACCCCACAAAGCTCAGATTACTTGTATTTCCCAAGTCTGTAGTACATATATAGAACTTTGCAACTATATTTTTCATAAAATCAAGTTACATCCTAATACAGTATCTGGAATTCGGATACACAGGACAGTAGCTTGAGTGCTTTTAACCTTTGCAAAGACTGGTATTACATTAGCTCTCTAAACTGTCTTTTTCCTTTTTTTTTTTTTTTTGGTCAATCTGCCCACTGCTAATGAGTGAGTGACTTGACCCACTTTTTGGAGATGATTAGGAAGCAGCTTGTCTGGCTTTCTGCAACTGTGTTTTACTGACTTTAAGTGTAGCAGTTACTGGAGGGAGAAAAAAAAAACAACCACCAATTCAAGCCCCCTGTGTTTTTTAGCAACTTTCTTTATACATCTTTCTGCTTCTATTAAACAGGTTCCTGCTTTAATTAAGGAGGAGCAGCACCTTTTGTCTTTCTACATCTTGGAAGAACAATGTTTTCTCAGACTGCAGGTTGCTACTTTTAATGGCATAACAGGAGGGAAAAACTCAAGCACTGTAGAATGCTCTTTCTCCTTAAAATGAGAATTTGTCATGTGTTATGATGTCCCCATTACTAATGTTGACTTTTCTGTAGACTACACCAAACCTGTACAGGTTCTCTCCTTGTGGCTAAGACAAAACCAACACAGATTATTAAATTAGGGTATTTATGCACATATAAGTCTCTCTGTCCTGTTAGTTTCTTAGACTTTACAGAGTTTAGTGTATTAGAAATAGGCATTCTGTCCCTGAGACGTTTTACTGACTCTACTTTGGACAGTAAGTTGCTAATACAGTTCTGTTGGATGTTGCCCTACAACTTACTTTAAGTACATAATAAATGTGATAGTAATACTTTAAAATGGAGAAGAATGGGATCTCTAAACTGGAAAGGAGTGTTGTCACTGTACTAATTAGGGACCATTGCTGGTTTCACTGTTAGATTCTCTCAGATGTTTTTAAAATGACAGTTTTTATACATATAACTCAACCTTACCTTCTGGTGTAGAATAAGTTGTATTTTTTCTATTCTAAACAAATGGGTTTAGAATAAATTGCTTGGCATTGCTGTCAAGTCCATCTTGTGAAATTTAAGTACTTTGTACTGGGAATATTGAAGTCAGGTATACTGGCAAATTTAACTGAGACATCTGTTCTGCAGCTGGAAAGCAGCATTCTCCTTAGGGTTTCCTTAATCACCTATGGTGAGACTTCATGCCCTAGATTTTCACAACGCTTTCCTACCCAAGACATGGATAATGCACAGCTGTGCCTAAGACCTGCATCTCCAGCTACTCCAGCGCTTCAGTGATGCTTCTGCACGTGGCAGCTTTGGGAGGTGTCCAGCACTACTGCATCTTAACCAGATTTTCATCCGTTGTCTGTGGCAGCCTCAAGCTTTTGTGATGTTTTTAGTTGTTGGGGACTTCTACCAGATATTAAAAATGGAATGAAGAGTAGCAAGCAGGTAGTGAATGCAAGTGGTTATCTCAGTCATTGTGCTAATTACAGGCAGTTATATTATTAGTTTCTCTTGAGCTGCTGTTTAGCGTTGAAGAATGTCGTCTTACTGACCTATGTGTATTTTCATGTTTAGGATGATCTGCAGACATTCTAAGAGATGAGCAATTGAGGAGCTATTTTCTTCTAGAATCTTTTTCTTTCATTATCATTTTCAATATTTTTTCTTTTAAATATTGTAACTATAGTTCCGCAGGACAAGGAAGTTAACCTGTCACTTCCTGAAAATACAAAATCATCTTGTAAAATATGGGGAAATGTGTATTCTGCTTTTCCTTTGTTAACTGTCTTAGAGTGGAAACTTCTTACCTTGTCAATAACTACCTCCTGAGTTTGGCAATAATTGGCAAGATATACGCTCCTCCAGTAGATTCAATATATTGACTGAACACTTCTTCAGAGTCTGATCTTTTGATTTGCAAATGTTTGACATTATTTCTGGAAACGATGATGATCAACCTTGTTTTGCTGCAAGACTTTCCTTGCCTTCATGAGATGCACTTCTTAAAATCCTTTCTTCAGAGAAGCAGCTTTGAGGATAAAAGGTCAGCATTCTTTGTACTTGGTTAATACAGGCATGTTCTCAGAGATGCCAGGGGTGTAGCCTCTCAGGCAGGTTTTTTTTACCATTAGAAGTGGGGAAGAAAGTACTTTATCTAACAGTCGCACACACCTGTCAAAGGGACTGGAAACACAGAAACTGTTTATACCACATGATTGAAATTTTTACTCATGTGAAGGGCTAGTCAGTATTTTTCAGAAATATGTATTAAAAGTGACAGAAACCAAAGGTGGAGACAAAACAGCATACCCCACCCCTATTAAGTGTATTGGACGGCTCCAGTCTGGGATGGGGTTAATATTTGTATTTTGTTGTTTTGAAGAACTTTTATTTCATTGTTCTTTTAAGAATGTTTTCTGAAATGTTAAATACCATTTTACTAATAAGCAGTGTAAAAAAGCATGATGAGCAGTCACATAGCTTTAGCTTCACAATAAAATGTTGCATTTGTCCTGTTCTTACTGTTTTCTTGTCTATTTTTCAGATAAAATGTCCAAAACTAAGAGCCTTTTCATTAAACCTGAAGCCCATTAAATTGCTGCTGGTTTTAAATAAAAAAAAAAATTAAAAAATCAGGTGTTGTATACCAGATGATGGAACAATAAATGTGTAAATAAATCAGTTTCTAAAGGACATAACTCAAGTTCTTAAAACTAATGTAAACAGAAGTGCTACTTCCTAAATAAATGTGCTGAAGTTGAAAGTGTGTGCTTATCCTAGTCTTGCCTGGATCATAGTGAAAACCAGGAGGTTTCAAATAACTGATTCTAGTGGTCATGGTGAAGTCCTGAAAAATTGGGAGCCAATTTACTTGGCTTCAAAATGACACCTTTTGTTTTGCTTGGGTGAGAGTGCTGCTGTTAATTTTGAGTTAACAATCTAAATTCTACACTTACCCCATCTCCTTACTGCTTGTAATTCCACAGTCTTGAGGCTGTGTCTGGACTGGTAGGAACTACTGGGGCATTACGTTTTTACATCCCAAAGATAACATTAATCAATTTTTAGAGTAATTTTAACATTACATATCTTGCAGAATTAGGGGGCTCTCAAAAAGCAGCCATGACCACTGCCTTCCACACATCATTTTATCAATCACTGCTAAAACAGGCAAGCCAAATAAAAATCAATACAGCAATGAGGGAAAAAACCCCAATGTTTTGGACTGAACCATGTGAGCCATTTCTGCTTCTGTCAAGGATTAATTCCTTGGGATAGAAAGACATCTATGCAGGGTAATTATTCAGCATCTCTTTTTGGCTGAAATGCAACTTCTTGGAGGTAAAATAGACTTTTATTCTGAGGAGATGCTCAGTAAACTAGTGAAGAAGCAAGAGCCTGAAAAAATATCCTACCACTTGCTCTGTTGAAATCTACAGAGATTATGTACTTGGCAGCATATCCTGGACTGAAGAATCTTGGACTCATTAAATCTTTCCCGTGCCAGCCAAGATGGGGAGACAAGGCTGCATGCCTAGTGTCAGATGCAGGCGTATCTCATATGAAAACCTGTTTATTTCTGTATTTTAGTGCTCTAAGTTTGCCAGAGAAAAGTGATAAAAACATAAGTTTAAAGTTGTTTGTTTTAGTTTGGGGGTTTTCATTTTGTTTTTTGACTCATGCCATCTTTCTGCAAATTTCCAAATACTTTGTGAACTTGTGAAATGCAGCCTGTTTCCTACAAGGGTTCGTATGGCCCCAGAAAAGAGAGAGTTATGCAACTTAGTCTCTGAGTAATTTTTTATTCTGCATGTAGTGATAATACAGAAAATACTATGTGGTGGTGAAGGCAGGAAAAATACAAAATCAGCCTCTCAACACGTGATTTATTCCAGGTGCTGTGTTGTAGCTATAAATAAAAGGTGTTTTTTAGAATATCAGCCTACAAACAACCTAATAAGCAAAGTGCTGTTTTTACCAAATGCTTTTGAAGATTTCACTTTTTTGGCAAGTATATACTGTAAAAATAATATATTCTTTTTAATACTGTAATTTCTGTTATTTTCAAATCTCCTAGCAATTTCTAAAAGGCCTAAAAATTCCCTCAGTTGTAAGACATCCTTGAAGACTGTTAGTTTTGTTATATGCAGAATGCTACTATTAGCTATGCTATTAGTTGTAGTATTTGTCTTCTGAGAAGACACTTATACAAGTGGAGTTTCTGATAACTAACTGTTGGCCTCTTCTGGGAATACCCTAAGGCATGAAATAATCAAAAAGCCTGACAGTATGTCAGTAATGAAGTAACCAAACAACTTTGTATTTGTGGAGCAAATCATACAAGATAAAATGTGACCCTAGTGGTTCACTTAAGTTCTGGTTGCCTGGTTAAATTTGAATGGAGGCAGCAGCTGCAATTTGAATTCTCTTACTTGTCATGCAGATTCTATAGAGTACAAAGCTATTTTCTGAAAATGTTCCCAAAACTACTTCTGTAGACTGAAAAAAATTACTGACTACAGCCAACAGCTTAGAATGAGGTCTGGGACGTTAAATACGTATTTCATGAAATACAATTACCTATCCAGTCTGATAGCTGTTCTTAATTAATGATCCTGTGCCGTGTAAGGACCAGATAACACTCTGGAAAATAAAAATTATTTAGTTTTTTTATCAATAATTAAATCACAATGCTTTGCAAATGCACAGGAACAGGAGACAATACACAAAGTTTATCCAGAGTGGCTGGGAAACAGATTAAAGACCATGGCTTGTTCCTGGTTTCAGTTGACATACAGGCCTCTCTCACCGACAAGCAGGTAAGTCTTCTGGTATGTTTTACAGAACAGATGGGATGCAAATAACATTTTAACCACTTTAACTATGAGCACTAGTCAACTGAATAGACTGTTGAAAGAACAAAAGATAGGGCAGTGTTAGAGAAGGTTGTTGCAAGTATCTTAATATGTATAATAATGTGTCTTAATAAAATAGCTTGTTCCTACCTCTTTTCTAATTGTGTTGCAAATGCAATAATAAATAAGCTGTTTTATGACTAAATCTTTTGGTTCATTACATCCCATGCAGGTGTTTTGCAACACAATTTTCCTTAAGAGAGCTATCTAAACTTCGAAGGTGACTTCTGTTCTGTATTTTGTTCTACTGAATGCTGGTTCCATGAGAACTGATCTTACCGTGCAGATTCCTTCTGACAGAAACAATGGGGCACAGTTAAACAGTCTGCTGGGCAACCCACACGAGGGGATGGCTGTCACCTTGCAGCCCTCATGTCCCTGTGTTCCAGAGCCTCAATAGCAATAGTCGCTAGCAGAATCCTCCCTCAAAGTTCGTTTTTGGCTTCAGACTGAAATAGACTTTGGGATGTAAATTCCTCATTTGGATTGTAATGCTTCTAATGTTTTAACATATTCAGGGCAACGGGAGCAGTTCTCAGAATTTTAGCACACAGCAGAGTGACTAGATTTTCAACAGAGTTTCTGTAGTTCGGAGAGCTACTGTCCTTTGGGGGTTTTGCTGGGGGTAAAAAAATCCCTTCTGAAAGCTGTGTACTGACTGCCATTAATGCCGAGTACAGCAGCAGAGCGAGTGCTGGCTGAGGTGGTGCTGGCTGAGGTGATGCTAGTGTGACTTCAGGTATATTTTTGTACTGGGGAGCAAACCCATCCTTGTAGAGTTGCTGCAGTGAACACCACAGTAGAGACCTTTCCTTGTGTTCTTGCAGGCAGTGGCAGATAAACCGCAGAAATGTGGTGGGGCGGCACACAAGATACTTGTATGAGGTTCAGTAAGGCAAGGAGCCGGGTCCTGCACTTGGGTTACAACAACCCCGTGCAGCACTACAAGCTGGAGGAGGAGGGGCTGGAAAGCAGCCGAGTGGAAAAGGACGTGCGCGTGCAGGTTGACTGGCTGAACAGGAGCGAGCAGTGTGCCCTGGTGGCCAAGAAGGCTAAGGGCATCCTGGCTTGTATCATCCATAGTGTGTCCAGCAGGACCAGGGCAGTGATCGTCCTCCTGTACTCGGCACCGGTGAGGCCACAGCTTGAGTAC
>JAWWLV010000121.1:35559060-35649087 GCA_035041135.1 Platyrinchus mystaceus | reverse complement strand
GTAGGTAGACCTGACTTAAAGGCTCTCTTATTTAAACAGGGCCAGTTAGTCTTTATTATAACTTTTTCTTTTTTTTCTCTTTTTTTTGAAGACAACCCCACCTCATGTGATTGGCCAGTTAGATAAACTTCTTAGAGAGGTAAGCCAGTGTATAATACATAGCACAGTGTGCACAGTTAACTAAATCAGCATTCAGGAATGTGAAGAGTTTTTCTGAGTAGTCCAAGAAGATTGCTAAAAAATTATTTTTTTTAATATTATTTTTCAGCTGCATGTAGAAAATACGAAACTTGCTTTCAAAGATGAATAGTGAAATTCAGGTGTCTGGAACAAACCTGTTTAAATAGTGAACTCTGTTTTTATTTAAATTTGAGCTACCACTGAAGTGGTTTACAAATCTGAGTTAGGGGAGGAAAAGGAATACAGGCAACTGTTGACTTACAGCATATTGAGTTGAGAACATACTGCAATTTGTCAGCAAATTGCAGTTGAAATAAGTTCCTTAAATCTTTTTTTTATTGATTTGGATGTCTAAGGATAGAAAAGTAGTAGATAAGCAATATTGGTATTAGCAGATGTCGTCTGTTCTGTGTATAGAGCTTTTATTTCACTACTGAAAATTATGTGTTATTCAGTTATGTAAGCATAAAAGTACATTTCTAAAGGGATTTTAAACTTCTAATTTATTTTCATATTTGTGGATGTTTGTGTAAAATAAGGTTTCAACTTTGGATGGTGTATTGGAAGTTCGAAATGAGCACTTTTGGACATTAGGTTTTGGCACTTTGGTAAGTTATGTCTATTGTCTTTTTAGCCTCTAAAACGTAAGTTGTCAGTTACTACTTTAAACTTTTTATTTAAATAAAAATATTTTTTCTAAAATCTTAACTATAAAAAAATTGATGGAGTCAGTACACAGTCCTTGTGCTTTAGTGCAAAACTTCTCTTCCCCCGCCCTTTATATTTTTTAAAAGCCTTGCTATTGGGTAATATTATTAATGTGTACTGCAGTTCTGGATTAAAGCATGCATTTTGCAACTGTAGAATTTCTTTTGTATTTTGGCAGCGAAGAAAATCCCAAACAATAGTAAAGACGTTTTTCAAATGCTGTGTTAGTGTAAATTGTCTAGGAAGAGAGAAGAAAACTGTAACCCTTGAGGTACCAAAAATCTATAGTAGACAGTAGAATTGTATTTTTTCAGCATTTCTGGGGGAGAAGGTAGAACAAAATGAGTAGAGTACTGATAAAAAAAAAGAGAAGTGTGGGGGTTTTTTTTGTTTGGTTTGGAGTTTTGTTTGTTTGTTTGGTTTTGGTTTTTGGTTTTTCGTTGATACAGAATGATCACAGAGAACTTGGTTATTCATAAGTTGATGCAGGGATGTTGTACAACTGGAAAATTAATACTCATAAGATATTTGTCTACTTCTGAATTCTTCCAGTATGCTACCCTTTTTTAAAAAAGAAAAAGGCTGCAGTTCTACTTGCTGATGTGAAAAAAGCTTTCAGTTTACTATTCTGTCACCCAAAATACTGAATCACAGCATTGTTGGATTGATGATGGATATTTACAAAAACTTTGTATACATATTTAGCTATTTACATCTTCCAGATTTTAGTAGAAATGTCCTGAGACCTGGATACGTTTTCAGCTGCACCATCTGACATAAAAATGGCTTGTACAGCACAAACTGTGAACCGTGTTCTTTATTAAATATGTACTGAAAAAGCATGTGAGGGGTTCTGTGTTGTGTCCTGCTCTCTTCTGCAGCAGTAGATCAAGGTCAATGAGACAATGTTACTGAGAGGAAGTCAGGGGGAGCCTGCAGTTACATGCACATTTAGAAAAGGCTCTAGGCCTGAGCTCCACACAGCCATTGCCTCTGTTCTTGCTAATGGTCCCCATTTGATCCTGTTTGCCATGCACATTGTCCTCTTGGCTGCTCCAACACCACCATGATGACACTTTTGCCTCAATTTGGCATATGAAGTTTGTCTGCACTTTGTTCTTCTTTTGAGCCATTTTTAATCCCCAACCATTGCCTTTCCTGCCATCACATATTGTATTGTATAGTCTGGTTTTAAGACTCAGTTTTCTTGAATTATGATCTTGATACATTCATAAGAGATCAAAGCATTAGGAAAGATCAAAATGTATCTTAATTATGGAATTATGTATTAAGGTTCTTAATTTAGTCAGTAGTCTCCACTACAGAAGGTCTTGCCATGATTCTCTGCAGGACAACTTACTTCTTCTTGAATGTGTAGAGAGAATCTTTATTGAAGTAACAATTAACAGCCAACGTATTTTTATCACTTTCTAGGCTGGATCAGTACATGTCCGAATTCGGAGAGATGCAAATGAACAAATGGTACTCGCTCATGTCACTAACAGATTATACACATTGGTCTCTACTCTGACTGTTCAGATTTTCAAAGATGACTGGATCAGACCTACCTTATCATCTGTGCCTATTGCAAACAATATTCTGAACCTTTCGGATCATCATGTTATTCCAATGCCATCTCTGAAGGCTGTTGATAATTTGAACCCTGTTACGTCCACTCCAGCTAAGCCCAGCAGCCCACCGCCAGAATTTTCTTTTAACACACCAGGCAAAAATGTGAGTCCAGTCATTCTTTTAAACACTCAGACAAAACCCTATGGATTGGGCTTTAATCATGGATCCACACCCTACAGCAGTGTACTCAATCAAGGACTTGGAATACCGGGGATGGGAGCAGCTCAAGGATTCAGGACTGGTTTTACAAATGTCCCAAGCAGATATGGAACAAACGCTCGTGGTCAGCCCCGACCATAATAAACACCATTATTTATTGTACTTAAGGGTATTGACTTAATTCTTTTATTACCCAATTTTTATAAACATTTGGAATGTCAGATCATTCTAAATGGCTGGGAACAAGTGCATTGTTCATATTCATGAAATGGTTAAATTGCAACTTTTTTCTTCACATCAGCCTGTGTAATGCCACAGATATTTTCCAGACTTATGATACTTTACAAGTAGTTTTTATAGGGTGTCTATTTCTACTCATCTTTTTATCCACTGTTCTTCATTCATCCAAGAATGTATTGAGACATAGCACAACTCCGTAAGAGAGTAGAATTGTGACCAGGTAGCATTTTTTTTTCTAATGAGAATTGCTTACTGAATGCTGAATAGCTGAGAGAATAGGAAATGACAGAAATACAAGTCCCAATTTTCAGAGATGTTTTGATTGATGTATTAAGCCATCTTTTGGCAAAGTCACAATTAGCTTTTGGTTGCAGAAATCCATCAATATTCATATTTTGGCCATTGTGAAGACAATCTGGCATTTCAGATTGTAATTAATTTTGTGAGACCATGTTTTTACATTTTTATTGATGCCTTTATAGAAATTCAGATGGTTCAGCAACCATTTTCTAGTTGTAAGTATTTCATATTCATCTCTGATATTTCTTCCTTTTTGATTTAACTGCAAAATTATCTAGCAATATACTGGGAAATAAAATACTTAAAACTTAAAAGATTTTACAAGCACCTCTTTTTTACAATTAACCCTGTTTAGGATACAGAGCAGATGACTGTATTGTTTCTGAAGCCAGTATTTCATTTTTGACTATGGAAAGTATTCTGTGATTTGATTGTGACTTTGTATTTTTCCTCTTTGTATTTTTTCTGTAGTTTCAGGGGGAAAAGTATCTTTATATTCCTGGTTTATATCCAGAGTGCAGGTCGGTGATCGCTGACAGTTCTTAGTCACTGCTGGAGTGCTTGACCGTTGGGGCACCCTTGGAACAAGATCACCTAACTTGTCTCTGCTTTTGCATTACTGTTCTACTGTACATCTAGGTGGCCATATTTCTTCAGGGCCTTTCTCAGAGAGCTCTTCCCTCTGATTGTTGTCTTTTAATTCACTGCTCTGACAACAGGGAAAGGCCTTTTAGAAATACTTCAATTTTTTTCTGTTCTCCTGTGTGGTATCTATCTTATAATTGCTCCTCTGCACATTCTTTTGCATCTCTTGGCTGTTGAGGAATGGGTTGCCCATTCGTGTTGTTTCACTTGCAACTCAGGGTGCTATATATTGGCTTACACCTTGTTCATTTGTATACTAAGTGGTCTCTCCATTTGTACAAGGTGGTTACATGGAGCTGTAGTATCTCAGGGATTCCAAAGATATTATGTTACCTGAAGATAACGGATGCGATAGAGAAATCATTTTCTTGTACAACTGAGTGGAGAAAACAGCCTTCATTTGAATTTTAAAGATCTGTGGCCTCTTCACACTGGCTGAGGATTTCTTTTTCTGCATAAGAACACTGCATTCCTCTTTTTTTTTTCCCCCTCCCTCTCCATTACCTGTGTTTCTCCAGCCAGTGCATGGAGAAGGGCATCATTCTTGCAAACTCTTGTAAAAGCAAGGTGACATTCTGCATTATGGCATCTTGTGGGGATATTTTAGGCTGGGGGTAATGTCCAGACTGCCACTGGGATACAGTCCATGTAAGTTACAAGTAGGGAATCTAGTTCTGTACTTCATTTGCAGCGAGAGTGACAATTTCATTGCTGTTTTAGAAAATGTAAAGACCTGGAAAACTTGCATTTAAAGATTACAATGAACTTATAAAGATGGCTCTGTTTTTATGAGGTCAGAATTAACTCAGTAGTTGCCTCTGTTTCATTACCCTGTCTTTCTGTGTAGTCTGTTACACCTGCCATTGCTGCATGGAAATTCACTGAAGTACAGAACACTTGAACAGATTCTCTGTACCTCTTGGGTGCTGAACTAGACTGCACTTTCTACAGCATCTGCAACACCTTAGAGCCAGCAGAATGTTTACAATATACTACTCTTGTGTGGCCTATTTGAGAATTGTTCCTTACTCCAGTGTCATAACCAAACGCACCCTTTTTCTGACATTTTCAATACATTGTATTATATTGATTGCATGCCCTCTTGTTTTTAGTAGAAAATTAAAGCTCCATTTTACGAAGCTGATCTTTGATTTAAAATGAGAAGGGGGAACGAGAATCCCAGAATTCTGAGTGCAATATAATCACTTCAACAAAAATATTTTTCAGAGTGGTTGTTTACAGTATATACACATGTGCAGATGATAAAGATTCTTTTAGAGATTAGAATAGCTTTTTAGCTGCTTTATTGTTGTGAATATATTAAGAATATTTGTTAAATCAGCACAGAGTAAAATGTCTCCTTTTATACGAGGAAAATAAAATCAGTGTAATTCTTAAATAACAAGGAAAACGTGGTAATTTGTGTACAAGATTTTATAGTTATCTTTTTATATATATTGATTGTTTAAGTGATGCTCTGGGGTAATACATCAGTCTCAGTGAGCAGATGTGTCAAACTTCAGAACTGTTTTGATGGGTCTGCTACCAGTGTTCATTGGGTCCTTGGAATAATTCTGCAGAATTTTACTGCATTTTGTCTTTAACTGTATTTTGCTGTTAGGTGGTCACAATCGAAATGTTTATTTGCTATGTGGTGAATAAGAGTTGCTAATTTATATCATCTTCATTCCTAATGACAGGAATACTGCCCCAGCTAGAGAGAAAAGAGGACTAGTACTTGCTGTCATTTGTCTGCCAGAGATTTTGGCATTGTTACTCCCTTAAGTTTTTCCAACTTAATTGAACAGAAAAACTTCGCTTTTAGGTAAATGCATCAATTAGAGAGTTTGAGGGGCATGTACCATTATTTAGACTAAAGATTCTTGTGGGAAACTGCACTGTCCTGATAGAAAAGAAGCCAGAGCACCTTTTTTTGCAGCTTTACATGTTGAGTTTTGACTCTTGAGCTCATTCAGTTCTGCATTCCCTTTACCCAGATAATAACCACATACACCTTTGGGAGGACAAAGCCAGTGACAGCATCTTGTGGATGGTAGACTGATGATTTTTATTCCCTTCCCATTGACTGAGATGTGACAAATCCTATTCAAGGAGAGAACCTGTGCAGCAATTCTGCTGATGAGATTATATGAAGTTGCTCTTTTGATTTTTGTCCCCTGCTGCCACCACCAAACAGAGACAGAAACTATGCAGGGATAGGTTCTTCGATATAAACCCTGTGTCTGAATTCTGAATTGATTATCTGTCATGTGCTTGTCCAGACCCTATGGATCTCTGATACTTGGTCATATTCAGCGATGAAACTGAGAGTAGAAGAGATACCAGTCCTGGTCTTTTCACTTGTTTTTTTTTCTCTCTGGGCATTTTATCAAATGGCTTTGACTTTCTCCTACCTGCTTGTTCTTCCCTGCCTTAGTAGCCATGAGAACCCACCTTGCAGTAGTCTTTGCTTTACTGACTACTTCAGGTTCTTGCACTTTTGCGAGTTTAGATTCTTGGACTCACATGGTTACTGGGTTGATGTAAATTTTCCTTCCAGCAATTATTTTTTAAATGACAGAACATATAAATTATGAAGATGATGACCCTCCCCTCTTTAAATAAACCTTTCCAGGGCTTGCATCCAGCTAGGAGATGACCCTCTTTTCCTGTACCCAAAAGAACCAACCCCAAAACCCAAGGTGGGGGGTGGGGGAAAAAGGAAGCCTTTTCATGTTCACATTTTGAGAAACATTGAATCGTATTTCACCAAACTATATCTCATTTCTTTGAACTGAGTAAATTTGGTGTACTAATGGTTAAGTAATGGTTTCAACTAAGTCTTAATAGAGATTTAAAAAAAAAAAAGCCTTTTCCAGTTATAACAACCCTCTGATCCAGCATTTCATAATTAAGCCTATTTTAAGGTAGCTCTCAAATTCTTGAAGAAGCAGAGGAGCAGTGCACAGTGCAAATGTGTACTGCATTTTTCAGAAGCCCTGTAAAGTATAAAGTACCACAAAAGTTCAGCAGAATAAATCAGCCACACAAACTCATGTTTAATATTGCTGTATATAGCCATCCTGTTACCTTTTTTCGCCACGGAGGAGGGTGCAGAGGGTGCCTTATATTGCTCAGAGTATTCAAACTTTAAAAGATTTAATTTCATTTTTTAGACTATTTTCTCATGGGCTGCAGTAGAGGAGGATATGATTGCAAAGAGTTCAAATAGCTCTGATATATTCACACAGAGGTACAGTAATACCTGAAAATAAACACACCTGTCCAGCTTTTTAGAATTTTCATTGTATTCTGTTTCAGAAGTTGCATGCAAAACAAACATTTCTCACAAATGTTTAAGTGATGGGAAAACATAAAATGCATTTGTTTCATCTTTAGCAATCAAAATCAGATGGAATTTCATTTTCAGGCTATCCTGTAATACTAAAATTTTACAAATTCTCATTGCTGTAAATGTGTATTTCTGTTACAACTTTAAAATAGGGATATAAATATTGTCTTAGGCTCAGAAATGTTTGCTTTAGGAAAATGGTAAAATACAGGCCAAATCTGACATCCTGACATAAGTCCCCATGGCTTATCTTCACTTTAAGTCTCTTTGCTCAGGATAGAACTTTATAAAGGAAGAAGTTCAGAGGAGTAAAATACTGACTTGTTTTCTCTCAGTTCATCTTCCGCCAGCTTGATAATTTTATTTTTTTCTTCAAATGCTCTCATCTTTTTCTCACCAGTGGAAACCATAATTCTGTGAGTAGCTTTTGAATACTGTTCTTCTGGCTTTCACTGATTTCATTCCAGGCTTTCTTTTTGCCAGTGTTACACTAAATTTATTGAATAATTCCAGTAAGGAATGTAAAAACACAGGCTTGCTAACTTGGTGAGTATCTTTTTGGTGCCTTAACAGCTGTTTTGCTTCTAAAAGTCATTTTATTTTTGATAGCACTTTGCCTTTAAAATTTAGATAAAATGATAATTTCTAAAGTGACCACTTGCCTAGTATGATTATTTCTGTTGTGATTTGTATTAAAAACAGCAGGTGGGTGGGGTTTTGGGGTTTTTTGGGGTCAAATTGTGAATGATTCTCTCGTGATCGAATGGTGTGTGCTGGGGCATTGCTCCCACACACGACCTGATCTCTTTATACCTCCTGTGTTGCAGTCAAAGCACAATGGAACCTCCCCCCACCTTCCTGTTAGCATCACTCCTCACCACCATTCTCCATCAAAAAGTATCCAACAAACAATTTGGGTATTGCTGTTTCCTGGTGGCCTGCTGTCCACGGAGCCCTTGCAGCCCTCTTTGTAGGGGAAGGAGGAGAGGGAGCAGAGAGGATTAAAAATCACATCCCATTTCAGGATGAGGTGGTTTAGTTCAGCCCAAAATAGAAGTCTGTTTTAGTGTGATCTTTTAATGTTTCTTTTGATAACATGGCATACATATCCATTGCTGAACACTGCAAAAGTTGGTCACACCTTGTAAAACCTGTATCCAACACTTAAGTTGGCAGGCATTCCTTCCTGGGATCATAATATATTGTGACGAAACACTTAAGTTGGCAGGCATTCCTTCCTGGGATCATAATACGTGACAAAAACCAGTGCTAACAATCTGGAAAAACTCTGGGTTTTTTTTTTTTATTCAGAGGTAAGACATGGAAAGATCAAATTCTTTCCAGGCTGAACCAGTTCTTATTTAATGCTCTCTTGTTTGGCTACATGGAACACTGGGCCAGGAACAGCTGAATCAATAATCAGTCTAGCAAAAGCTATCTTATTTTTCTTCGCTTTACTGCTCTCCAGTTCAATTAAATAGCAAATGTGAAGGTGGGCAAACAGTATTTAAAATGGAGTACAATTTGTTGACGTTTTGTCTATCACAGGTTGAGATACTCCAGTACAAACACTTGCAGGATTTTGTTGAGATTGTCGATAGTGGTTTTGTCAAGGTTTTCTTCTGTGTCCTCCATGGTATGCCATACTGCAGGAAAAGGGGATGGAATCAGATGTAGGACTGGAACCCCTATGAAAAGTGAAATTTGGAGAAGAAATATTGGAGAAGTTCTGTTAAGCCAACTAATACATCACCATATAGCAATAGAGTCAGGTAACTACTTAATGAACTTGCTTTATAGGGTGTGTCACTGCAGCTTCCTTTTACCTTCTGAAGCTTGTGACTGCATCCTGTCATTAAACTGTGTGTTCCCTAAAACTGTCACCTTCCTTTCCTTTGACTACTTTTGCCTCCTTTTATTTTTAAGGCACCTGTAGTTACTTGTTGGGGTTTTTGTTTGAGATTCTTTTCATTGTAGGATATTTAGGGCCACAGAAGGGCAGAGAAACAACTGCAGCTCCTCAAACTGAAAACTGATTACCATGACAGTGTTAAGATGGAGCATTTCTGAAGCATTTTTTTAGTTCTCTCCATAAATGGTCTCTTACTTTTGCTCTGTAAAATAGAATCACTGTTATCTTCAGATAAGGAACTTCCACTTGATTATATCACTGTATACATTATATATATATAAATATATATACATATGCATCAAGCCACCTATACATACTGACTAGTGTGGTATGTAGTGATATCCCGCTAGATCAAGGTCACTTATCTTTGTAGGACACTACTGCTGACAGAAATTTCCATTATCTCCACGCCATTGAAGCTGTGTTCCTGCAAAGTGATGATGGGTATGTTTTATTGCTGCCTTTTTTCAGATATGTTTTTCAAAGCTGTAAAGTTGGATTCAGAAGCCTCAAGTTGGGGCAAATAAGCTTGAAAAACAGGATCATATGCACTTGTTAATTCAGTAAATGATGCATTTCTTACCGAACACATACTTTAAAATACAAGAACTTCTGGTACCTCTTAATAAAAATGGAATGTGGTCATCTTCAACCAAGCCTCGATGTAAAGTACTCTGGAAATACTGTCCTTCAACACGGTGATTCTTCAACAGATTCATGTTGTGTAGCTTTTGCTCTGTAATGCACAAGAACAATGAGGCACGTTAGCAGATCTGAATTATTTTTCCTCTCACAAGGAAGCTTTTTCCATCAAAAAAGAAAAAGGAGTTGGTGACTGTCTTTTGCATTTGTTTAGTACTTAGACCTCAAGATTGGTACTATTACCATCATTTTACAGGAGTACTAAAACACAGAAGTGACGCAGTTCCCAAGAGTCACAGAGTGACAATCAGTAATGGACTCTGTTTTGTGGCTTCCGAGTGTCTGGGAGTCTTCCTCAGTTGTTTTATTAATTAAATATCAAAATCTTCATATAGGTTTAAGATAAACCAAATTTAACATTTACATTAGTAAATGTTATTACTGTAAACTAGAAAATTGATCTAAAAATCTGATTAATACAGGACTTAATACACTTAGAAACGACACACTGCAGTTTGAAATTCATCCAAAGCCCACATCCCTCTGCTTACCAATTGCTTGAAGCCTCTGAAACCATCGAGTAGTGTTTGGAAAATAATTGGGAAAGACTGGGTTTGGTGCACCAATTAAATCCAGTAGTACAAACAGGTCCTACAGAAGAAAGAATCTTTAATACAGAACTCTTTCCCACAACACTACCAACAGCAATGAAACTTCTTGGTTCCTGTATAGGTCATGACCAGGTCTTTGCTAGCTCTGGCCAAACATCTGGCTTTTCTACCATGGTGCCTGAGAAGAATTTACTAGCAGAACATTATTCCAAACTGACACATTTTGCTGTCTTTCTAAGGAGGGAAAAACAGGCTATTTCTCTGTTCCTCCAGATGAAGCAGGCTGCCTTACTTTGTTTGCAGTTTGTGTGTTATATCCCTTTAAAAGAAAAACTATGGTAGGTGGGGAGAAAGAAGAGGAAATTGCTTCTTCCCCTGAGAACAACAAAGTCTGTCAAGGGAAAGCCATTTTATGAGTCACAAGAAGCAGTGACAGAAGTGGCTCAGCAGTGGGTAGGGAATGTAGAAGGGAGCAGACAACCAGAATGTTAGTAGGAATCAAAGGGAAACAGAGATTGCTGTAACTTAGCACTGAGCTAGGGGAAATTTGTTCATAGGCCAATACTATGTCTGTGCTCTTTCCTTATCACTTTGAATTATCTTTCCTGAAGAAGGTCAGTATCCTAGTTTACATTCTAAAAATTTGTGTATTTTGATTTTTCTATGACTGCTCCTCATACTTGCTTGGGCAGGTCTAAGGAGATTCATCTGAAAAGCTCTTGCCAACTCTGTATTTTATTATATCTCATAAGCCTGCTTCTTCCTTTAACTTTGGAGGGTTCATGGTTTCTTGGGAATTTGGCCAATTACCTACAAATTAAATATTTAAAAAAATGCAATTTACTGTTACTCATTAAGGAGGTGAAAGCCACTTACTATGCCCTGCAGCTGATTTGTAGTTGAACCAGGTGGATGTGGAGTAGATACCATTTTTTGAGCTAAGTGTTTAGATCCATAGAGGGAATCAGAAGGGGACCACCGGACAAAGGCTTCTTCACCATCAAAAAAAATGAGCTGAAGTGAAAGGTCTGGTCTTGAAGTTGAGCTGGTCTGTTGGAGGAATTCAAAAGTAAAATAACTGGCCGGAACATTAAATAAAGGACAAATACTGTAGCCACATAAGGAACATCAGTAAGGGTGTATTTTCAAGGTCCCTGATGCAAACCTTCCTTTGGCTGTTAAGCACATTATGGTGCAGTGATGGTAGCAATTTATGTAGCATGGTGACACATTCTCCAGTCTTGTAGCATTTTGGTTCTAGTTAAAAGTTTCATTTCTGACTTTAGCAGACATGAGCCGAGTGTTGAGACAGGTCTGCAAAACCAGGTCACAGAAACTTTTATCTCAAATAATGAGGAGATGTGTCAGTAACAACACTGGATGGAGTGCTAATATAACTTGATTGTGCCACAAGGATTAATATAATTGCTACAGCTGTGCATCAGTGGAGGGGAATTATGTATTTGTGGAATTGGTGGTTCTTTGAGGAACAAAGAGCCTTTTTTCATTCATGAAAAGAATGACCATTTTTTTCAGGGGAACTTGCAATCACTGAGGCAACTTTACCCCAGAACCAAAGCAGAGAGTGTGGAGTAGATATGCCCTTCCCTTTCAACAACCAAAAATATCACAGCACTAAAAACTGAGGATATTTATGATAAATGTATTTAAGGTCACAAAAGAGACATCTCTGTGAAATTTCTTTCCCATGTCCCCTTCTCTCTCTGTCTTCTATATGAAGCCTTGTTTGAACTGTAAGCACTTCCTACTAACTTACAACATGGCTAAACCCAGTCAGGTTCCACTAAATGAACAGTTTGGGGAACTGTAGTCTTCGCAGTTACTATAAATATTTTAACCCCTCTGAATTAACACTATTTCAAGTGAAATTGCATGATGTGGTTAAAAAGGTGGAGTCACTGGCAGCAGTCATGTCCTGTATGGGCTACAACTCCCAACTAGCTGGAGCTGATCCAATATAAACAGTAGTGGAGAACTCTAAAATGTCGCTCACGCAGGCAAGATGATATTGATTATGCTCACAGTGATCTATTGATTAATGGCAGTGGTTTGCTGCCCTTTGTCCTTTGCACAGGACAGAGGTCTTTTGACAGCAGTAATTTTGTGTTACGTTCTGGAGGAAACTATCCATGCCATTTGAGTTTTAGAAAGTATTTGTATTATTATTGCTGTTTAACGCATTTTAATAACATAGAGAGATGTCTTTGCCTATTAATTTTAAATTTACTTTATATATAACTGGAGAAACATCAAGGTAAAAAATCACAGCTTCAAATCAAATAGATGTGGATGAAAACATAACAAAGTCTGTTGTGCTACCATGAGTAGAGCAAAAAGGTCATAGCTAATGTATTAAGCAGATGGATCCCAAAGTATATTTTTAACAGACTGTACAAATGGTAGCCTGTGCAAAGTAATTAACTGTCCTTTTGTCAAATGCTGTCATCTTACATGAAATACATAAAACAATTTTCATTTTAACATGATGTATTACTAGTGAAAAATGCCAGTCTTTAAAGTCAGTGTGCAAGATGTTCTGTAAATAAGCATCAGGCAAATTTATTCTAAATGAAGCTTCCAAATGAAAGCATATGTATTACAGGAGTGTTTTGTGATTAAAAGTACTGGCATATTCCTAATCTTCTCATTCTTACATATTTGCAGGTCAGTAGGCATCAAATCAGTTTCTGGAAACTGTTGTTGACAAGTAATTGTAATACCTGAGCTGAGTGTATTCCTTACACTTTGTAAAGTGTCCCTCACATTTTAGAGACCTTTTCCTGTGAAAGCTCTGTAAGTGTATGAAAATTATTTTTCTGTAAATAATGAATACTGAACCAGTAGATGGCACTCATGAATCTGTAATCCTACAGATTTGTAATCCTACAAGCTTTTAGACTTCGTAGGCTCAACAGATTTTTATGCCTAGTAATTGCAGCACTTTGAAGCAGATTTTCATAGCATAGGTAACAACAGACTGATAATGTTATACTTGTTTCATAAATAAACTATTCAAATTGATAATACAGGAAGAAAAGCTTGCAATCCTTATGGGATGGAGGGACCTGAGTGTAACTCTCTTGCACAGCAATTAGTTTGTCTGTGTCGCAAAGCAGAATACAACTAAGAAATTTTAAAAATGAAAGATCTGGACTGCAACAAAACTTTGTCAGTGACCCTAGATGTTATTGGATACAATAGGAACTTCTGAGTAGGGTTCTGTGCATTTTAGCTAGAAAGTAGCAAGTCTATGAAATGTATTTTTGATGTAAAAGTTGTAATTTTTTATTGTATATGTTTGTTATATGTACAGATCTCTGTTCTTCTTAAAGTCAATGGGAGTTTTATCACAGACACAACAATTGGAGAACCAGGCATGCAGGCTGTGGAAAGAACGTGCAGGTGCCCTAAGTCCTATTGCTGTTGCAAAAGCGAATGCAAAAGAACCAAGCACACTACCTTGATTAAATGCAGCTTGTTATCCAGGGCACGTGCCAACTCCAGTATCATAGCGCAAGGCACGGCTGAATCAGTTGCTCCTACAAACACTCTCTCCTGCCATTGTTGTCCAAAGAATTTTGAGTCGTAGTGGCAAGCAAGTACTAGATGGCGTTTTGCAGAGGGGTCAAGAGTGCAGATAATATTTGAAAAGGTTTGATATCCATATGGTGTGTATCTCTGAAATGTATCTTCTTCAATTTCCCAACCAGCCTTTAATGTTTGAAGACGGTGCTTGATATGCTGCAATTATAAAAAATAATCAGATCCATATTGCTTGCTTCAGAAAGATGTTGCAGACAAATTGTCATTACCTAATTAATAGTGACACTTAAGCTTATTTCTGTAAGTTCATGATATTTTTAAAGGATAAATTTTATAGCAAAAAATGTAATGTCACTATATAAAATAAGTGACAGCTTTGCAACCTAAGCCTTTGACTGGCTCATTTGCTTTTTACTTTTCCCCTTTGACTCCTGTCTTTGAAGTCTGAAGGTGTTTTGAATTACGGCCCATTAATATGACACATTAAGATCTTGATCTCTGAAATTTCCAGGCCAGTGTTCTTTTCACGTGTAATCAGAGCAGATTTAATGTTTACCTCTTCAAGTCTAAACTCATTTGTGCCCTTAAAACTCAGAACTGGCTGCAGAGACCTTGGTGTGGCTATTTTGACAATTACCACACAGAGATGCCACAGCAGTAAAATAAAAAAAAAAATCCTCTTTGGTTTGGTTGGTTGATATGAGGTGGTTGGGGTTTTTTAGCTTCTGTGAGAAATCTACCTTTCAAGTGACCTAAGTTGTTTAAAAGGCTATAAGAGATGGCTTGATTCCTTTAAATTAAAGAAGGAATTAAACATTTTGGAACAACATTTGAAAAATCAAATCCTCTAAGTGTAGCTCATGTAAAGATAAGAAGACAGTGAATCTGTAAAAGATATAATTTATTTTAGTTATCTTCCTACTAAAGAGAATACCTCTAACAACCCCAGTTATACTTCATCCAGAGTTCCAGCTAACTCTTATTAGAGGGACATCTCTGTTTCTCTGTTGAGCTCTGTTATTTTTATGGGTCCCTAGAGTGCTTCTTCAAGGCAGATTCCTCTCTCTTTAAGTAAATGTTAGGAAAAGCCTCGAAGGGGAAGATAGACTTTGAAGACTTGTTCTGCTCTTAGTGAAGTCAGTGGGAATATTGCCATGTATTTTAGTGCTAGAACAAACTTCCATTTTGTTTGTGGTCACCCACTGAGAGCTTTTATGGCATTGTATAGTCTATCAGCTATCAGTAGGCAGAGCAAAGGATGTCTGTTATGGATTAAGGGAAATATATAAGCCTGGATGGAGTTTCCAGTGTGCATTAGCCATGGTTGGCACTAGCCTTTTACCCTAAAGGAGTCTGATGATTTTTCTGTGTCTCAACAAAGAAGCGTCATCCATTTCAAACTCCAATGTGCTTTGACAGTGGGGGACTCTTCTTTTTTTCCTTTGGTGGGGGGGTCTAATTTAATACGTGCTGTTACCTTCTAACAGAATGATCCTATTTTGAACGTGATTTGTGGTTTTCTAGCCTAGGCTCAGCTATTTTTTTGTTTTTCTTCCTTTTCCCCTTTTCATTTGGCTGCTTTCCAGAGTATCACTGAAGAAACCACAAAACTAAATCTATAGAGATATGTGCGCGCACACACAAAACATAAAGAGGCTGCATTTCTGCAGTCTACCAATTGCAGAGTGGCGAATAAATTTATGGTAGTTAGAGCTGTCTTAGAGCTGTTGAGTCACTGCCTAAAGGGTAGATGAAGGCTAGTGAGATGTTGTGAATGTCTTCTAGTAAACTCAGCTGTACCACTGTTTGTCTCCCGCTTGGCTAATGCAATCCAGAACCAGCATGACACACTGTCCTGAAGATGCCCATGCTGTGAGCACAGAGCAGAGGTGCTGACCAGGCAGCAACCCAATTATGTGGCAACTCCTTGTGGCTCAAACACAGTGTGCTGGAGCCTTTACTGGCTTGGGGCCAGCTGTAATTGGGCACGTTAGCCCAGAATTAGCACACTGCTGTGCTTGGGCCAGTGGAGTGCGCATGGTATGTGGACAAGTTCTGCACTTTGTTGTGCCAACAATTTCATCTGCCTGCCTGTTTGGGCCCCTCTGATCCCTTTTTTTGTTGATACATCCATCTGAAGGAACACTTCAGAGGATTTAACAGCACAGGACACTTCTGGAAAAAGCGGGCGGGGGGGTGTGTCATGTATTTTATCCCCATGCATGGTCTCAGGGGATTTGAACCAGTGACCAAAAACTTGCTCATGTGAGGGAAAGGACAATGGTTGTGTTGTACTTTGGATACCAAACCCGAGACAAACTTTTTAATTTAAAAAAAAAATTAAATTTTTCATCATGCTATGCAGCCCTGGGAAATAATGTCAGCTAAAGTGCAAGCTGTTTCATGTAGGCTCTATGCAGTCTAGACTTGAACAATGATAGAGTTCATCCTACTGAATGAAAGGAATGTGACTGTCCCTTTAGTGGTCACCAGAGGCGTTACCAGAATATAAATAATAGATGTTCTTAGAGGTTTTCGGGAAGTGTTGTCTTACCTGTCGTACGAAATAATTTCCCGGTGATCCTGGGTATCTTTCTATCAGGATAGGGCGCAAATCGTTCTGCCACATTTCAGAAATATCTGTGTTTGCCACAACCTTTTGAATAGCATCAGAACCTAAAATTCTTGGTTGGTGAGAATACTGTAGGAGGCAGAGAAAAAAAAGACTGCTATAACTATTGCTAGACCTTTTTAATCATAATTTTCTTCAGAATTAGAGTAAATGTGACATATTGTGCTAGTTTGATTTACTCACAACAAAAAGTAATTTTAAAAAGTTATCACTCTGAAATAATTTGCTTAATCTTTTATTTCCAGGCAAAATATACTAGTATTAAAAATATGTGAGAAAGTTCTACATACCAGCTAGCTGTAACACTTCAACCTATGAATGGGTTCTCTGTTTCCTAATAGCTTAATTCTACATACATACAGTCATGTCTGCAACCATGCCACCTTCAACTGAAGTTTCTATTGAGACAAACACAAGAAGCTTTGTTTCTAGTGGTAATGTTTAGCTTTATGCCATGTCTATGTTATGAGGTGCAGTACTGCAAAGAAATGCATAAGGTATCTCATTCCCAGAGAGAGTGAAGCTGTGTCATTGTGGCCTCTGCCCACAGCAGTGGTATGAGTGTGACTGCACAGCACGGTGTGGCACATTTGGGGCTGTACGTCAGCTTGGTGGCACATGGCTTAACCTCAGAACTGACAGCTTGTCTCCTGTGGCAACCACTAGCATGTTAGCTATCTCCCACGGGACTGCCTTTCTGTTGCCCAAGCACCAAACTTTAGGGCTATTTCGGGTGACCCGGAGTGCTGGAGGCATCCTCATGGGGCTGCCAAATGCACGTCTTACATGTCAACACCCTGTGCTGTTCTGGAGTGGTAGCTGAATGCCAGATGGGATACCCAGGGGTATCTCAAATGCCCCTTTGGACACCTGGTTTGAACATCTGGTATCCAACCTGTAGCAATTGTCTCCTCAGGAACTTCCTGAACCACTCCTGTTTTTATAGATTCCTATTTCAGGCACTATCATTGGATGCTCCTATCATATCCATTCCTTATTTATATCATAGGGTCTTCCCTCTACTCCTGTCTTTCTCCTAATGAAAAATCCTGCTCTGTTTATTTGTTCTTTGATCAGAACTGCCTTAAGTGATTGATCACACTTGCTATCCTTCAGTGTACCCTGTCTACCTCATCCTTTTTGAGAGGAGCAAGGGGAGAGAAACTGGAACATGAGCACACCATAGTTTAAACTGTAGGATAATGGTATTTTCTATTTTACTTTTTTTTTCTTCAAACCATTTAACAGCTGACTTGCTTTTGGGCTGTTGCTGCATCAAACTGACTTGTCATAGACAGCTGTAGTCTAACACCATCACTATATATGTTAGCAAAAAATAATCATCCCCTCTCCTTTTCCACTCACTCATGTGTGTCATTTCACATGTGTCTGAAATAACACCTAAAACCTGGCAAGAAAGTGTACTGACCTTGACAGTCAGGTATAATGACTTGTTATCTTATTACCCTGAATGATGAATATTGTTAAAAAATGGGGTTTGTCTCGCTATTTGACTTATTTTCTACTTCATTTGTGTGTGAACTGAGCAAAGCAGGTACAAGCACAAGTGTTTTCTAGACTTTACTGTAAACATTTAATTCTACCTTTTTCTTGTTTCCTAGCTCTTTATCTACATGTGGACCTTTCTCTAATTCCATTTAAGTTTAGTGAAATTATGCAGGGGGATGATGCAAAGACACCAAATCTTTATTGTGCCAATTTTAATACAGTGTTTAAAGCTGAATTTTAAGACTGTAAGGACACCACATTTTAGGATGTGCAGTTAATATTTTTAATGCTAGGAAATTTAGACATGGGTTAAAGAAAAATTGCATTTCGTCTGATATAAAGAATAACTTCTAAAAGTTTGGAAATTGTACTGTGGAAGTTGTAAAACTGTCTTTTGAAAGACTAGAAGTTTAATACGGTGGAATTTAGACCAGTGTAGAAGAGTCACAGACAAGAGAAAATGTTGTCAGGGAGTTGTTCTGTTTAGGAGGAGCACGGTGTAAGGGGAGAGAGAAAAGCTAAAGCTATGTGCTTCAGAAGAGTGTAGGAAAAGAATTTATTAAGGAAGTTCAGAAAATATGTCTGCAGTTGAACAAGTGAAGGGTTCAATTAGAATGGGGAATCATCTTGCTTCCAACAGTAGAGCATGCCTGGTAATTGGGGTCATTGAATCACTTTGCAAAGAAACATTTTCAAAGTACAAATGCATGAAAATACTTCAGAAGAGAGGAATCAAATTCCATTTCTAATACCTTCAAATTTGGGAAGTGAAAGTAATTACAAAAGTGGTTATGAAATAAGCAAAATAAGATCTGTGGGTGACTCATTATTTACGGTGTTGGTCAATCCCTATTTTGCCACAACAGGGAGGCAGAACAATGTATTTATGACAGGGTTGTCACTAAACCTGTTGTACTAAGCTGCATAAAACTGCAAGACTTCAAGTTCTACAAGTAGCCCACGCTCAACCTGCAGGATATTGATCTTCTGGCTCACACATTCCTTCAGGGATAAAGAACTAAAGTTGTCAAGGGACAACAATTTGATGAGAAAAGAGGAAGTGGTTCTTGCTTAGTGTGTGCACAGGCAGAGGCGTTCAGATGCAGTGGTTCTGCGGTTAGATGGTACTGCTGACAGCACTGGGGAGTGCAGTGACTAGTGGGAGTGGAATGAACTAAAGAGTGAATTGGTGGGACTCAAGGGGGTTGAGAAAAGGAGCACTGGGGTTATGTTCGTGTTCATTGACTAGTATGACTGAAGAATTAGCCTCACATATTCTTACATACATATGTACATATACATATGCATTATGCATAATATAGATGTATTATGTTACAGGTAGGTAGTCTATACATCAGCTATACATGTATATATAATAATAAGATATAATTAATAGAACAGAATGACAAAGTATCTCATAAACAAACAACCCAACACTTACTTGAATGGGGAGTGAATAAAATCAAGGAGAAAGGGAATGACTAAGGGGAAGTGAGTAGAAAAGTATGAGGGAAGCTCCATTTTGCCAGTTTGTCCTGGACTCTTTTATCTATTGGTGAAGAGAACGGTGCATTAGATTAGTGGAGTTCAGTTGCTTCTGACTGAACTTTGAGTTCAGCTCTTCTACAAACACCTGGGCATGGGCCCTAGATATGTATTTTCTGTTTGGAAATTCCTTAAACTTTTAATCGAATGTGATTTGTGGTTGTATGCTCTTCTCTGTTTCATGTGGTTTAGTTCTTCACAAAGAAACTATGTTAGTGTTTCATAATGGACCGCTGAGTTGTTAACACAGAGAAATCTGTGGTTTAAGGCTTACTACTGTTTAATTAAACCTTGAGAGTGCTTTTTTCACTGCTTCACCATACCATGTTGAAACACTATAATATGGGTCTGCAACATATTAGGGTATTATATCCTTTCAAAACAATTTTGTAGTGCCTCTCAGCACCATTCCTACTTGTTTTTCCTAGATACATGTGCATCATTGCTGGAAGACACTATCCTCTGACTCACCATAATCACAATGAAAATTGGAGTACAGTAGAATGTTATATATGGAATATAATTTCACATTTTGAGCCGTCTTGTCCTGTTTGGGTTTCCCTTAATGTCACAAACTGCCCCCTGACAAAGCATATCGCTCTTGCTGCCTTGTCTCGCCGAGACGTCAAATGTGTGAAGGCGTCTCGTTCTCTGCAGCCACCAAGTTCGGGGTACAAGGAAACACATGTCACCCACCCTTACCTGCGGCATCGGACCCTTGGCTCCCGCGCCAAGGGCGACCCCCCAGCCGGAATTCATGTTGGCGCCCAGGGCAGGAGGGCATGAGGCTGTACCCCCCGCCCAGCCGCTGACCCCTGCCCGCCGGGAAGGTGCTCCCCACCTCCACCAAGCGAGGCAAGAAGCGCCTGGGAAATGCAAACGCGACCCACCTTCTCCAGGGTCCACTGTGCTCCGGCGTCCCTCCCGAGCGCCAGGTGCAGGCAGGCGGCGAGGCACAGCGCCCCGGAGAGCCGGGGAGCGCCCCCCGAGACCCCCGCCATCCCTTCCCTCCGCCTCTGCGAGTCCCGGGGGTGGAAAGGGTAGAGTCGGCGCTGTGCCGGCGGAGGTGGAGGCGGAGGAGGGACGGAGGGAGGGAGGGAGGAGGCTGCCGCGGGAGCGGCTGTGGCTGATGGAGCCGCAGCCCTGCCAGCGTCTCCCAACCCGTGTGCCCTCCGAAAGGAGCCCCGTCCCCGGCAGCACGTCAGCAGTGCCACGGGCCCGCTCCCCTCCTCCCGCCGGGCTGCGAGGGGCGGCGCGCAGGGACTCGTGATTCCCACCGTGGGAAAAGCCGGAGCCTGCGGCTTTGCCCTGAAAGCTGGTTTTGTGTTCCCAGGGGCGGCTCTGGGATGGGCTGGGGCTCGGGGGCCCCGCGTGATCTCACCGCGTACGGGCACCGGTGGGAGCTCCGGGCGCTGGAATGAGGGAGGGCTCTGCGTCGCTGCTCGGGCTCCTGCTGGGAACGGGCCGGGATCAGCGCTCATGGCTGATGGCCAGCTCGGAACGGATATTCGTGAAGGGTCTGACAGGTCAAAGACCTACAGAACTGCAAAAGGGTTTAATTTATTATTTTATAAGCTCTTCTTAGTATCCTTTTTAGGCCTAAACCAACAATACTTGCGAGAATCAAAATCCACTCTTCAGGCATTTTAAATTCTGTAATTATACTATCAACTACCAATGAAGCAAAATGTGTGGTGAGGCAGTATTTTGCAGTAGACCAATTAAAATTATTAAACCAAAGATACAACAAGTTTCTGAGCCTGTGATCCCTTCTTTATGTCATTTGACATCACTGTCCATGCTCTGCGATGTTGCAGAAAACATCAGGCTATTTTGCATCAAAGATACTCCTTTTAAAGTCTACAATTTTTACATGTTTCTTAAAGTTCAGGCTCAATGCCAAAACAAAAGAAAAAAAATGATGAAAGGAAGGAGGGAGGGAGCAGGAGTAATCATATTGCTGCTATCCAGCCTAATACTGGCAAGTCAAATCCTGGAAACTACAGCTTTGCAAGTGTTCAGAGTGTCTGCAAGGGTAATATTAGAGAAATGGAGCAATTTGTCATTTGCAATTTGTTGACTCAGTTTTCACAGATTTCCTAGAAAAGCTGGTGGATCTGCTGCCCAGCATACAAATGGCATCTCTGGTGGTGATAGCTTTACTACAGATTCAGCATCCTTCTAGCTGATACTCAGGATGTGGCTCTATCCAAATTTTTCATATATGGGAAAACAAAGAGTTAATTTAAATCGGTGCCTTTTTTTTTTTTTTTTCCCAGTCACAAAAATCCACACATTGCTTTGTTAGGAAATTGTTCCAAATGCAAAGCCAAGTCACTGGTTAATAGGGAGAAATGGGCAGCTGTTTGATTACCAAGAAAAATCAGCACAGTTTACAGATTTTTATGCAAAAGCTCTGGCATGTCAGCAGAGATCAAGTCACAGGAAATTAATCTGAATCCAACTACCAAGATGACAGTGATCCCAGCAGGACTACACAAAGAACAAAAATCTGTTGCCCCTACATGAGATTTCCTGTGGTTGACCATATAATCCAGATGCTGGACAAAATTTCTGGCTGATTTGCCAGAGTTCTCATACCATTTAGCAGAAAAAAAAATAAATACAATAGCAACAGGAGAATTTTGACAAGAATATAAGCTTGAGTCAGGACTAGCTAACACTGTTTTTCCTGAAGGGTTTGTGGTTGCACCAAGGGTTACAATTCTTTAATAGATTACAAACTTGGCAAGTGTAAAGTCAGATTAAGGTAGTGTTAATATCACCTACATGGGAAACACACATAAAAATGTAATTGTTGGGCCAGATGCCAAAAAATTCCATTCAGAGAGACTGAATGGGATTTTTTCAAGGTGTTACTTTCAAAATTTGGAGTGGAAATGTTCCCTCCCTCCTCCCCATAACTACCCCAGAAAATTCTTTGCCTAATGATATAAAGAAGACCGAGGGGGAAAAAAAAATCCATTGAAATGTAACAGAAATCGGAACAATTCACAGCTGAAAATAGAATTATGTAACTATTTTAAAAAATAATACACAAGGCTAAAAAATCAAAGTTGATGGACATTTTGTTTTTTCCAGGGACTTATAAAGGAAAAATGTTGTTTAGTCCTATTCCATACCACCTTATTGAAAAGGTGTTAACAGATTGCTCAGTGGTCATCTGTTCTATTTTATACATTTTGAATAGTTGGTTTATTACCCTGAAAAATCAAATAGAGGAAATCAGATGTCATCTAGAGAGGGAAAAAAAAGAAGGGAGTTTATTTGAAGAAAAGCATACACAATCTGTGACAGCATAATCTGTACACTGTCCCTTCCTGTGCCCCAGTTGGTGTGACAGTGCCATCTACTGAAGTCCCGACAGACAGACGGTAGAGGCAGCGCTGTCATAAGCTTTTCCTTCTGCTGACTCTCCAACATATCAGCATTTCAGGCCAAACCACCTCTCGGAAGCTGAAGCTGAGGCCACGTGGTTTGGTCATTACTTTGGCTATTAGCTCTGGAGAAATGCACTGCCAAATGTCATGGATTTAATGCTCCCCAGTTTTCTACAGAAGGGGAACTCTTGCAACTTCCACCATTGCAAATGCGGCATTTTCAACTGGCAGAGTGAGCAGAGTCAGTGTGGTTTGTTTAGGTGGTTTGTTTGTTTGTTTGTCTTGAATCTACCTAATACAAGGTAATTTTGAGGCCAGGTTGGATGGGGCTCTGAACAGCCTGGTCTAGTGGGAGGTGTCCCTGCCCATGGTAGAAGGGTTGGAACTAGCCGATCTTTAAGGTCCTTTCCAACCCAAGCCATTCTGTGATCCTGTTGATTTTGTGCCTGGGCTGTGGCTGATTTGCCAACAGTGGTAAGCCAGCAGTTAGAATATACAGGCTGAGATTTCCAGTGTTTGGCAGCCTGGGCTACTGCAGGCTCAGAAATCCATAGGTAGCTCTTACAGCCCAGAGGGAAAGGGTGGGGTGTGTGCACAGAGAAGCACAGGGGCCTACAGGTGCCCAGTGCTCACGTGCATCCTATGGGTTTGAGCTGCTATTCATCCTGCTTAACTCCTCCACCACTGATCTTTATAGGGTTTGGAACAGCCTTTATCAGACTGTGGAAGCACTGCACTTGGTGACTTAGGTTTAAGAGATTCTGTTTCTATGGCCTGATGTTTTCACAGACAAAGTTTTAGTAGGTGAATGTGCAGGTTAACTGTAAACACTTATTTAGACAAATAACTTTATTTCAGAGTTGGTACAGTAGAATTATATATATATGATATGAATGAAGCTACTCATCTGGCAGATGCAAGGGTCTGTGAGATCATTCCTTAAACTAGTGGGGATAAGTGAATTGGCCCAAAGGGCAAATTACATATAATTTATAAGTATGTATTTTGTTTTCAAAATATATGTTTTTACCAAGGTAATTTTTGATTCCATGCTTTTTTAAGCCTACACTAAACTTTTCACTGGTTAGTTGGAGTTGGATTTTGGGACAAAGTTCAACTAAGGGCTCAAACCAAGACGATGAGGTAATTCAGAGACATATCCACATTTCAGGATTTTATCCAAACCAAACCTGAACTCCTAACTCTTTTGGGGGAAGGGGGGAAGAAATGAGACAATGACCTGCAAAAAAAAAAAAAAAAAAAGAAAAAGAAAAGCATTTTTATATTTTGACCATAGAGATACTACTTCCTCTTTTTGCAAGCATTTCTTGCAGATCTTGCAAATCCCGAATGGGTGCATTTGCTATGCAGCTTCAGTGTCAAAAGCAGTGTAAAAATAATCATGGCAGCGTGTGCTTATGGAATTTCACACACAAATGCACCACTCAAGTCTTCCAAGACATTGCCTTTTTTTTAACCCAGTTAGGTGACATGAAAATAAAACATCAGATAGGTGAATAGACATGAATATATTATGTATCCATTTTCAGATACAAAATATCCAAATGCTAGTGGTATTATTTTCTAACTGGAAAAACATGATGCATTTTTAGAGTTATAAAACAGTTGTTCCAAATGCAGTTTGTCTACATAGACCTTGTGGTCCATACAGAATGAAAAACAGTTTTTGTTTACAAAAGCAAATAAATACAATAAAAGTTACTCTTGTTTCCTGGTATCTTGTAGATGCAAGAGAGAGTGATTTCTAAAGGGCAGCTGGCTTCAGCAGGGAAAGCTGAGCTGTGAAAACAAGCTAACCATCTGAGGGAATGATGTGGACTCAGAAAAAAAAGGAACATTGATGAAATCCACAGGAAATCACTAATTATGGTAGTCATAAAAATAACAAACCAGAATGCTCGCCCTGTCAATTACTGCAGACAAGGCTAATGATGTCATGGTGCTGCTACACAGTCACACAAAGTCAGCTGTGCCTATGGACAGATGTGTGTGCTGCTCTGTACATAGATGCTGAATGCAGAGCTGCTTTCAGATGTGTTTTACACAGATCTTTACAAACAGAACAGGTTTTGGATGCTTCAGGAATATTTGTAGAAAGTAACATTGCACAAATACTGACAGCAGTTGGGTTTATTTTGGCTGATGTTTTCCTGTGTTCCGTAATAAATTGATTTTAACTAATCCATCTTCTGATTTATGAAAAAGCAGATATTATGGCTTAGGGCAGCAAATTAAATGGCACCAACCCTATTGGATGGTAGAAAGCTGAGCTTCTTTACAAATAAGTATAATCGTTGCCCAGTGACTGTGCTAATTCCTAATATCCATCTGGTATTGTCCATAAACAGCTATTTTTAGGGCTGTTACTCAGAATGTGAGAAGCTTGCTGCACTTTAAATACACTGGAGTATGTGTTGTGTTAAACATCAAAAATCATGTTTATGGAGGCAAGCTCCGTGTTTACAGTGGTGGCGTGTGGGAGTCCCACTTTAGAGGAAAAAGGAAACGAAGATTGCTCAGTTATCTGGTGCAGAGCTTTGGCAAGAACATCCTCTATTCATGGAATAGCCTTCATTAAGAAGTCCCAGGGTGGTTTTTGGCATTCAAAACCAGTAAAAAGCAGAATCAACCATTAACAGTTTCAGTTTAAAGTACTTCCAGATTTTGAAAAGAAGCCGCAGGCTAATTATTTATCAAATGAACTGGCACCAGTCAGAGCACAGACCTGGTTACACTCCGAATCAGCTGCACTATGTAAAGGTCTGATGCAAAACAGGGTGAAGTAAGCGGAAAGACTCCCTTCAGTTTCAGTGGGTTTTAGGCCAAGCCTCAGGAGTGTAAGATGAAGGAAATGAGAACGTATGTTACAAACAGCACTTTAAACGACAAGGCACTAATCTGCTTCTCCATCTGTGTCTCGTTGAGCTGAACATTAGAAGCCTTTGAATTTCTGTTGACAATTTGCCTTTTCCAAGTTTTTTTGGTCTGGCATGTAATTTAAACTTCAGCAACTTCCTATGGTGGTGGATATCATTTTAAGATTTGTACACAGAAATTGAATCCAAATTCAAGAAGGAAGATTACGGGTTATCTTTCACAGGGAGCTTTTGGACTGGAGGGAGGTTACAGATGCAGTTTTGCCTTGCGACCAGTTTTATTTGGTACTTTTGCTCACACAATACAGTTGTGTTTGCTAAGTATCTTGCGTGCAGAGATTTGCTGCTGATGCAAGAGTGGCATCATTAACGCAGAGCAGGAAGACAGGATTTGGGTGAATCAGGGTATTAGAAGGGAGACTGAAACGTAGTAGCAGACGGCGACAGAAATGTCCGAAAGGGCCTGAAGAACTGAGCTCTTGCTGAGCTGCGCGCACGTCCGTAGGGGCTACCAGGAGGCGACGGGGACGCTGAAAGCCCTTCCCGGCTCCCAGGTCAGCGCGGCCACAGAAAAGACCAGCGCGATGCTGTGACACACTAGGTCAAGTATTTCCTGCGCAGCGATGCAGGGCCTGCCCGCGGCCCCGGGGACACCCCCGCGGGGCTGCGCCGCCCCCAGCCCGGCAAGGTGAACGGGGGGCGGCGCGGGTGTCCCGACAGACGGGCTGTGGCCGCGGCCGCCCCGGCCGCGCGCGGAAGGCGCGGGGCGCCCCGAGGGCAGCGCGGGGGCTGCCCGGGCGCGCGGGCGGCGCTGGCACAGCCCCGGAGGGCGAAAGCTGGCGCCGACCCAGCCTCTGGCACGGCTGGAGGCGGCGGGGGCTGGGGAGGCGAGGGCGGCGGCGGGGCGGCGACTGCAGCACGGAGTGCAGGGCCCCGCTGCCGGCGCCGTGCCGTGCCGTGCCGTCCCGCTATAGCGGTTCGGGGCAGCGCCCGCCACGGGCGAGGAAAACTAACGGAAACTCTTTCGGTGAGCCCTGCGCCTGCGCCGCCGCGCGCGCGGAGCCCCCCCGCCCACGCAGGGTACGCCGGGGCTCGTGGTTCGCCGGGGCTGGGCGGACGGTGCCCGAGCGCGGCCGCGGGACTACAGCTCCCGGCAGCCCCCGCGGCGCAGCCCCGTCCCGTCCCGGGCGGCGCTGGAGTGTGCGGGGAGCCGCGGGGCTGGAGATGCGCGAGCGGCCGCTCCGGCCCGGGACAGCGGGGCCGCAGGTGAGCGCGGCGGGGCCGCGGGCGCCGTCGCCGCCGGAGGCCGGCGCGGGAGAGCGGGGTGCGGGGGGTCGGGGCCGCCGCCGCCGCGCCGGGGAAGGGCGGGGGCGGACTTGGAAAGTTCCTGCCGCGGCGGCGGGAGCGGCGGCTCCGGCAGGGGCCGTGTCCCGGCGGAGCCCCCGCCGCTCCCCCCGCGGGGGAAGCTCCGTCGCGGCGGCAGCTTCGCCCTGGGTGCCCCGGGCTGGGGGCGACGGGCCGAGGCCACATCATCTCCGGAGATGGTGCCGGCGGGGGCGGGTCGCGCAGCGGGGATTTAAACCTGGGACGGACGGACGGACGGACGGACGGGACGGGCGGGTGCCAGCGCCGGCCCGGCTGGGGCTGCGTGACCCGCGGCGGGCGCGACGCGTCCCCCCGGTCCCTCCCGGGCCGTGCGGGGGGAACCCCTGTTCCTCCCGGCGGGAACCGGCACCCGCGGGGGTAAGGACAGCCGGGGGAGTCGCTGGGAATGGGGCGCGACGGCTGCGCCTCATCTCGCATCGGGTTAAGTACCAGGAGTTCGGGAAGCTGCCCGGGAGCGGCTCAGTTTGGGAGCAGCCCCGCAAGGAACGGGAGGGTGAGCGCTTCTGGGCAAGGGGAGGCTGCGAGCTGGGAGCAGGGGAAGGGGACAAAGCCTTCCTAGATGTGGTGTTTCCCTTACATAAATAAAATACAGAGTTGTAGGCTGCACGTAAATTTCAACGTGCACTTATTTTATTTAATGTTCGGAAGAACTCAGTCCTCACTAGCAAGTGAGCAGTCTCTATGGCTTTCCTTTCTTAGAAAGATCCATTCTTTCCCGCCAAGTAGCAAAAATAGGCTTCTTTAAAGGCTTATATGCAAATACAGGTGGTATGAAAAGGCTTTGACAATGCAAATGTATCATGCTTTTTGTGAATATAATTGACGTTCTAATTAGGCAGCTGTAGGTGAGCGTTTGCAGTGTGTTTTTGCTATCTAAATTAAAATTGCTTAGTAGACTCATTAATTCTTTCTCATCATAAGGCTTTTCTGTTCTCTATTATGTTGGTTAGGCATTACTGTAATTCTGATCCACCTCTAAGGCTTTGTATTTTGCTCGCTCTGGTGTCTCTGAGAAGTAAGGGAAAGAAAAGCACTATGTAGAAAACAGAAGTCATCTTCAAGCAAAGTTGAAGGCACTGTGAAGCTGCTTTCTTGAGAAAGGTTCTTAAGTGTTGCTGTTCTTACTCTTCCTGGTTTTGACCTTCATCTGAATCGTATTTAGTGTGTTCTCTAAGGCAGAAGTTATCTTTTCATATGTCGTTGCTAAATGTCCAGCAACTCTTGCATATTTGAAGACAACAGTTTCTAGATACCTGTGCTGAAAATCTGGAAGTTATCAAGATGTTCTCTCTTATGGAGCCCTTGTTAGGAATTTTTATCACAGTACCAAGAGCTTCTTTTCCTTCCAGTACTGCAATTTGTGTACCTCTCTTTCCTATTTACCTTTCAGAATGCAATGACAATGGGACTTTGAGTTACTACGCTGGTAAATACCAGGAGTGCATAGTCTATTAAACAGACCATTTTACCAATTCTCAGCCTTATTTCTAGTAAGGACAGCTTATACTATGTGCAGTAAACCGTGGCATTTCTCTTCTGAAATTTCAAGAGTGATATTCTTTCTGAGATTTTATTTTTTTCTACATAAGAGAAGGAAAGAAAACCTTTTCCTGTGGCAGAAGTTGCATGGGGAATCTAGAAATTATTCTTTTCAAATATTTCAGTTGCTCATGAAATGTTTGAATATCAAATTGGGTAAGATAGCATTTTGTAGCAAGTATCTTGAGCCCATGCTCATGAAATTATTTATTTTACAAAGTTGTAGCCATCTTGCCTTTTTAATCAGACATGTGAGTGTAAATTGATTTGATTTTTTTTTTTCCAAAGGAACCAATGCTCAACTGTATGCTCTGCATATCTTCCTACAGTTGGAGTTTGTGCAAGACGTTTTTCAGTTGTCTTGAATGACAGTATTAAAATCCTGAGTACATGCTATGTAGAGTTTGAGTTTTGAGTTTATGGGGGGTTTTTTTGACATTTCAATGCATTTAATAAATTTCCTTCCCTACCCGCCAGCTTATCAGTATAGACCTACAGAGCAGAGCTGTGGTCTGCTGCCCCCTCTCCCCATCTTTTTAATTTTTTTCCTCTTAACTGCTAAGTACTTTGCTCTGTCAAATTACCATTAATTAGAAGTTGTGGTAACATATTGGGCAGTGTTAGATCTGATTTGTCTTGTGTATCATACTGCGAGAGGTAGTTGAGTTGAACTTATAAGTACAAAATGTTACTAAGATAACACATTTGAGTAAAAGAAGTTGGTGATTCGGCCGCTTCAAAGTAGAGCGGTTATGACACTGCTATGTGACTTTATGCATTGAATGTGAAATGACAACTTTATCTTTTCCCCTACAGGCAGACTACAACGTTTCAAAATGCTGGAGATTATCTGGGTGAAGCTAGAGATTACATTTAATGTGATTCGGTCTTCAGACATTCTGCTCCTCCATTTCACGAGCTAAAATATTTTATAAAAATGAAATCAGATATCTTCACTGATCTTCAGGTTAACTGTGTCCTGTGAATTCAGAGAAGCCTTTCTGAAGGAGGAATAGATTCATCACATACATGGACTTCTGTTGTTACTCAAGGATACACCTTTTTTTTTTTTCATTCTAAAAGGCTATCTTCCTGAAGATGAGTCTGCATTTGAGATATGATCTGTGCAATTAGGTGAATGAGGATACGTTTAATGAATTACCAACATCTATTTCCATCTGTTTCTCCAGCTTTTGTTTTTTAAGGAAAATGAAGGACAAGTATAAAACAGCACAGCTGATGTGTTTCTGTGAGGCCCTTATGTAAGCCTCTGTTGTCTGGATGTGGTGCTAAAGGACAGGCAATCTGCTTTTGATCAGCTGATTGTAACTGCAGAAAGACAACCTTTAATTTAAAGTAACTTGCAGCTGTAATTATTTTGCCCTTTGGCTTGCAGGAATGAAAGGGAAATTTAAGTTTTACTGGTCATTTTACTGAACTAAGAAAGGGAAACTTACATTATCCTTGTTTGCGTTTCAAACTAAGAACTGATAACGTATTTTTCTTAGAATTTGACTACTAGGGAGATCTTGACAGAGTAAAGCAAGTCAGATGTCAGCAAACGACTCTTCTCCCCCATCCTTACAGAAGTTTTCCCCACCTACGTGTCATGTTGCTGCACCACAGACCCCAACTTTGTCTTCAAGTCCCCAGTCGGGGATCTCCAGTCGACTCTCCAATGGCAGTTTCAGTACCCAGAGCCTCACCAACTCCCGAGGCTCTGTGCATGGGATCTCCTTCCTTCTGCAGATTGGTCTCACTCGAGAGACTGTCACCATTGAAGCTCAGGACCTGTCCCTCTCTGCTGTTAAAGACCTCGTGTGCTCAATAGTTTACCAGAAGGTATGGTTTAACCACATTCTGCTCATGGCATCACTTGTTTGGTAACAGACTGCTTAGTAATAACAGTGTGTGACTGAATGGTGCCAAGAGGTTTGGTACAGTGGCAAAGATCCACGTTAGGTATTTGCAGTTATGCACAAATTTTGCGAACTCTCAAGGTAGAAGCTTTTAATTCAAAAGGAATAAACCCTCCTGTTACTTTTTTCACTTGTGAAATCTAGCAAAAGAAAATGTAGGAGTAAATTTTCTGCAAGAATTACTTTTCACAATATGGAGAGTATGTTCTTTCCTTTCAGCAGTTGTCACTGATACCTTAGGTTTTCATAGTTTATGCTTATTATTGTTAAGGAGTATTCTTGGAACTGTATAGCCAGCCCTAATGAAAGGACCAGTTGTGTCTATAGACATGCACTGCACGCTTGCAGACTTGCAGGAAGGAAATAACATTGGTTTTGCATCCAAGTTTTATCTTTATTTAGGTTTGGTAGGTCAGATCCTACTAAGCAAGCTTAAAAGCAGTTAACAGTATTTAATAAATAAAAAAATAATTGCTCTTTGCCTGCAAGGCCAGGGGTGAGTGAGAGTGATGGAGTTGAAAGTGAATTATTTTGTAGGGAATTGTTTTCTCTATGTCTTTCATTATTGTGATTGGTATTTATGGTTGGTTAGTTTTATATGATTTTTTTTACTTAATAGCTTGAAAGAATGTAAACTCATATATTATATGTTATTTCCATATGCTTGTGTATCTTTTTTCCCCATCTTATTACTTACTGCATCTTCCATATTTTTACAAACTAGTTGTCAAGTAAGCCAATTTCAGAATAACTACCAAAATGTAGTTCAGCATGTTAGTTCCTTTCTGAAGAGATGAGTTATTTGGGTCAACTTCTTTTTTTTTTTTTTCATGTACCATTTGTGTTCGCTACACCTTTTTGCAGCCATTTTAGGAGCCGCTTTTTCTTTCTATATGAGCTCTTTGTATCTGCATATTTCCTGTCTTCTGTCTTAAAGAAAGATGAAAACAAATACACTCACTTTTCTTTTTCCTTTCTGCTCTCTTGGCAGGCTCAGCTAAATGTGTAGCTCAAGTTCTTGTTGTAGCTCAAGAAATTTCTTACATGCTGAGCCTAAGCTACTGCAAAACTGATGAGGATTTCATGATCAGTTTTCCACTTTTGTCTGGCTTTGCTGCAGTTTTTGCTTTCTCATTTGTAGCTGATGCTATGAGTAAACGACTGCTCAGTGAAAACATGTTTGCAGGCAGCAAACTGATCAGGAAACAACCTCACGTGTGGTGGATTCATCTTTCATAAGTAGTTTTGCAGCCACTGTCTCTACCCTCTATTTGACAGCAAAAGGTCCCGCCTTAACTTTTTTCTCTTAGATCTGTTGACCCTTGCAAGACTGTTGCAAGAGTAAATATTCTGGATTAGTATATAAGTAAGACTGTGTTATTCTGTGTAGTCATGTGTATGGTTGCATTTTTTTCTAGTTGAAAGCTTTGAATCTACTGGGTATGCTGTTGAGGCTCAACAGTGTAAAAGCTTCCATTTCCTCTGGTATTCCACAGCTTGCTTCAACTGTCCTGTCTTGATGTAATTTCAGGGTACTGTACAGTTTGTTCTCGTGATAGTTCTGTGTTCAGCAGTATCTACTTACTGCTTTAGTGAATAAGGAGAAATACTTTTTTTACTTGGAATAATAATTTACAATTTTTCATCTTATTTGAGTGTTACCTTTACTAGAGTTAAAGGATGTTTCCTTACTTTAAAATCATATTTCAGACTTCTGTCCCTCAACATATCTGGAACAAAATAAAACCTTAAGGAGTCCTTCATTTACCTGGGATCTTGAACTGCCTGCCCAATTGTATTTTAGACTACAGTTACAGTATCAAAAATGTTGATTAGGACTTGAAGATCTCCGAGGAGTCTGGATTTTAACCTTTGTGAAACTAATTATAGCATCCTCAGACATTTTCAGAAAAATAACTTTATGCATTACCTTTATTTCTTTCAGGGGAAATAATCCATTGGGGGGAAGGCAATCCTTCAAAAGCAGTGTTGGAGAGCAGTTTAGTTAGGAAAAAAGTACTGTGTTTGCCTAAAGCGTTTTCATGGTTTTATATATATTGCCAGCCTTGCTATATTGTTGATGGTCACCTATGCTTTCTGCTTCAGACACTGGTCTTCCGTGTAGCTTGTTTGGGTTTTACAGAAGTGTGATTAGAAGCAGCATCAACAGAACTGAAACTAAAGAGTGTGTCTGCAAGGAGAGCGAGATGAGTAATGCAAATATTTGGTGTGTCTCTTAGCTCTGTTACAAATCTTCTAAACATCATGAGATGTTTTTACTTTTTAAATGTTTTTCTTTAAACTTGAAATTTTAAAGTGTAAAGTTGAATTTGAGGGGCACTATGTTAGGGTTATTGTATATTGGAATGCTTAGCAGAAGTCCTCAGAGAAGACAAACTTAAGACTTTATAGGGATGCTTCAAAAAATTCTTGCTTATGGTCTCCATATTCTCTGTTCATTCCTTATCTAGATTGCTGTATATTAAAGTATCAGACATACAGTTCATGGGGGCAATCTGAAGAGGAACCTAAGCATCAACAGATACGGCTGCTGGAACAGAGGGAGTCTGTTTAGAAGCAGAAAATGTGTAGCAAAATTTGCAGGTGGACAGTGTATGTCCTTGCACAATGATCAAATATTATGGAGTTGAGTTCTTAATCCTGTTTTGTGTTGGAATATTGTTTTTTCAATCCTCATGTGAGAGCACATGAAGTAGAACAAAGGTATTACTAACTTAAGACTAGAAACTTGCAATGTGGTGATGCTCCACTGCCTGCAAACGGAGAGCTATGTAGCACAGAATACTATAAATGCTTTATTCTAGCTTATTTATTTTGTTCTAGTTAAACTGATAACCATAAGTGAAAAACGTTTGATTATTCTGTGCTATTACTTTTGTAGTATCAGGACCTGCAACATTTATTGTAACTTCTTCCTTAAACTTAAGAATCTTCACTTTCATGTTTCTGCAACTTCTCTTATCTACTTTTTTTTGGTCTGCAGACCCATCGTTCATCATTTTCACTTTCAGTCATGCTCAGTATTCTCCTTCTTTACATATGTTTCCTCTGATGGCAAGTTTTTCTACTTGACTGAACGCATCCAAGCAGTCAGCACTTAGCATAGTCAATGGGATTTTTCTTATGTCTTACTTATTGGATTTTTCTTCTGTATTTTCATCATGTTGTGCTCTCATATGTCTTAAAGAAAATAAAAAAACCCAATCAAACTTATTTTCTCACTTTCTTCCTCCTTTTTCTTCTGTCCTTATATATTTCTAGTGTTTCATTTATGTTTACTGCACTTGTTTCCTGTTTATTTATCTTTTTCATATCGATTTTGATTCAGGCTAGTATTATTTTGTGTCTTAGTTCACCCCTGAAAGTAATTTTTCCTTCCACGGTCTGCCTGTTTCTGATTTTCTCTTAAACCTTCTTTGCCAGCAGTGTTTATAATTCTGCTGTTGCTGAACTCTTCCGTATGTAGTGCTTTGATTTTTTTTCCTGTCTTTCTTCAAAGTAGTCTCATATTTGTCTTGCTTATGTATAGTCTTGAAAACCTTATCTAGCACCTATTGCTTTCATCTTGATTCCTGTAACTCTTTATTTGGTGTCATCGCTTTTGGTAGCAGTAATATTTTTGTTATGTATTTTCTTCATCCTAGCATGATTATTCTCTTTAAACCGTGTCTATAATTGTCTGTCTCTCAAAAGCAAATTAACAATTGTGTATAATCTCATTTTTACTTGATTATTGGCTTTCTTTGTGCTGCCTTCTTCCTTCATCTTTTTTTTTGACTATTTTTTTCTGTGGTCTCTATAGGCAGAGTCTTTTGGGTATCATTTACTGTAATTTTGTGTCCTCTTCCAACAGTATTTGCATTTTCTTACTAGTGTTAGTTGTCCGATTGTTATGCTGTTTTGTCTTGAATTTCTGTCAGTAGCTTCTTACATAGGTACTTAATATGTACACACTTGTATTTCCTTTTTCAAGACACTGTACTGTGTAAGTTGTTGCAAACACAGTCACTGGAAGGATAGCTGTGTTTATAAGGAGTTAAATTTTGTATATTACACCTGCTTGGGAGTCTACTGTTTCTGTAGTTTCATACTTGCATTGTTCTTATAAATTTTGAAGTTCTGGTATTGTTGTATTCCCTGGTTAATAATTTGTATAATCTGAATTGAATGCAGTCCTATTAGTATGTATGCATGCACTTTTTTGATAGTCCTGCCTGGTTTTTTAATTAGACTATGTGGGATTTAATTTTCAATAATTGGGGTATGGCTGAAGTCCTTGGATTGTTTGGAAAACTAGCCAGTTTTCTTTGAAAATGAAGCAGACTAGGGCGTGAGGAGGAGGAAGATGAGGAGATGTGTTCAAACATTTTGCTTTGGTAATCTGGGGGGAAAAAAAGCCTGACACAAAGAACATGCAAATGTATCTGTAGAATTTTCTAACCAAGAGACATTTAACTGTATATTTGTATTACTGATATACCTAAAAACTCAAATTTTAAATGGGGCTGAATTAAAGCTGGCTCTTCAGTGAGGGCTGCTGAAGGGAAAAAAGAAGTATTTACTTTAAAATACTTTAAATTGTCATGTGAAAAGACCAAAACATTTGGAATAATATGTGTAGTCTTCCAAAGGTTGGGACACTGTTAGGGTAATGGCTGTCTAACCAAATTGTGGCAGAGGTGTTGACTTGAAGCTTAATATGATTTCTCAAGTGTTAACTGATGTTTTACTAATAAAAGATAGAGAAGTAAAAGAATGATTTTACAAGGATCATGTTACAATCCATCCATATTACAAATGGATCTTTACAACTTTTGTAGTAAAAACTTAATTGAGTGTAATAAATGGGTAACAGTAATGCAACCATCCTTCTGTTTTTTTTCTCCAGGTTAAACTTGTAATAGTTTATGGTATTTATTTTTGAATGGCTCTAAAATGAATGTAAATCATGTTCTCTATCCATCAGCTGTGCTCAAATCTTTTTTCCCCCCTATTGCTCTGCCTTCTTGTCATCTGCTTTCTTCATATGAGCCAAATAATTCAGCAGAGTGAGAGAGAGTTGAGGCATGCTTGTGAAAACATGCTTGTGAGAAGGTGGGAGCTGGGCAGTTACTGGGGGTACAGTGGTGTTATATGTGGGGCAGATCAGCATTTCCAGTTTGGTAATAGGTTTGTATGCTGGAAAACTTAGCCAAGCAGTAGTCCAAGTATGTCTGTACTGAAGCATCTGATGAGGGAAAGATCTGCAACATGTTTGAAGCTAATTGTGTGATAATGTGATTTGGCACATGATTCTAAAGAGTGGGAGTGAATAACTGGGTAGGGATGCAGGATAATAGAATGGAGTGATTTCAGCGAATGAAGAGACTTTCCAATGGTGTTTTGCACCATTAGACTTTGGAATTAACTTTCAGTGGTTTGAAGCATTTGTTTTGAGTTATGATGGGTCATGAGATATTGGACCTTGAAACAATATCCTCCTACGCTTTTCCCTAGTGTGAATTTTTGGCGAGTAGTCCAGAACTTTGTAAAGCAAGTCCTGGAACTTGAAGTAGAGAGATTTTTTTCAGTTACTGCCAAGATAGAAAGAAGCCTCTGTTGCGTTTTGCTCAGCAATACTGACCACTGTATGTTGAGTTCTGGATAAAAAGGACAATGTAATGTACTATCAATTAAAGCTGGTCATACTGTAATACAGTATAAACATTCTAGATAACACCAATTGTTTTTCCTCAGTGTAACTGCAGTAATGCACTTGTAGTGTTCCTTGTGCTAGTACAACCTAAGTACTAAGGCTTGCATATATTCTTGATGTAAGGCGATATTGGTATACCAGAGATTAATTCTGGAACAGTCTGTTGCATTCGTAGACTTCCCACAAGTGATTTCCTGTAGCTAGACGCTCTTTTGGAACTGTTAACACTGGGAACAGTCGTCTTTTTGCTTTTAGGAAACACAGTAATACCGGGATTAGCAGTTTATGTGCTCTGAGTCACTGTGCAGATAGTTTGGGCTTTTATGCAGGGAAGTAATAGCTGTATAATCCCGTAAGATAAAAGAGGCTTAAAAAAATTCTGCTTTGAGTTTTGTTTTCAAGTTTATATTAGGAGCTCTTAACACTTCAAAGGAGCTGGATAGTGTTTGTCCTTAACAGCTTCATGTAACTGATCGTAAGGAAGGCTATAAAAGCTGTACTTTGCTGCAGTACAAGAGAGAAAAATTTGGTAGTGTACAACTTGAACATAGTTCAGCTATTGAACATAGTTTAAGCTTTGCGTAAAATTTCTGTTAAAAGATACCACTTGAAATGAAAAACTTGTTAATCGATGAGGTTATTCTTGGCCAGCAGTCTGCACATAGCCTTCTGGCCAAGGTGCTAGCAAGGAATGCTGTATTCCCGAGTGTACTGGGGAGTGGAAGAGAGAGCAGGACGCTGCACGCCTGTAAGGAGCCAAGCTGCTTGCTTGGAGCTGATTGCTCCCCCCGTGGAAGCCCGGCCAAGTGCCTGAGACCTGGGCTCTGACAGGCCACCTGCAGCTCATCAGCGCCGGCCATGCCGAGGGCAGTCAGCCAGCCTTTCCACTGCATGGCTGCACAGGGCTGCTGTGGGGGCAGAGGAGAGTGATCTGGGCTGGGGCGTGGGAAGGAGCAGTGGGACAGGCATCTTCCTGGTAGGGTCTGTTCTTTTATAACAGAAGGGGATGGGGGTGAGGTGGTAAGGAAAGAGCAGGATTTGTTCATCAATCTTGAAAAGTTTTGTTAGGGATGATTGAATCTGACATCCTCCTGGCAGAGGTGAGGCTGCTGCAGCTCTCTGCTCTGTGTCCAATCAAGGCTAGTAAGATTGACCACATATTCCCAGTAGGCACCAGCACTTGGATACAGATTTACAGTATATACATGTGTACACACAGATCGAAACAGATCAACCGTGTGTCTGTCCGTGAGCACTCACATGAGCACAAACAGCACCAGTGGTCTCTGGCTGTACCCTTCTCTGGTGGTTCAGGATGAAGGTCTGTTAATGGGGAAAAAGCCACACAGACACATACCCACACCCCCAAGAAGAAAACCATCAACAAAAAAAACCTGGATGTCTCCAGCAGCCAGGCTCATAAACTCTCTGCCACGTATCAGCTGCTGGATCTTGGTCTTTTCAGTTGCTGGCACCTGGATATTCAAGCTCTTGATTTCACTTATTCTAACCTCTCCAGTCACATCACAGGTTCCTCCAGCTCTAGTTGCTGGTATTCAGACCCCCCCATACACACACATGTGCTTAGAATGAGAGAAAATAATCCAGGAAAATATTTAGAAACTGAATTTAATGAAAGATAGGACAGGTGGTGCTGATCATGCACAGGATGTGATCAGATAGGCAATTGTTCAGCCCAGCCTCTGTTTACAGGTGACCAGCCTTCCTTGTTCTTTTTATCCCTTTATTTTTTCCACATTTATCCCTTCTTTGCCTTTAGTTCCTTGCACAAATATTCCATAATAAGTATTGTACAATCCGAATTCCCTAGCATTTTATAATCAGTGCCATACCACTGGACAGCAACTCCTCTTAGCACAAAAGATGTTTTAGTGTTGACTTGTCTTGATCAGTTTATGTGTGGAAACTGAGTCTGATGGTGTCCTGAGTGCCCTAGGAGGGACTGGACAGGATATCCCTTCCTTAGAGTCCTTAATTTGGTTTCCCACCTGCCCTTGTTTCTCTGTGCTCTCCTGGCTTGTGGAGATGGGCCCTTGGTGGGCTGATTGCTCCTGTGATGGGTTTGGGAGGACCTGGGCAGGGTGCTGTAGGAGCTGCCCCACCTGCTTGGTTCCTTTGTGCTGCTTTGTGTGCATGCAGACAAACACCTAACAGGCAGGAGAGGTAAAGAAGCTGTTGCAAGGTTCCGCAGCTACCACCTTTTCCTGGATTCAGGAAGATCTCGTAACACCTGCAACTCCATATTAGCAATGAATAGGTTACTTCGGTTCTTATTGCTTTTAGTTTTTGGAATTATTGTTTCAGAAGTGGAGATTAGGCATACATAGTACATAGAAAAATATGCCCTGGTGAAGTCTTGTCACATATAATAGAACCTGTATACTGAGCTGTGTTCAGTGAACGACTCCTTGTACTCAATACTAGTGGAGATTATTCTTAAGTCTTGTTAGACCCGGGCTTGTGATTTTGCAGCTCAGTCTAGGAGGTACTAACCAAGCTCAAGCTTGTAAATAGAAGAATTATCTTTTAAGGGGTTAATGTTACAGTTACAAAACCAGACAGTCTTTCACAGTCATTTAATGCATGTGTATGTATATTTGTTTTGAAAGAATAGGGCAGTAAATTGTGACAACAATATGAGAAGCATTCAAGATACACAGCTTAAATGGTCCATTTAAATAATTGAGAACTGAATGAAGGTGTTCATGCCAACAGTTCTAGCAATCTGTAATAGATGATTTTGCTTTTTTTACAAAACTTTTACTCCATAGAATTTAATTTCACAATCCTCTGGAATTTATTTGAAAACCAAATCTTAGTTATAGGCATTATAATGTTATTTAAAAATGAATGTTGATGCTGCTTTCTAAGGAATGTAATGTCTCATATTATTAATGGTTACGCTTTCTGTCACAAAGAGTATTAATCTCTAACTCTAGTTTATTGTGTCAGCTAATGCTTTTTAGTAATGAAAGTTAATGCAGTGTGTTCAAAAGATTTTAATAAATCCAAGATTTGTATATGAAAAGGGGTAAATGGTGCATATGCAGAATAAATATAGTCATAGCATTTAAAATAAGTGCTGCTTGGTATGTGATTATGTGATCTCTGGTTACTGGGTTTGGGGGAATATGTTCAGGGATGTTCTGGCAGTTGCATGGTATGTTTATGGTCTCAAAGAGTGAAAGAAAAAAAAAAAGAGAAACAGTGACATATCTTCATCAAGAGAATGAAACTTAAACCTGTGAAGTATCTTAGAGGTTCCTTAAAATCTATGGTTTATAGGTGGTTCTGTGAACTTAATACAAAGAGGCAATAATTCACCCTGGTTCCCTGGATCACGAGTTGTTCCTCCTGGCAGCTGAAAGTAATATTGGCATTAATAAAAAAAGCTGTGTTTATCTGCAGGCAGATACATACCGTAGTCATGTTGATTTTTATCTCCCTTTTGTTGTAAGTAAGTTTTCAACAGCATGATGCAATTGATAGGAGTTATCTGGCGGATACAATTGATGGTAGCATTGAGGTGGTACCTTCCTCTTGTTGATACTAGCATTAAGATATGATACCTAACTTAAGAGTGCATATAGTATCAAGGAACAAAACCTCATAGCACTTATTTTAATGGTGTAAATATAACTTGTTTTCTTGTCCATCAAGGCATGGTGGAATTTTGAGTTAGACCCTAAAGTAGGTTTATGCACGGTTTCACTTAAAAAGAATGTTAGTTTCCTTGAAAGAATTATTAGTGTGCTGCATCTATGCGTGCTCTGAATATAAAGCCAAGTTCTGTGCATGCTTGCAGAAATATTGAAACATATTTGGGCAGCATAGCTCATTTTCAGGCTTTATGTTTGCTTTCCTAATACAAATGATCTTCAGGCAATTGGAAAAAGAATAGTTCCAAAGACAGATGAAGCAGCCTGCTGCTTTGGCATCAGCCCAGTAAATCAGTTTCTTGGTGCTGTGGATTAAATATCTACTAGTGTCAGTTTAAATTTGCCAGCTCTGTCTTTTGGTTTTGTGTGTGTTCAGTGGCACAAATTCTGCCTCTCTTTGTGACTGTCCAAGGTAGATAATATGCTTTCCAGAGCATGGGAATTCTTCAGTATTATGTGTAATGTAATTGTGTAGCGTGTGCAAACCAAAACAGAGAACAACAACTTGCTATTTCAGACAAAATTACTGCTGTAGAGAGGGCATAATTTTTCTCTGAATGGGAAGAGAGTGTGAAAACAATGGGCATGATGGATACCTTCATTATGTCTCTGATTTGGTAGAACAAGTCTTTGATTAGTTAAGTATACTTAATATACCACAAGCTTCATGTGGTTTAGGTCCTGTTACTTATTGACTGTGTAAGATCTAAATTACTAAGCTGTAGTCTGTTACCTCATTAATTGAAAATTTCTTCTGGGCTTTTCTATATTTCTTTCCTGCATTCTTCCTGTTTTCTTCTGTGTGTTCCTACCTCAAGTTTGAATTCTGGTTTAAACAAAAAGGCCAGAGTAGATAGTTGAGTGGTACTCATTCATCTCCAGGGTCTATTCCTGCTCTTTTTCTCTGTGAAATATTTGCTTTTAAGCTTTTCATTTTAAGAAGTTTTTGTTTTAGGAAGTTTTGTTCACAATTGACAATATTTTGAAAAGTAGGGAAAATACAAACCAAGAAAGATTTTTTCAGTGAAGCGTCATGGAAAAATGACATGTTATTTAGTGTATCTATTTCCTGTATGGATTTGCATTATTATCTTCTGTCCTTGTGGGGATTTGTGTCTTGAGCTGAATAATTACCTGACCAGAATATCTGTGAAATAAGGATTACAGGTGGTGGTATCCAAGTTAGAGACCTCCATTGGCTTTCACTTGCCAGACTGATTATGCAGGTCTGGGAGACTAAAACCCAAAGAAACAAAAACCTTACCTTTTTTTTTCAGCTGTAAAAAAAAGTGTGACTGTTGTGGGGCAGGGGGGACAGAGAAGAAGTTGATGAGTTTCAGTATGGTTTTTTGTTTGTTTGTTTTGTTTTGTTTTTTGTCTTGTCGGTTTTTTACTTGTTATGCAACATTTTAGTTCAGAAAATCCTTTGTTTCCTCAAAAATAAGCAGATCAATTTTGTTTCCATGAAACACTTAAAACACTTGAGTTCTGTAGGTGTTATTAAAAATATTGATGGATAGGATTATCGAAGAACATGTATAAATTTTGAGTTTGTTTTCTGTTGCAGTTTCCAGAGTGTGGTTTCTTCGGCATGTATGACAAAATTCTCCTGTTCCGTCATGATCTGAACTCAGATAATATTTTGCAAAGAATTACATCAGCAGAAGAGATACATGAGGGAGATCTTGTTGAGGTTGTACTCTCTGGTAGGTATTATTGTAACAGTGGAACAATGCTTTAATCAGTAGATTATTAGAAAATAGGACTTCATGGAGCACTGTTTTCGTGCCTGCCTTAAGCTCTTTGACTTAAGTCTCATATACTTTGGGGTAGAGGTACTGGTGATGCAGGTCGGATCCAGAATTTGTTCTTCCAACCCTGTCATTGGTTTTCTTTTGCTTACCTCTATCTTTTTGTTCTGTAGTGTTTCCTGTTGATGACTTATACCGCTGTAAGGCTTTATATAAACATAGATGCTGAATCATACCTATAAGAACAGACTCTTAAGGCTTATTGTTAGCCTGTAGTACTCTTCAGTAATTGGGACAAAAAAACCCCAGCCCTAACTGTTTCTTGATGTGTTGAATGTGTTTAATCAGTACTCGGTCAAATTCAATCAAAAGACCAAGCTGTAGTTAAACTACAAATAAAAGCTGGACTTAGTAACAAGCAGTTTTTTAAGACTTTGAGGATAAAGTGCCAAACTGAGGTTACATTTTAGGAAGAGAGACCTCTTGACTCTCATGGGATTAGACTTGTAAATTTGATCAATAAAATATGAATTCCAGAGCCGTAAGGCTGAGTTCCTTGGCTGCATTTCAAGGCCTACTGTTGTAGGTGTGTCTGGGATGTTCAGTAATTGATCATCTTGGTTTGAGCTTTTCCTTGCTTCTCGTAAATGGCATGTTTGGAAAATTTGTTGTGTCCTTTGACAGTCTCTAACAGTTTCCTTATAGACAGACAGACCTGAACTGAGGCATTTTGTAGACATGTAAGTCTCTTTCAGTAGGGTTTTTTAAAAAAAAGAATCTGAATAGGAAGTGTTAGTACCTATTTGATCAAAGAATAGTAGCCATCAGGGCAAGGTGGTGTAAAATACCTTCTCCCCCCCCAAACAAACAGGACTAAAATAAGTTAAATATATCTATGCTTGTTTAAGAAAAAGAATATTGTTAGGGAAGTTTCCAGTGTTCCATGGAAACTCTATCTGCAGTTCTGTTTTGATACACCTAAAGTTCCATCTAATAAGCTTTTACTGAAAAAGTCCTTCAGAAGATAAAAATCTAACCTGTAGAACTGTCTCTTCTTTGAAAATTTTGTAGATTACAAAACAGCTTGAAAATTAAGTTGCTCTTTCAAATGTTTGCTGTTATTTTTAGCAAAGATTCTTGTACTTGCCTTCAACTTAGTGAGGTTTTCAACACTGTGACTCATACTGTTGATTAGCTGTGGCCATTAGCCTACAGAGTCCAGTGGATTTTTTTCCTTAATAAAAATGTTTACTGAAAACCATGTAATGGTTTAAATGTGTTTTTAAATGCTATACAGTAAAATGCTGATGTCTAAACAGCTCATTAGTGTTCTTTGAATTAGCCATTTTTTAAATAGCATGTTTTTTCCATAAATCCTTGTTGACCCAGTGGTAAGAACCATAACTTACTGCAATTTTTTAAAAGCTTTGGCTACAGTTGAAGACTTCCAGATTCGTCCTCATGCACTTTATGTGCATTCCTACAAGGCTCCAACTTTTTGTGACTACTGCGGAGAGATGCTTTGGGGTTTGGTACGACAAGGATTAAAATGTGAAGGTAAGTCTATGATATTTACTGGACTTGTGTGTGTATATATCCGTATAAGATGAGGAAGAAGAAATTGTGTCATGTTTGGTGTATTAGCAAGTGATAAATGTATTATTTCATTGCTGGGAGGGTTTGTGCGTCAGAAAACCCAAGTTCTGATCTTGGCATTAACACAAACTGTGTGTGACCTTGGGCAAATGACTTAAGAAGTGTTCTTGTTTCCCACTTTGAAACAAATAACTGGCTTATGACCATGTGTTCTTTGCACAAGGAGAACGCACTCTGGAGAGACTCCCAAAGGGGAATCCCTTTCCTTATGGCTTCCGTCCAGCTGGCTGCTGAGCACTCTGCAGCCTGCTGTCAGGTACTGAAGCTGCCTTCTCACTGGCTTCTCTCTGCCTCTGTGCTCCAAAGTGAGGGAGTGATGAAAGCCTCCTGGTGGTGGGAGATCAGCGCTTCCAAGTCTTAGACCTTGTTTCTAGAGCTGGGCTTACTGGGGACCAGTACAATAATAAGTACTGCAGAAAAAGCTGTTTCTGTGAATTGCATCAAGAACTCTAAAGAGAATTTAATACAACACTCTATTTCTGCTTTTACAATTTTTGGATCATCTTTTTAAAACTGCTTTGTCAAAACATTAGTACAGTTTTTGTTACTTTGACTATTGGGAGTTTTTTTGAATAAAAAACCTACTCTTTCAGGTTGTGGTTTAAACTACCATAAACGATGTGCCTTCAAGATTCCAAACAACTGCAGTGGAGTGAGAAAGAGGCGTCTGTCTAACGTGTCTTTACCAGGAGCAGGGCTTTCAGTTCCAAGACCAGCACAAGCTGAACACACATCCTCTGCCTCTGAAGAAGTATGTAATGTGAAAGGGGAATCAGTTTCTGCTAGTAAATTGTTATTAGCCTTTCACTCATGGTTATATGAACTCTGAGAACTTTGGTTTCAGAATGATAAAACATCTTGCCTTCTTTGTAATACAGATTCATTCTGTAATTATGGTATCAGTATAAAGTAGTTACTTAGCTAAAGGGATACAAATTGTAAGCTTTTATGCTGGGGAGGAGAGAGTGTTCCTGATAGCTGTTGAGCTTTTCACAGAGTTAATCTAAAAAACCCCAAGCCCTGTCAAGGAGGGTGTAGGGGATCAAGGCTTACAGTAAAAACAGTCATTCATAGGAGTTCCTTTTTATAATGATTATGTTGATTGCTGAGAGGTTATCAATTATACTGCAACTATATTGGGATCATAGGACAGGCAGTGATTAGATCCATTTATTTGATTGTGCCTTAGTCTTTTCTACTTATCTATTACTTTACAGTTTAATCATAGTTTAAAATACAAATTGTATAGTCTAGTTCAAGAACATATTTTTTTTTAGCTAGAGGCTATGAAAGCCTAGTCCTGAAAAATTTACTGATGTTTATAACTACTGGTAAGATTTAGTCAGTGAACACAGAATTTTAACCATTTATCACAGAATTTAACTTTGGTTTCTAAGTGCATGTTTAGTACCTCTGATACCTCTTCTTTGTTATACTCAATGCCTCTTCTGTTTTAATTGCTAAAGTTTTTCTTTTAACTTAATTTCAAAGACTTTTTTTTTAGGGGATTAATTTTCAAAGTAATTTTTAAATTTTCTAAATACTCTTGCCTAACAGGCATGCCATACTTTGGTTTTAAAAACTGATAGCTTGAGGTAGTGATTGGAATTTGGTTTGCCTACCTCCCTCTATATGGGGGTCTGTATGTGCTGTCTGTGAACCTTGTCAGGTTGCTTAAGAAATAAAAAAAAGTCATGAGTAAATTTTTACCTTTTTATCTTCTGTGGAAATAAAGGTTCATACCTGCTTTCCTGTTCTCTGTTAGGCTTTTCCATCTATTGTTTTCTTGGTTTTGCTTTACAATCCCAAAATGTCCTCTTAAAGCTTCTTGGCCAGGTTGCTTTCTTATCTGGTCACTTTGAGTCAACACCTCCCTTACAACCCCACAGTTTTTTTCATTCACCAGCAACCCCAGGTCCCTCTCAGCAGAGCTGCTCTCGATCTGTTCATCCCCCAGCATGTGTTGATGCCAGGGGTTGCCCTGACTCAGGTGCAGCACCTTGCACTTGGCCTTGTTGAACTGCGTGAGATTCCCATAAGGCCCACTTCTCGAGCTTGTCCAGGTCCCTCTGTATGGCATCCTGTCCCTCTGGTGTGTCAGCTGCACCAGTCAGCTTGGTGACATCTGCAAACTTGCTGAGGGTGGACTCAATCCCACTGTTGGTGTCAGTGATGGAGACATTTAATAGCACTGGTGCCAGTATGAGCCCCTCGGGGACAACACTTCTCACTGATGTCTGTCGGGACACTGAGCCATTGCCCACTACCTTCTGGATGTGACTCTGATTGTCCGATCAATTCCTTATCCACCTAAAAGTCCACCCATTGAATCCATCTTTCCAGTTTAGAGTGAAGGATGTGGTTGTGTCAAAGGCTTTACAGAAGTCAGATAAATGACATCTGTAGCCCTTCCCTTGTCTACTGATGTAGTCACTCCACTTTCGAAAGCCAGTGGTTTGGTCAGGCAGGACTTGCCCTTGATGAAGCCATGCTTGCTGTCTCAAGTCACCTTCCATGTGCCTTAGCATAGTTTCTGGTAGAATCTGCTCCATGATATTCCCAGGCACAGAGGTGAGGCTGGTAGGTCGATAGTTCCCAGAATCCTCCTTTCAAACCTGTTAAAATGGGTGCATTGTTTGCCTTTTCACAGACACCACAGACTTAGCCTGACAGCTGTGACTTTTCAAAGCAGTCATGGCAGTAAAACTGTTTTTGGTGCACATTATGTACGCCTCCTTTATTCCAGCGCTGCTGCCCAGAACCGAGTAAGAGGATTCCCTCTTGGAGTGGCCGCCCCATCTGGATGGAAAAGATGGTGCTTTGCAGAGTGAAGGTTCCACACACCTTTGCTGTTCACTCCTACACTCGTCCCACCATATGCCAGTACTGCAAACGGCTGCTGAAGGGCCTTTTTCGCCAAGGAATGCAGTGTAAAGGTAAAAATTTCATTTTCTGCTGCAGTGATAAATTTCAATGAAGGTCTTGTATTTAAAACTAATTCCAGCTGTGGTTTCCATACTGCGAAATAGGGCAGTGTAATTTTTGAAAAATCACATATTTTGAGAAGATTACAGCAACTGTCTTTCATTTTAATAGACTGTGCATTGTACATTTTTCTGAAAAATAAGGTTTACATGGATTGAGAACACCTTAATTCTAGAAGGATAATTATGAATTAATAAAAATGGGAGATGCTTTCTTTTGTTCAGTGTCTGTCATCTAGGCTCATAACTAAAGAATTTGTGAGTTTTCTTTCTATTATTCCAGTACAGGATACTGGTGACTATCTTTTGGAAATATTTTATACCGCTAGGTGCCCATCCTGAACCAGCTTAGACTTCATGAGCTGCATGGTTTTTATATAGCATATGTTAACATGCATGGCTTCAGTTGTCAGACTCTTCCATGCAGTTCCTCGGGCATAACTATGACACTGCCATGATCTCCTGCCTCCTTATGGCTCGATAGTGCAGATCTATCAGCTTTGTTGCAGGAAACAAAAGTCTAGTGATGAATCATAAACATGAATATGGAAAGGACTTTGCATTTCTCTTATGTGAGTTTGTCAAATATGAATACCAAAGGTCAGCATTTTGAGAGAGGTCACTTAATACATTTTTGATTTGCTTTATTAGAGGAGAGAAAAAAAATTTAAGCTTACAGCTGTGTTAACATTTTTTGACTAAAAATACTGCTGTCTCATGTAAGTAAGGAAGTAGTTTTATCTTTCATTTCTGTTGTTATTAATTTGCAGTGTTTGTAGTCTGTTTGAAGTCTGCATCCTGGACTGTTTTTGATTTTTTTTTTTTTCCAGTCAGTGTGTGTCTTGTATACGTGGAATGCATAAATAATGAAGCCTGAAAAAGGTGCTTTGCAGTTTTAACATATAGATGCTGCAGACCATATACAATTGCTGTGACTATATCCAGCTGAACAAGTGGGGCTACCACATCAGTTTCAGGAAAATGAGTGCTACTGGATAAAAATAGCATTTATGTATGGAAAACAAACCTAGACAAATATTATGTATATGCACAGGACAGAAGTAAGTGTATTAATAGGCCTCCATTTATGCAGTTTGATCCTATACTTATTTTTAGTATATCAGGACTTGATATCAAACAATCCAAATATTTTCATACTGCCTTCTCCTACAGATTCTTAAGGTTTCCCACCAACTTCCTTGTGCACATTCCCAAAGCTTGGGATCTTTCAGCAGTCTTATGTTCCTGAGTACCCATAAGAGCCCTGGATTTCTTGAATTCATCCAGGCTACTACTTGGACTGTGAGGATGATCTTTGGGATGTTAAGTCTGTATTTGTGGTAATAAATTAAATGGGAACAGAAACATTCCTGGACACTGAGATCAACTGGGACAAAGTGACCTGTGTTCATGAACACATTTTCTTAGCATCCCAGCCTGGGTGGCTCTATGCAGACTGCCTGTTCTGAGCAATTTCATAGGATGTTCTGGTTTATGAGCTAGACCTTGGAACTGTTTGAGATTGTGCTAATGCTGTGGGCCAAAAGCATGCCAGGGGATATTTGTAACTATTTAATAGACTAGAGAGTTGTATTGTAGTATCCAAAAGTGTTTCTGAATGTAGTTTAATTTGTTAGGATAGATTCAGTCTTCTAGTTCCCTGACAAGGTTTGAAATGTCTCTTTCTTCCAGCCCCCTTCAAACTAGTGAAGTAATTGTATTCCATACTATGGACTGAAACCACTACAATAAAAAAGACAGTTCGTGGGTCTCTTATCTCTCATCCTTCCAGGCACTCAGAAGCAGAACAGTATTGTATTCTGCTCTAGAATTTGGCTTTTCTGCTACAAAACTTGGAGAGATAATAACTTTTCTCTTGTCTGGGCTTAAAAGGAAAACACATTGAGCTTGCTTTAGATAGCAAAAAGAAGCTAAATTATCAGTGTGAAAACAGTTGTGGGGGCAATAGGGAGTTTTGAAATTCATGGTGATGATAGAGTTGAAAATTACAGGGATGGTACAAATAGAGGAAATTCCTGTTAATACCACTAATGTTGTTCAGGAGGCTGCATCTGATACCTCGGGTACAGAAATGGGACGCATCCAGGTTAGATTCCATCTCCATGTCAGGCCAAATCTGGTCATAATCTTTTTCTATCTGCCCTGTGTCAGCAGACAGAAATGGCGCTTCAGTAGTCAGCCAGATCTGTAACCTGAATGGTAGGGGAACTGGACTTTGGTATTTACTGCAGAAGACATTTGCTCTGTGATATAGGTGTGTGATCTTAGAGCCTCTGATGTCTGCAAGTCTTAGTTGGCAGGTGGGGAAAAATATTAGAGATGAGACATTAAAATCATATAGCAATGGAAAAAAGGATGTGGATCAAATGAGAGAATGGGAAAAATTACATCATGATGGAAAAAATAGCTACAGAGAAAGCTAGAGAAGTAGAAAACTATTTTGTACTGGAAGGGGAAGTGCTGACATAATAAATAGTGGTGGGACAAATCAACATGTGACATCAGGACAAGATTGTTAGTTTCTTCCTGGAGGTGACCTCACTGGTGCTGTCTTTAGTTACATGCAAATGTATGAGTCTGAACTGAAGCTTGTGTTTGGAAGTAGTGAATTGATAGAATGTTAGTGTCTGAGTAGGAGTGAGGTTCTGACATCATGGGCTTATTTATCTTTTGGTTTAGATTGCAGATTCAACTGTCACAAACGCTGTGCATCCAAAGTACCTCGAGACTGTCTTGGAGAGGTGATTTTCAATGGAGGTAAGATGAGAAACACACTTTAAAATACTGACAGATCTTTTTAGGCTGAACAAGATGCATTAGCATTTGTTTCTGTCATCTTTGGATATTTTACATTTTTTAACTTTGTCTTCTCAGTTTTTTCACCTGTGGTCACTGAAAATGACAAAGTTTCACTGTAAAACTTACACTCTGGTGACTTAAATTTTACTTGTCCAATCTTGGCAAGTTCAATATGCTTTGCTAGAGTTTGCTCAAGGGAAATGAAGAATCAAGAAGTCATCCCAATGTACACAGTTTAAACATCTGTTGTGATCAGTCGGCTCATTGTTCACTATGAAATACATATTTTAAAATATAAATATTGGAAGACAAGTACCATTTTTTATGACTTTCTCATATCCATGATTTTTAGGAGCCCAGCAGTTTAGGGGATGAAGGAGAAAGAAAAAAAAAAAACCAACAAAAACAACCCAAGGCAAGCCAAAACAAAGAAACCCACTCTAAGTTTTGGGAACCTCAGTGAAGTAGGACTAGTTTCTGAATAGACCTTGCAGAATTGAAAGGAGAATGTGGGAAATAGGTTGTGGAAGAATTTTTAGTGTCTTATTCTTTTAAGTTTTAGATCAGTGTTAAGTTGATAAAATATGCAATGGATGAGCCGACAGGGAGGTGCGTTAAAAACTGGCTGAATGGGTGGGCCTATAGGGTGGTTATGAGTGGCATGCAGTCTAGTTGAAGGCTGGGAATTAGTGGTGTACCCAGGGGCCAATACTGGGTCCAGTCGTGTTCAACATCTTAATTAATGATCTGGATGATGGGGCAGAGTGTACCCTCAGCAGGTTTGCTGGTGATACGCCAGAGGGTTGTGCAGGCATCCAGAGGGACTTAAACAGGCTGGAGAAATGAACTCGGGGATTGTGGGACCAGAGGACCTTCAGAGGTCCCCTCCAACTTCAGCCCATTCTGTGATTGTGTTGCCTTGATCCTTGTCACCCATATTTTTGAGTGGAACAAAATTGGTGACGTAGCAGATCGCACCAAACTGTACAACTTGATTCAGAGGCCTGGGCAGCAGCTCTGTTAGCCATTGCAAAATGTATCCCATCCGTTCATGCCTGCCCTTCTCCAGCTCCAAGGCTCTTGCCTGGATCTTGAGGTTGGTGACCATGAACAGTAATGTGCAACATGATGTTGCTGCTGCCTGCTTTTACCACCTTTGTGATGCTAAGATGCTAGGGCACATAGTTTGGGAACTATGGTTTCATAAAATTCTTCTTTGGATGTAAGGAGTCATTTAGTTTTTAGTCTTTCTCCCACTCTTAAATTGAGTTTGGGTCAGATAAAAAAAAAAAAGGCAAATGAAAACCCCAAAGCAACCAAACAAAAAAAAACCCTACACCCCCAAAAAAGGCTGCAGATGAAGGTATTTTTATATCTTAATTCTTAGTTTTCCACAGTGCAAGTTGTACAGCTTTTGGAAACACTAAACTGCCAGCAGAAAATCAGATGCGAATAAGATCTGTTCTGCTTTTCTCTTTTCGTGCAATACCACAGGCCCCCCTGTTCTCTCTTACTTCTATTATTATGGGCTACAAGGGCAACGACTGTAGAGTTGGGTTTCTGTTGATGGAGAATTTCATTTACAGAGGAATAATTCTCTGGGTCATCTCTAGCTGTCAAAGGTTACTTTGTCTTCATTACTTGTGGAACAGAATTACATAACGAGATTTAGGTTTAGACTTTAAGCTATTCACTCTATTTCTTTCAATATGATTCTTGTTTTAGTTGTCTCTCTTACCTTGGCATTTAGCAAAAACAAATTGATACCGTTCGTTAGCATACTCTGCATTGTTCAGCAAAAATGGGAAGATTTTATATTTAGTGATTGTACTTTTATGTTTATTTGCATAAATGTGCACTGAAGAAAAAAATCTGTGGGTTTTGAGGGATTTTAGTACTTTTTTAAAAATGTGTGTTTGAAATAATATCCGAATCATGTGTTGTTTCCAGAACCTGCTAGCCCAGGCCAGGACTTGGATATGCCAATGGAAGTCGATAGCAGTGAAATGAACAGTGATGGTAGTCGAGTTCTAGATGATGCTGAAGAGCCCTCTCCTCCAGAGGACAAAATCTTCTTTATGGATCCATCTGACCTTGATGCTGACAAAGATGAGGAAGCTGTCAAAACAATCAGGTAAGTCATAAGGTGGATGTGCTTTTTTTAATATTGTGATTAAAATGTTTCTGATCAGCCCAGTTTCACTGCTGAAAGTGGTTTTTTTTTATTTGTGTGGGATTTGTTTTTGTTTTTTACTTGAAAATACTTTGTAAAGTTCTCCTGTCTCAAGAAAATCTGAAACATAAATAAATTATTTACAAATGTTTGTTAGTGGCACCTGTAGGAGCTCTGGTAGACAGGCAGTTTGGTGGTTGATTTCATCTTCAGTGCCATTCAGACCTGTACATTTAACTAATGACTCTCTCTGAATATTAGACATTGTCAAATCTTTGCCTGCAGGACAGGTAATATCCTTTAGTGTTGATGGAATTTTCTAGTGCAGTTGTGATTTGAATTAACACATCCTTTTATATTTTCATAAATTGAAAGTATGCTTAGGGAGCTTCTTTAGTGACCATATTAAGAAACAGCATAGTCAACTTACATAAACAAGGGAAAATAATAGTTATGCTGAAGTTAATTGTATTTTTATGCTGTATTAAGACAACCTGTCTCAGCAAATTGTTTTGAGAGAGGATGATTCCCGTAGGTGTCTTCACTAGTGTGGTTCTTCTGTGTTCCTCAGAGTAATTTAAGTACTGCAATACTTGTCCTAGGAGAGCTAGTGGGAGCTAATCAATACCTTACCTATTTCATCCATCAACTAAATTTGTATGGGAAGAAATGGTGCCTGTTCCTGAAAAGTATGGACTAAATGTGTAGTACTGATATAATCACAGTAGTGTTGTGTTTTAACTTATTACATACTAAATTGTTGTGTGTTTTCTTTTTAGTCCTTCAACAAGCAATAATATTCCTCTCATGCGAGTTGTACAGTCAATCAAACACACAAAGAGGAAGAGCAGTACAATGGTGAAAGAAGGATGGATGGTTCACTATACTAGTAGAGACAACCTGGTCAGTTACTTTAGTTTTTTCCTATGTTAAGTTAATTCTCTAAACCAGTGTATTTTATTTCTAATTTAGATATTCTGATTTACAGTATCACTTTAAAGACCTTAACTATGATGTTAATTACAAAGAAATGTGGTGCAAGGGAGAAACTATTTTATTCAAAATTCTTCCTGTGGTGATTGAACAGTAGTTTTCCTGCTCCCCTTTAGGAAGGAAAAGCATCTCTAAATTGTCTCAAATGAATTGCATGTGTAGTATTTCAGCTTTCCTGAGATGATAATTTGGAATAATTTGCTTATGTCTTTTTTCTCTTTAGCAGTTGAACTAAATATTCATATCTTTTTAAAATTCTGTTACAAGAAAAGATGGAAATCATTACAAAATGATGAGTACTGAAGTGGTTGACAATATTATTCTAATGATCTAGGTGTTTTATAAATATTTATGTGTAGATGTGAGAGCCCTTCATTCCTCCAGCAATTTACTCTACCTGAAAGTAAGCATTATTGAATACCAGCCCCTCCCCCTGAACAAACTCACTGTTCCTCTTGATGTCAGTGGAATAAAGAGTTGTGGCTTGACTGTATGTCCTTGGTCATGGATGCATCCTCCAAAAAGACTATGTTGTTTGTTGCTTGTGCTACCAATAATGATCTCTTAATTAAGCCCTCTTAGGCAAGCTCCTTGCTTTTGTGTATTGAGGAGGAAGACAAGGAAGAGTTACAGGGTTCCTTAGTGTTATCTGAGGAGAGAAATGGAATCCTCTTGTCTGGTGGGAGATGAATGAAAAAGATGAAGTCAAGAAGTTCCCAGATCTCATGGAGAATTATGTCATATTGAGACTGTTCATGAAAAGCAGCATAAATAGGGAATTTAGAGAAGCAAAGTTACTTAAGCTCTGCTGAAATCAAGCTGAGGGGTGATAATACTCAGTTTACTGTAATATTTTCACTTCTTGTGATCATCAACTAAACTGACCGCTGTAAGTGGTCTGTCATAAACTGCCTTACAAAGCATTTCTTTCAGGTACAGTTTCCTAATACCTAGATGTATTTATCACAATCCAAAATAAGTATCTAATGTATTTCAGAGGAGACTAAAGTCAAGGCTACGTAACAGTCACAATTATCATCAGCTGGCTGTGGAAGAACTAAGGCCAGGTAGCAGACAAAGGTGAATAGCTCTATCAGAACTGTTCAGGGCAGACCTGGTATTCAGCTCTGATTTAAACTTTCAGTGCATGTTTTTCCGTGGACTTTTTTTGAACCTCCTCATAGAACAGTGATCAGATGATACATCTTAGGTTAGTTTGATTTTCCTCATCTGTCAGTCTGGCTGCTACCTTGATGACATCTACTGAAAAAGGCCATTCAAATAAGGTGGAGTATTCTGACCCCAAGCAATGTACCTTCAGCCAAACAAGATCGCATAGAGCTTCCTAATGGGAGGAGACTTCCGTACTAGGCATTACAACATCGGCTATTTCCCTTGACTGCTCCGTTCTCAGCAATGTCAGACTGTTTCCTATTCCTGAGACAACTTGGGCTTTCTATCAGTTCCAAATGTTCATTTTAACCAGCAGTGTCTGTGTGCTTCTTGTGGTCCCTGGATAATGAGATATTTCACTCTTTATAACGTGAATTTTCTGTATCATCGTATCTATTCTTTTCCTGACCCTGAGCCCATCCTTTCTCAGAATAGGGTATGGGGCAGATTTTGAATCCCTGAGTAAGTTACCAGTCTGTTCCTTAATTGCCCTCCTCTGAAGTCTTTCCTGATTTGTGATTTAATAAAGAGTATATATGTCCAAAGGACAGGTTTAGTCTTGTGGTTTCACCCATTTTCCATTCAGTGCTGTCTGGGATCTCCTTTTAGTTAAATCCATTCACAACTGAGCTTTCTTTGTCTAACTCCTGTAGGTAGTTTTAGGTTCTCCATGACTGAAGTGATTTAAGCTCTGCTTAAATATGACAAAAATGCTCTGCTTTTAATATGACAAAATGTATATAGTATAATAATATTTAAAACTTTGTCATCCTGTGTCAGAGTTAAGGGGTTTGGATTTTTGTCGCAGAAAAATGGAAATGGGTTTCTGACTATATGAGATGGTGCAAGCAAAGTATGCTAGATTCATGCAGCCATATTAACTTTCTAAAGGCTTCTTTGTTTTGAGGAATATTCTTCCACTTAAATTACAAGACAGTTATGTGCAACAGTTTATTCATGTTACTTTTTGGTGGAGAAGTTATTTCTCATTGGTGGAGACTTCAACGAAATGGCTGTTTAGTCTTTCTTGATTTTTTTTTTCCACATCCCAAAGTATTTTGTCCATTTGAATCTCATAATGTGTCTGTTACAATTGTTACTAAATTAAAATAATTCAGATTTTTCGAGCACATACACCTGGAGTAAAACCTGTATAGTAACTGTTTTTTCCTGTATGTCACTGCTATTACTGTAAGGTAAATGATACTTTAGCTGGTTTGTGGAAATAATTTTTGAGCTTTTGCTTCAATTCAAAAAACCCCTTTATTACCAAAGTTTATTTTTTAATTTCTGTAGTCTAAGATGCAACTGTAGATTAATGTTAATCAATTATCTTCGTAATTTAAGGCATTTCTAATTTAAATAATAAGATAAAAGCCATATCAATGATTTATTCCTTATGTAAGTGTACTCTGCATTTTGTAGAGAAAAAGACATTACTGGAGACTGGACAGCAAATGCCTCACACTATTTCAAAATGAATCTGGAACAAAATATTACAAGGTAATTAATTATGAGTAATAATTCTGTTTCACTTGATTTACTCAGTGCTTTATAGATCTGAAATCTACTTGTGAGAAGTATAAGTATTATCTCCATTTCCCCACCTCTTTTTTAATCAATACTGTGACCAGGTTAATTGTTGGCCAAAACCTCTAAATGAGAAGGACCAAGACTAACTCTGAGAAGGTGCTTGCAGCTGCTGTTCTAATTCCCTTGAGTATGTCTCTCCTTACATTTTGCATGTACTGTTCTCCTGAATTACCTGATGTATTAAGCTTTGCTCACAACTTGGCTGCCAGTCAAATAAAGGCTAGGATTTTGTGTTCTCTAAGTAGTGACTGAAAATTTGCATGCTTATGTGTTTTATTTCAAGGTTCCCAAAATTAAATCCTTCCCAACTGTACAACTGAAAGTTGCAAAATAGATTTAGAAGAAAACTTACTGTGCAGCCTGGAGTTTATATAAATGAAGCTTCGTGTATTGTTGATGTAGTATTCTGTTCAATGGTGGAATATTCAGAAAATGCATTTGAATGTATAAACAGGATTTTCCCTTTCTTGTCTTATACCTTTAGGTGTGGGTCCAAATCTTGCAGCTTCTTCTTTTATAGCATCTCTAAGATCAAGCCTTTTCTCTGTACACCCAGCTAAACTTGCCCAGATCCTTGTCATCCCTATCTTGACCAATGCAGTCTCTTCTCAGACCTCTCTGATACTTGTATTGCCCTGTGCATTCAAAACACAGCTGGTAAAATATGTTCCTTGCTCGTTGCTCCATTATGTCACTGCTTTTAGTCCTTTGACTTGCCCCTTTGCATCCCTTGTTTTAAATGCTTAGATCTCAGTTTGTCTTTGCTGTTAGAGTAATTCACAGTTTTTGCCTTTACATTTACTTGCTCTTAATCAGCTACTGTCTCTTATCCCCTAATGCCAACCTGGTGTTCACTTGCTTGTTCACTACTCTTGCAAGTGACATGCACCTGCAGACCTTCCCATGTGTGCGGAATGTCCTCCTCCAGCTAGTGTGAACTTGTAACCCTTTCTTCTTTCATTCAGATCTGTTCTCTTGTAGTACTTTTACCATGGTCTTAAACTGACCAGGTGGAGGAGTCAGAATTAATTGTTAATATCTGTATGAAAGAATCTTTACTCAAAATGATTCAGATGCATGAAGCGGTGCTTATTGACTAGCTTGTATAACTACATCCTCTTTTTGATGTCATATTTTCACTTTTCTCCCGTGTCATGCTCTTTTATAGCTAGCTGTATAAACTACAAGGGGAAAGTGGTCATTCTATAGTTGTGCATCATTTGCTCATGGGATGGGGTTGTGTCTCATGATGAATATAAATGTAGTTTGAGTAGAAAATAATATAGTTGTATAGAGAACCAATGGGCCTGAAAGTCTCTCTAGGCTTGTATACAGGAATTTAGAAAACTGTGGGTTGGCACTGGTCATGTGCAGTTTGTTATTAGTTATGAAACTCTGTGTTTATTTTTTTTATTAATATTTGATTTGATTTCTTTGCAATGCTTCAAGTTTTGAGTACTAGTATATTAATATGTTATGTATGTTTTCATTTTTTAATTTTTAATGTCTTTCTTCAGGAGATTCCACTTTCAGAAATTCTCCAGGTGACTCAGCCTCGAGATTTTTCAAACGTGGTGCAGGGCAGCAACCCGTACTGTTTTGAGATCATCACTGACACGATGGTGTACTTTGTTGGCGAAAACAATGGCAGCAGTCATCACAGTCCAGTTCTTGCTGCCTCTGGAGTTGGACTTGACGTAGCTCAGGGCTGGGAGAAAGCCATTCGTCAGGCTTTGATGCCAGTCACTCCTCAAGCTAGCGTTTGCACTGCTGCAGGACAAGGAAAAGATCACAGTAAGCAGGCACACAAGGCACTATTATTCATATGCTGAGGCAGTTAATGGTAGCGGTTCCCTTCAGGGAAGGGTTTATTTAGAGTGAAATTTTGTCTGTTGATTCTCTGCTGAATTGGGTCCATAATTTTCCAAGCCTCTAAAGAGTGACAGTCAGGTTTGTGGAGGGTGGGCAAATCCTTTGATCTGTTGTAGCAGGAAATAGTAAAGAATCAGATTTACAATATGAATTCATATTGCAGAGTTTTATTGTAGGAGCATTAAGAACACCTACTTGCTTGATGTAAAAAGGGAACGTAGATATTTCTAATATACGTAACTAAAGAAATAGATTCAGATTATATACGTATTCTTTGAAAGAACTAAATTTGGATGCTTTTTGATGTTTTCACCGATATATATTTTTTCTTTAAATTGTGTGAGACCTCAGTAGCTAAGGAGAAGAGAAGGAGTTAATTGCAATGTAAATATGTGCAATGTTAGTTGCAATGTTGCAATGTAAATACCATCAGTGATGGAAAGAACTTGTGCTGAGTTGTGAGTAGTTATAAAAAAATACCCTATTCTTCTTTTTATGCAGCTGCCCTCCCTTTCCTTCTCTGGCATAGGATCATATTAATTATCAAGACTCCACTAAACTATATATTGAGTTTTTTCTCTTCAGATGTCTCCCTCCTTGCAGTGACATTGATTCACATTCTGTACTGAGACTTATGCTTTCTTTTTTTTAGTTTCCTTTCATCTTCCAGCTATTCTTTAATCTTCTTTCAGTGATATTTTTTTTTTGCTGGAGATTCTGAGATTAGTTTCTGTGCCTCTGATATCTACTACTCTGCATCAGCCAACAGTTAAGAAATGCTAGTCTGAGATAAAGGCACTTTCTGAAAATGGTCTAAAATAGTAAACTATGAAATGCCAGTACTGGTATCAGTATTTAATTACAGTGAAGAAACACACCTGTAAGATGGTACCTCATACCTGGCCTTATACATACATAAAATGCTACTTTTACTATGGAATTCTTAGTTCCAAATGTATATATACATACCACAACTCTGTTTTCTAGAATCTAAGACTTACTGTTGTTGAGACTTGCAAAGACAGTTGCTTTTTCCAAAACAAGTATTTTTTCACATATAAATAATAACATTTTGGTGACATTCTTAGGGAATAGAACTGCAGGGTAGATACCAAGAAGAAGTATTTTAGCATGTTTGGGATGTAGAAGTATAAGAAACTACTGTGAGTTGGGTAGTGGCATTTACATATTCTTAGACAAGTCGGGTTGGTTTTTAAGCTCTCAAAAGCCCACAAAATGTTCGTTTATCCCTCTTCTTGCTACACATTGTGAACCACTAAATGTATCCCAAGAGCCTTTCAGAAAATTAGACTTTAGTTAAAGAAAGTTCCAAGAGTCTCAAATATGTTCTTTTAAATGAAAATACCAAAAGGAGGAGGGAGGCAGTGCTAGTGCTTGAAATACTTGGAGCAGGGAATTTATAGTGTCAAAATGTCCATGATACACTAACCAGTCACTTTATACCACATTCTGGCCAGGAAGTAGCTAGAAATGAGGATGCTCTTCCAGTCTGACCCATGGGAAAGAATCTTTTCTAACTTTGTCCCCGATGATTGGGGTGGGCTGTTTCTTTGTGAGATGTTTCTGAGCTGAAATGAGAGAGTTAGTAAGTTGTTTACTTGGTATAGATTACATATTGAATTGTGACATTACTGATTTCTTCAGAAGTGACTGCTTTTCAGCCCTTATTCTTGCCTATTTCAGACACCAGAAAAATGGATTTATTTGGAAGCAGTGACTCAATCTTTACCTACCAGATATTTTGTATTCTGTGGCAGTCTGTGGAGAAGGGTTCAGTATGTTCTCTTCAAACAGTTTCAAAAACTGTTATCTTACCTTCACTTTCTAGTTACTGTGCTGCAGTTTTTGTTGACCTTAGGAACTTCTTTGCCCAACTTCTTTCTTGATTTTCCTTCTGTTCTGTTTTATTGGTTATTCCAATACAGGCTTGACTGTAGTCAATAATCAATAGGCATATGCAAGGCTGTAATTACATTTCATATTTCAGATGCAGAGTCACATAATTCAGAGTGTCTTTGAGAATTAGAATTTGTTACTGTCCTATTTCTGTAAATTCCTTCTTTGAGATCAAGCACAGGTAGCAAAAATCAGATACAGACATTTTCTTTGTTCCTAAAATAGTGTTTTTAAAGCTCAAGACTCTTTTTAGGGTGACAAAGACTATTCTCAAAGTGCTAATAAATCTGTAGTGTATTTTCTAGCCACTTTGTAGATGAGTTTTTTCATTCTTTTTTGTTTTGGTTTGGGTTTTTTTTAAGAAGTTAACATAACAGAATCACAGAATTGTTAGGGTTTGAAGGGAACTCTGCAGATCATCTAGTCCAACCTCCCTGCCAAGGCAGAGTCACCCCGAACAGGTTACACAGGAACATGTCCAGGTGGGCCTGGAATGTCTCCAGAGAGGAAGATCCCAGCAACAAATGATAGATGTCCATTAGTGTGAGATGCTTTGCTTTGGTCTTGGAAGTCAAAGGAGAGGGAATTGTGTTTTCTGCCTTCCTTGGTATATCTCTTCTTGTCCATGCATCATAATGTAATGAAGTCTTCGTGTCAACGTCTGCTGCAGACTGAGGAATTCTTCATCTGGTGCTTTTACTTGCAAATTACATTTCCTGAATGTGCTTATATATTCCAAGGATTGATATGCTTCTGTAGTTTATTCATGAAACAAAGATTTTTTTTTTTTTATATTATGGTGCATTGCTGTTGCTTTTGGTTCTCCAGCTGTCTATTGTGAACACGCTTGTACTGTTCTACTATTTTTGTAATCAATACAAAATACAATAGAACAAAAGTAGACAGATAATCCCAGCAAAACTCCCGTGGTTATTTTTCAAATCCATCTGTAAAATATGAGCTTCAGGGTATGATGTTTCTGCACAAAAACAGTAAAAATAATTTCACTGTGGCTGGGTTGGAAGTCAGTAAAGGTTGTTGATTTTTCACTTCCCTCCCTCTTTTTACTAAAAAAACAGTGTGTCCTTCCTGTTTACTTACTCAGTTTTATCTTCTTTATTGCAGAAGAGTTGTCTCTAAGCATCTCTGTTTCAAATTGCCAGGTCCAGGAGAATGTGGTGAGTCATATGCATTGTATTATAGTCATATTTATTTATCTGGGTATTATGAAGTAATTGGTAGTAACGATATCTGGCTCAGAAAACACCACCAGGGCACTGTAGCTAAAGAAATCCATGTTACATGCAGGAAGCACTATTAACCTGCCACAGCTGTTAGTTTGTATGAAAAATATTCCTGCTTATAGTGCAGCTAAGTGGATCCTCTTCAGGAAAAGTTTGTTGTGTTTTCCCACTCCCTTCAGTGTAATGATGGTATCCTTTACAGAGTTTGATTAATGCCAAATGTAAATGCAGCTTAGCCAGTACTCACTAATACAGTCCTGAACATTTTGATTACTTCTGATATTTGTGATTTCTTTTTTCATACATTAGGATATCAGCTCTGTGTACCAAATATTTGCCGATGAAGTGCTGGGTTCTGGTCAGTTTGGTATTGTATATGGAGGTAAATGGCATTATGTTCCATTATACATTTTTGAAGGTAGAATGTCTGATAAATTAGCCTTTTCATGTTTACTTAGCTGTATCTGGAATGTCTAGGTGAAGTTTATCTTGTTAAAAGTTTTGTTTGGATTACTTTGTCTCGTGTCTCTGCAGTTTTATGTACAGTATTTCTTACAATTAAATTTTTGTATTTACAGTTTTGCACTGGCATCATAATCAGTTTAGAATATGCATTGCATTTTGATCACAGTTAAATACAAAGCAATCCTATTCTGAATTTGGCCTTGGTTAATGATTTTTTTTTTTAAATTTGCATATTCTAACACTGTTATCTGTGTTATACAGTATTAGAAGTCATGTATTTGAAGAGGCTGTCAGTTATACCTGTTTTGAATGACCCCTGAGAGATGTGGCCAAAAGCAATTAGAAAAACACATAGTTAAGGGTTTGACAGTATTTATGCAAACATATTATTGACAGATTTTATACAAACAAATTTCTGTCAGCAGGATAAATTAGAGGGAAGAACTCTTTGTCAAGAGCCTTGAAACCCAAACCTAGGTTTCAAATGTATTTTGTCAGTTTTTAAAAACTTCTATTGCTGCATATAACTTGTTAATAATGTGTAATAAGAAAAAGAAGAAATAGTACAAATACATCATATGAACTGTTTCTATCTCTTTTTTTTTTTTGTTTTTAATCTCATGTTAATCTCAAGTGTTCAGAAAACCACAGACCATAAATCTGGAAAGAAAGAAAAAGTCTTAAGTAATGATTTAAAAGTGGTAACTTTTCTGCTTCTGTCATATTTTCTTTCTAGTGAGGAAGTATTGTGGTTGTGATTTTTCTGTGTGCCAATTGCATAGTTAGATACTTTATTACTCCTAAACTGCTTGATGGAGATATAGTTTGGTCTGGTTTTACATCACTCTTGAGAGAGGTCAGATTTTTTTCCCCCACTGTATTTGTTAGAGCATAGTGTGAATCAAAGTGTGCTCCTTCTATTATGAATAGAAATGCACAAATGCAGACACTATTTTAATGGTTGGATTTTATTTCTAAATATTCTTCTAAATTGCCTTGTAGATAAATCTCATCTTGATATTTTGCATGATTTAATGCTTGTAAATGCTTGTAAGCATAATAAATATTTATGAAAACCTTTCATTATATTATTTTTTTTCCTTAATGAGGCCTTAAAATATATGGAATATGCATACTTCTTAAGATAAAATCACAGGCTGAAACAGTATGAAAAGAGAATATAAAAGACTATTGTTTTGCTGGCTCTTGCACACTGCTTAATTGTTGCTGGTGTTTGGGGAGACTAGATCTGGTAACTTCTAATATTTGCTTATCCCCACTTGTATAGGCTTACTGATACAATGGTAACAAAATCTTTTTATTTAAACAAATAAAGGTAAAATTAAGTTGCTTTCATTTTCGTGGGGCTTTTTTGTTGTTGTTGTTTGAGGGGTTTTTGTGTCCTTTGTTCTCCACAAATGTTTCCAAAATTGCAAGTCAAGAAGCTATAGGATACAGATATCCAACTCCTGTTTCAGTGAGAACAGTTTCCCTCTGTTTTCCTGTTTTTGTTAATTTGAAGAGTCTGAAAAATGGAAACAGAAAAAACTATTCTTGACCGTTTCTTACTGATGTAAAACTTGCACTGAAACCTGGTTGTCTGTGTTTTGCTTAAGAAAAGGAATTTTCAAGCTGCTTTTCTGTTAGTCTTTCTTCACGTTTCATTTTTAGCTGTAGTCTGGCTTCTGTAGTTCAGCGTTTTCTTAGATTGGTTGGTTTGCTTTACGTTCTTTAGCAGCCTAGCATTTCTCTTCTGTGTCTTGCATCTAGTTTGTAATTGATGGTATTTTTGCTACGTTTCAATGTCCTTCATCCTGTGGACATAAGCCCTTTATTAATGATGATGTTTAAGGCAGGTGCATTTGTTGCCTGGCACAGCAACCTTTGGAGCAGTTCCTGTGCCTGCCTAGGCCTTGGCCACCAGTACTGACTGCAGAGCAGCAGGGAAGGCCGGCTGGGTGGTTGGTGAGGTGTAGCTGTGCTCCCCATAGCAGTGCTGGTAGAACCCTCAGTGCCACTTGCCCTGTAGCTGTGTGTCTTCCCTTTTCCTAAAATGGCTTCCAAACCTTTAGCTGAGTGGATAATGACTTATTTTTCTTTGGCTCAGACTTACTGTCCTGTATTAGTTTAGTATTAAATGACTTAGATTGCCAAGGTCTTCCAGTGTGTGATCTCGTTTACCTCTGATGTGACTTTGTGATCCCACTAACCTCTCTGATGATGACTCTGTTGTGATAAAAGTCAGTTTAGCAGTTGTGAAAAAGCTGGGGAGGCATTTACATCTACTCTGTCAGCCCTGGAAACAGCTTTCCTGGGTATTGCAGAGCGCTTCTCATGTAGCTGATACTGGTGGCAGCAAGGAATAGTATGTGGTGCTACAAGAGTGAGTTTTTCTCACCACAATCTTTTAGAGCTTTTTGATCACAGTAGACTGCCCCTGGCTGTTAAATGTGTTGTTACTCCTCAGGGCACATAATTACTCTCTCATTCCCATGGAGTATTAGGTATGTAATTTCCTGTGCATGTGGAGCCCATGAAGGTATGAAACCACATGAGAAGGCTTGTAGATCTGTCTTCACTTTGGCCTTGAATTGTTTTGTTGGGTTTTTTTTTTTACAGAACAGAGGCAATACTCTGTGGAGTAGGTATTACTTGATTGTGTGCAAGTTCCTCGCACAAGCAAAAACTTCACCTCATACATCTCATGTCAATGTGTGTACCTGACAGCGCAGTAGTGACTAGTTTAAATTTAATCGTCAGAACTCCTGTTGAGGCTGATCACTTCTTTTACTCATATGCCAGTTTCAAATTTAAATATAAATATAGTAATATTGTGCACTTGACAGAATATACTTATTTCCCCAAAAAGGAATTTCTGCTTTAATGTTTTATAACTATGAATTGCTTCTACCTCTTGATGACTGACATTGACTTTCTGTTTAGGAAAACATAGGAAGACTGGAAGAGATGTGGCTATCAAAGTAATTGACAAGATGAGGTTTCCAACTAAGCAGGAAAGTCAGCTTCGTAATGAAGTAGCCATTCTCCAGGTATAAAAGTGATTTTGGATAATACTGGAGTTTTGTCTCAAACTATTAATAAGATTTTTTTATTGTGTGTAAGTGCTGTGAATTGTTTTTTAAATCTGTGTATATGATTTCTGAGTACTTTTAAAAATGGAGTCTTAAAAGAGCAGGAATTCCTAATTACTTGGTAGAGTTGATAACTTGGGGGTGGAACCTACCCCCTGTATAGGATCCACTGAAGACATGTATTTTGGCTCCATGTTGTCTCCCTTTGGTAGCAGGCAACTGTACTATTTTCTGCTGCCTTCCACTACTGGCTCCTCAATCTTTGAGTGTTATTCTTAAGCTCAGTAACTTGAATACAGAACATACATCAACTAGTAAATTAATTGTTACAGATAACTTGTGTTAAACAAATTAGTCTTAGTCATAATATGCATGTTTGCATAGCTTGATGTTTGTTTCAGGCTAGTTTCTTGCATCAGACATCGTGGGGTTTTTTTCACCTCTAGCTCTCCATTTAACTGTTTTTTGATTTGTGGTGCAGCACTTCAGTGTAATTCAGGATATTTCATACTGTTTTATTTTAGTGATGTACCTATGCTATTTTGTTTTAGAATTTGCACCACCCTGGGATTGTGAACCTGGAATGTATGTTTGAAACCCCAGAACGGGTCTTTGTTGTGATGGAAAAGCTGCATGGGGATATGCTAGAGATGATTCTTTCCAGTGAGAAAAGTCGACTTCCAGAACGAATAACTAAATTCATGGTCACTCAGGTTGGCATTCAGTTTCTCTACTTTGAGAGGAAAGACTACATTTGGCTTTTGTAATTATGAGAGGATGGAATTTGGAGAAGGTTATTTAAAAGAGACAGCACAGAGGGCTGCACATCTAACGAAAGTGGAATAAACATGAAAAGAACTTTGAATGTTAATAATGTCAATTCTGCCGGTTCTTCTTTCCTAAGACATAAGATTATGGATATCTAAAGATGAATGTCAAAACAGTAAGTGGAGAAGGAGAAAAAAAGGGGTGGTGGAATAAAACCCGTTGGTTCCAAGTCTTGATAGGCTGGAAAGAACAGTACTTGCACGGTATATATGGGTTTGTTCTTGAGGACTGCGTTGATATAAATTGCTGTATTGGTTAGTGTGTGTGTCTTTTGACAGTTCTGATCTGCTTTAATATGTTCATACAATGTTCTTTCCTTTCTGTAGATACTTGTTGCTTTGAGGAATTTACACTTCAAGAATATTGTGCACTGTGATTTAAAACCAGAAAATGTACTACTAGCATCAGCAGAACCATTCCCTCAAGTGAGTGAAGATTAAAAAGTACTTATTTTGTCATTTTTCATTGTTCTTTTTCAAGAGAAATATAGACATTGCAGCCTAAAAAGCGACCACTTGTGGGATTGTTCAACTGACATGGCCTAGAATTACTTGAACTGCATGTATTCAAGTTGTCTTTTTTTTTCCCTTTCCCCCCACTAAATGCCTTTAGTGCATTGCTCTTCCTTATACCCTAAGGAGGGCATATTAACTTGGGGTTAAGTGTTGGACTTGGTCTGCATCCTTTTATCTGAATGAGTGCCTGCTGTGTTCAAGTTAAGGAACTGTTGCAGAACTATGAACATTAGAGCATTGGTGCACATACCAGCTGCTGATGCTTTTTACCTGGATGTTCTATCCAGAGTTGGTTTGGTCTGAATTTGAGCATTGTTTGATGTCTGTGTAATCAAAGCCTCCAGCTTCAAGAATATGATTAAGAGGAATGTGATGAGGCTGGGATTCATGTGTGTTTTTAACTTTGGTTCTGTGCCTTGTGAGGGTGCAGATTTACCTTTGAAATGAGGTGAGTTTGGAATCAAGGTTTTTGTCCTTATTTGCAGACTTGTGGCCATGTACTACGCAAACTGCCTCAGAGCCGAGGTTCATGCCTTGATCTGAAGCATGGCTGATTCACAGTCTGCAAAACCAGCAGCCTAAAACCTTAACTGACTGGCTTACGTAATGTTTTGTCTCTGAATGTATGCAGTGTTTAACTGCTGGCAGAAAGGGTATCAAGTACCCCTCTGGTCTCGGGCAGTAGCATGCTTTGGACATCAAGCAGAGATTTCTCAGTGCAAAATACATTTCTTTTGCAGGTGAAGCTGTGTGATTTTGGCTTTGCACGCATCATTGGTGAAAAGTCTTTCAGGCGCTCTGTGGTGGGGACTCCTGCTTATCTTGCCCCTGAAGTGCTCAGGAGTAAAGGTTACAACCGCTCCCTAGACATGTGGTCAGTAGGGGTCATTGTCTATGTGAGCCTCAGTGGTACCTTCCCATTTAATGAAGATGAGGATATAAATGATCAGATTCAAAATGCAGCATTTATGTACCCACCAAATCCTTGGAAGGAAATTTCTAGTGAAGGTAAAGAAATTAATTTTCTCTGTTAGAATGTTTTTATGGGAAGAAAACACATTCAAATGCTTAAACCTCAAGATTCAATCAGAAAGGAATGTGTGAATTATTGGTAGTTTGAGTTTAGTAGACTATGCTAAAGTGGATAAATACGACCTGGCATACACTTCTGAAAGATAAATTGTTAAATATAATGCTTTAGATCGTTTTCAGGGCAGGAGAGTCAATAGATTTAGCAAGAAAAATGAATTGCATGCATGAGGAGTGGGATGAATAACCTGAAACTTCCCAAAAATTCCAGTGAAATGTTTAGTCGTGTGTCTATTTGCTGAATGCTGATCTCAAACCATACTTAATCTAAACTGAAACAGTTCAAAGTTGAATCTGGAATTTAAGTTTTGTGCATTAGCAAATATGGGTTTAAATGTCAAGTTTACAAGGTTGTCCTCAAGCTTCCAGTGCCAGCTTTGGTAACGTATACACAACTAAATCTGGCAGACATGAGAGGACATGTACAAAAGTATACAATAGTGGAGGTACCTACATAATTGTGGAACACAGGATTATGTTTAAGCTTTTTAGGCACTTCTGAAAATCACTAAAATCAGTAGGGAAAAATATTAATAACATAGTAAAGCTTTTAGTGTTTCCATCAAAAGTAGGGGGAAGCTTAACTCATACCTATTTTGTAGCCTCGTTTAACATAAGCAAAGCTAAATATGAAATTCAAGAGCTTGTTTAAATTTAAAAAGAGTTCAGAAGGATACACATGCACATAAAATTCATTTCCACTGCCCTATGTGAATGATGACAGAGATGGTCAGTGTTTAAACAATACAATTTCTGTTTTGTTCTTCTTTGTCAGCCATTGATTTAATAAACAATTTGCTTCAAGTGAAGATGAGAAAACGTTTCAGTGTTGACAAATCCCTTAGTCACCCATGGTTACAGGTAAACTCATCTGCCTTTTTCACTATGTTCATAATGGGTGAATAATGCTTTTTTTGGCTGAAATTCTTCAGAGGCTGCTTCCATCACATTCTGCTAGCAAACATTCATGGAGGCTTGAATATTTCTGGTTTTACCTTTCTGTGCTGCAGGATTCTGGAACATTCATTGTCTGGTCTCTCCTGCCCTTTACTTTCTGTCCGACACTAACATGGTTTTACTTCTTTGGCTCCTCCCCTGAATGTGGACAGTGATAGGTGCAGGGAGTCCTGTGAAATCATCATGGAGACAAACATTGTTTGTTCGGCACTGAAGTGGACACACGGGCTGGTGTGTGCTGTCATTTGTAGTTGGTTTAGAACAGATTTGTTAGGAATGGAATTTATCTGCTGCTTTGAACTGGGTTCCTTTCACAGTGGTTTCACAATACTGCATACACACAGCCATGATGTTAAGGGGAAAATCCAAATTATTTTTAGAACAAACAATACTGGAATAAGTATAATTTCATATATGTGTATATATACAATTAATAAAAAAGGTACATAGCCACCTTGTTACAAAAAGTTTTCATTATTTACAATCTATACTAACCTATTTAATTTTGAACTACTCTCTGTGGACAATGCTGGGGTATTTTGTGGGATGTTTGGGTTTGGTTTTCTTTTTTTGTTTTTTGTTTAAACAGGTCTTGCTTGTATCTTGTGGCTTTTTCTGCTAAAGGAGAGACAAACTGCAGAATTTATCTGTGGGAATGTTGTGCTGCTGTTTCTTAAAACTGCTTCCTTAAATCTCTTTTGCTCCTTAGGACTATCAGACTTGGCTTGACCTCAGAGAATTTGAAACCCGCATTGGAGAGCGTTACATTACCCACGAGAGTGACGATGCACGCTGGAAAGAACATGCTTATGAGCACAACCTTGAGTACCCCCAGCATTTCATTATGGCTCCTAATCCAGATGACATGGAAGAAGACCCTTGATTTATTCATTATGCTAAATTGCAGCAAAGAAGGATGCTCTAGACAGAAACTGAAGATAAGTTTTGGAACAGCTATTGCTCTTTCCGAATGCCGTACACATAGTTCGGTGTGTAAAGCCCCAGAGGATCCTGCATGGACATGGGAATAGACTGTCGTCTGACAAGCTTTTCTCCATCTCTCACTTTAACTATGAGTAGTTACTGGGCAGTGGGATAAGCCCTGTTGGGTAACATTTCACTCAGCTGGATGGCTACAAAGCCACCTCTGAGGTGTAATGTGTACATGTTGAATGGTTTCTGTATTTTTCAAGGTTTTTTGTTTGTTTTTTTTTTCATAGCCTACGCAATAGGAGTTTTGTAATAGTTTTCTAATCCCTATTTACTAGGCCATAGAGGACTGTTTTCTGTTACTTAGATACATTTCCCATTTCCTAAACTGTGGATGTTGAAAAGAGACTCTGAAAAGAAATTGGTGCAGAATATCTTGGCTAAAGCAAAACATGGTGGTTTAGTCAAATACAGCTTTGTAGATGAAGGAATAATTTGCTGCTGTTAAGACAGTTAAATATGTGTGTCTTTGCCCTAATTGAACTTTTTCCAGATACCAAAAAACCCCCAAACCCATAACTTCTTACATTCCTCGTGAAATGCTGGCTGACAATCTAAGGAGATGACAATCAAAGCTATGCTAGTCCTTTGTCTGTTAAAGCAATAAGCCACAACAGTGCGCTGCTGTGCAAGGCTGGCACGTGTCGTTGATACACACCAAAGGCATTTTGCCTTAAAACTACACAAGTAATGCACAGAGAGCACACAAGACTTGATGCAGCATATCCTTTCACTCTGGAAGATCAGCTTCTAGCAGAAGGATGTGGAAAAATAGGGAAAAATACATGCAGCTTTCTTCCGATGTTTTGAATAATTAGATTTTTAAATTTTTCTAATATTTTTCTAATTTTTTTAAGGTTCCTTGGAGTTACATCAGGAGTAGTTTGTAGCCTGCTAGCTTGTATCTTAACTCTGCTCAAAACCTAGGAGTAACAGTGGATACATCACCTGTTGCTTCTGCCAGGGCAGCTGAATTGTAGGAGAAAGGACTTGCCTTCCCACCTTAACCTGCAGCCCTTCCCATCTTTTTTACTGTGTCCAGTGCTGTTTGAGCTGAATGAAGAGTCTGAAATCAACTCCTCAGTTTTTTATGCAGATGCCTCAGTTGAAGAATTCCCAACCACTTGTTGGACTTGTAGCACAATAGAAGGGAATCAGCAGTGTTCTTTGGAAATTATTCCCTTGGAGAATAGTTCAAGTTCATGCTATTTCAAAGAAGTCTGGGGCCATGAATGCTAAATGCAAATCAGAGAGGGTTTTTTTGGTCCTATTTTAATAAACAAAAAGGGTGAAATCTTTACCTTTGTGTGGGATAACAGCATTGTGCTGCTGGAAGGTGCGGGATGGTTGTACGTACCCTTGATGTGCCAAGCTGCTTAACTGGAGCTTGGTTGGAAATGCTTAAATACTGGTAACAGGCTTGAGCTGCAAAGTCAGAGGGTTTGGGGTATCTCCTCTCTCCTACAAAGATTTTCTTTTTTGTTTGTGTGTAGATAAGTATTTTTTTCTATTGTTGTTATTCAGGTAAGGAAACAGGTGAGCAGACTTTATAATTTGTTAGATAAAATGTTACGTGGTTATTTCGGGGCTGGCAGCTGCTTGTGATAGCAGTGACCTGGCAGTAAAGTCAGTGGCAATTGCAGAAGTATATGCCCACAGGTCGGTTTGGGTCTTTAATCCACCTTTTCCTTTCCTTTTGCCCTTAATCTTTAACTGCCACTGCATTTAGGAGGCTGAGCTCTGGCTTCTTACCCTGTTAGGGGAGGGTTTCAGGACTCACTTCTTCAGAGAGGCACGATTTTTCATCTTTGGAACCAGAGCAGTAACCTGTGACGTTGGTAGTCTGGCATTTGCCCAGACTCGGCAAGGGAAGCAGTACTGTTTTTCAGCTTCCACTGCTCAAGTGACCAAATTTCAGCGAAGCCATTGCTATCTTCCATCCTAACTGTAATAACGTAGATACAGTTTGGTTTTAAACTTCAGATTTTATACTTGAGCTGTCACTTCAGGTTTACCTGTGGTTTTTTTGTTATTTTTTTGTGTTGTTTTAAGGGAGGAAATAAAGCCAGCTCAGTGACTTGAAAAAGCACAACAGGAATAGAGGAAGGAGGGGACAACAATGAAGTAGAAAGCCTGGCTGATGTCTCTCCCCATGAAGTCTGCTCTGCTTCAAAAGATTATATGATCTATTTATTCTTCAAGTTATATTAAAATAAAAAAAATGCTGTTGGCCTTTGGAGGAGATTGCTTGATCATATATGCAGACTTATGGGGTCAGACAATAGAAGCCACAAGCAGCTACTAGTCAAGAAACCAAAAAAATCAGACATACATTAGGAGTAAACTTTTTTCAGAGTAGTAAAAATAGCTGAGTTTTTTATTCCCTTTTTTTCTACCTTTACTGCAAACTTTGACAGCAGTAGGTTACAGTGTTTAATACCCTTATCCCTAGATGAATTACAATTGCATTCATTCAAGCAATAGTGCTATGGTGATGCTAGGAAAAAAGCTCATGTAAAATTTATAGCCTCAAAAGGACACTGTCAAGTACTTTTATATTTTTATACATCCCATTGTTTGTAAATATCCTCTGATAAGCTTGAAAATAAAATTTATTTCCCTACCAGTCTTGTTCTTTTTATTTACATGAATTATCTCTCCTATCAAATGGTCTTAGAAGTAAATACTTGCTTGTTTGTGGATTTGATGTTAGATATGCCCTGCTCTGGGACTTCTGTAAGCAGTACCTTCTTTTGCATGCATCCTGTCACCATTCTCTTTATAAAAATATTTTCAAGGCATCTTGATTTTATTCAAGTACAAAAGCTGAGTATATCTAAAGACTCCTTAGCACATCTGTTTGTTACCGACAAGTTTTGATTCACTAGTAAATACTTCACTCAGCTCTATCCTAAGACCCCCCGAAACATTGTTCATTCTCTGCTCTGTGTGTGCTGGTTTCTGTATGAGCCATGTTTTATTACCACTTATACTGCTTTGAGTAGGTCAGTCAGGACGTTTAGGGTGCTACACTAATTTACTCTGAAATAGCACTCCCTACCAAAATGTGGCTGGGCCCTGAAGTGTAGATTGGTTTGAGAAAATTGCCTGAAGAAGGTACTTCATCTGCCTTCTGTTCAAAGATACTTAGTTCTTACCTTACTGCGTATATGTTAGTGACATTATTGCAAAACATTTAGTATGTAAAACCATAAAATGCATGACTCAATTCCTTTTACTGGGATTTGTTTTTAAATTTTAATAGGATGTTATTGAGAGATACTGCTATCAGACATTTTGCTATAGTATTTGAAATTACTTCAGTAAGAGTTCATTAAATCCAGCAACAGGTGGTAAGGGAGACTTCGATTCTGGTTTATCTTTCTTGTCAGGATGTACAAGTCTGTGGTGAGGGAGCAGGGCAAAAAAGTTAAAGCAGTCCCCCATGTTCTCAGGATTCATCAGCATATCATAGCTGTGAAGTAACTGCTCACGAGTTGCTGCGTCACGTGAATTCTGCAAGAGCACCTGAAAAAAAAAAAAGAGAATGCAGGTTACAGCTCTTCCTGCTTTCCTGTAAATTCCCACATACCTGTAATCCCTTTTGCATCCTTTTCACTTACACTAACAGTGCTGTAATGGTTGGTGGAACTAGTGAGATCACTGGTGGTGCTACATACATCCATGTATGAGCTAAGTTTTGCATTAAATGCTCCTAAATATAATATGATCAGTTTACTTCCAGGAATCCTGAGTGACTTCTGTCTAGGAGAAGCAACTGTCTGATCTCCCACCTATGTGTTATTTTGAACAACTTCATTTTAAAATCAGATTTTTAAAAAAGCTCTCTTGCTGCTTAAAAGTATTGTCTGTGGTGTGGGAGAGTTAATGTACCTGTAAGCACTCTCGTACCTGCAACCGGAGGTCTATGCCCATGTTTTTTAGAAACTCCCGCTGTTTTAAGGGGCCTAATGTAGCTGTCCTTTCCTGTGTCATCTTTCGAAGATAGCTGAAATCAACATCTGCTGTCAGGTCTGCTGTGCCTGGAGCGCTCAGCACATCGTGAAGTTTGTGATTCCGGAAACCCTGAAAAATTAAATCGGATGATTGTACTCAGCTATAGTCCAGCTGTCAGAGTTGGGGCCAGCAAAAACTAAGTTTTGCGTTTGAGGGGTGAGAATAGTAAATTATACATGGAAAATTTGAGATAAATGTAGTGAGGGCTCAGATTATCCTCTTCCATCTGAGAGAAACCCTTGTGGGTGCAGATTAAGTAAGAATTACTCAGTTTTATGACCGCAGCATAATGCAGGTTTTGCTATCATGTCCACCAGAGAACTTTCTCTTACAAGAACGTAATGATCAAAGGGACAAATAAAAGATAACAGAGTATTTTGGCTTCTTAGTTGAGGATAAATGACTTACCCGAAAGGTGTCAGTTTTGGTTCCATCATGGCCATAATCTGCAACCAGTGCAGCCCCACCATCCTTCTCTATACGACAGGCAAGCCTCTGGATGATGACACCAGCCTCGGGACACACTTCCACGTGATCTCTTGTTTCTTCGGGCTAGTGTAGAGTTCAGAGACCAAAACACCTGTATTAGCAGACAAGTACAGGGCAAGAGTTCTTCACGCATGATGTCCTGGGACTGAGGTACAAGGGGGGTATTCTACGCTACCTACAGCTTGAGCTAGTTTCTGCTATCAGTCATTTTCCATTAGTGTTTTATGAGTGCTGGATTTCAGTCACCTCTTCTGTAGTAACCTGTAGTCCAAGAAAACTTTTTCTACCAAGTAAGAATACCTGCATCAGGTGAAACCTCCTTACTGTGGTACTGAAAGAATGAAAATAGCTCTTCAGCTCTGCACACCCTTCAAAGAGGCCTTCTTCTGTGAAATTTTGTAGCTGGCTTTGGTCTCCCGGACTTAATTTTATAACTTTGAGGATCCAGGGAACTTCAGGACAAAAAAAAACTTAATGGCCCTTTCCAATAAAGGTTAGTGTAGCACAGAAGCAGCCAGCTGCATGCAGCAGTACCATGCAGCAGGCTGAGAGCCTGGCTGGGGCAGGGCCACTGCTGAGATGGTGCTGTGACACCATGCAGTGCAGAACTCTCCCTTGTCACTTGCTGCCTCAGTTTGCTCTCTGAAGCATTTTGTGTGTTCAAGCTCTGATTTTGCAGAGCTGGGTGGACGTGTTTATTTCTGTGCTATATTTTCACACCATACAAAATTAAATGCTTGTGGAAATTTTGCAGAATGGAAATAAGCTCTATTTACTCATTTGTAGACTGACAGCCCTCCTCTTGCTGTCGAGGTAATTGAGAAGCAGTAAATGTACTTGAAAGAGTCAGTAAAGGTGTAAGTACAAGCTGTGGTAGGCATAAACTCACTTGGATGAAGTTTTCTGTCGCAGGGGTGCTGGATGGCGACAGGACAAACCGCAGCTCGTCAGGAGCTTCTGGATCTATGTCAACCAACACTTCCCGCCAGCCTTTCTCAGTTCTCTGTTTAACAGGCCCAAAGTACTCATTTTACACTACTGGGTACCACAGCATCTGGTTTATTTGATTGAACTAATATGTTAAGCATATTCAGAAATGTTTTAAGCACACAATATGCTATTAACATCAATTCTCATCCTATATTTAATTCCAGTAACTGCTTTAGAAAAAGCTTGTGGTAGAGTCTCATGTGCTGAGCCAACAACTTGAATAAATGATGCTCTGAAGAAAAATGATGCCTCTTCTATGACAGTGCAATGTTTAATTTATCAAAATAAAATAATTCAATCTACCAGAGATTTTTCATAAACTAGTTTCTTGTGAATTATAACTAGCCTCTATTAGCTACTCTCATTGCCATTTAAATGAAAGCCCTTCAGTCTTTTGTTAATAGTGTTAGAGAAAATCAGGTGGAAATTAATAACTTCATTAATAACATCAGAAATAAAAAACCCAAACCCTTCAGCATTATCTCAGCAGAAAGAAATCCTTAGCTTTCTGCAAGTTTTTTCATTCAAGAACAATTACTAATTTTACAGTTATCAGCTGAATTAAGTCCAAATTAAATTAGAATTATTTTATCAGCAGAGACAGTACATATGTCTAATCTGGCACCTTAATTTTGTTCTGCCTAAAAGAGAAAAGGTATTTAAGCAGATGGTCACAATTACAATAATAATCTTGCTATACCTGAAATTTATGTATTGGCAAGGCATCAAAGAACTCATGTGCTAGGTAAAAGCTGTAACCTGGGGGAAGGTAAAAAAAGAATGCATTAAATTATTTATACTTCTGTAGCAGCTTCCAGTTGAAAATTAATTTTTTAAATTATTTTTAATGAATTAATCTAATTAATGTGGTTGCAAAATAATTACTTCCAGCTTGGATACATCTCAAAGACAGTATTTCTACAACTAGTTCCAGCTTCCAGTCCATGAATTTTAGATCAGTATCTCATGAAAGGAGATTCAGGCAAAGCCAGTGAATGGCTTCCCATGAAAAGAAAACGTCAGAAAATGAAATTGGATAGCTAGTCCCAAATGAAGGTAGGCAGAATAGGTTGCAGTTACAAAAATGAGCCAATATTCTGCCTCAGACTCATACAAGTAAGAGCAAACATGTATTTTAACTACTTTTCTGTCCACTGTGAAGGACAGCAGAGATGCCCTCCATTATCAAAAGCTGCATATGAAGGAAGGACACCATCCCTTTAATGAGGTGTTCAAGCTCCTCACCTGACGGCACATCCTGAATGTCTCTGTACCAAAAAATGGGAATTCCAGTCTTGCTAATGCCTTTCATGTAAACAGACTCGTCCTTGGGGCTTAGCTGCACCTTCCCTCCCGTCAGCATCCGTGCTTGGATCTCACCGAGTTTGGGACTCACTTCTACCAGGTGAACAGAGACATCACATTTACTAAGTACAGAGGAGAGCTGGTTGAAGACCTATAAAGGCAGATCAGTTCTATTAGTCACAGCCTTGTACAGTATACATTAAAGGCTTAAGTATTAACCTTTCATCTCATTAGTGACAGTCAAGATAAAAAATTTAGTCGGCTTTCTGTTTTAATAAAACAGCCTCAGTGAAAGAGACTGCATTGTCCTCCTTCTGAAGGAAGTGAAATGGGAATTTCTTCATATATTTTAATAAAAGCTGCTATGCTTCTAGTAAAATTGGCAAAACACAGCACATATTACATGGGTGTAAGGACAACATGAAATGCTAATTTGGAACAGTAATAGCAGCTCCTCTAAGATCTGCAGAGAGTTTAACATCAGGAGAAAAATGGTTCAGTTTTCACTGACACCATAAACAAGTGTTCGATATCCCACTGTTCTTTTTTCATTAATATAAGTAAATAGAATAAAAGTTCTTCTGAGGTGCTAAATCCCATTAGTGATCTGTTTATGAATCAGCAGTATTTTAATTGACAGCCATGCAAGCACAACTGAACACAAAAGGTTAATTCAAAAGAAATAAGCCCCTGAAATCCCCAAAAGAACTAACACAATTTCACTCTGTCCTCCCCCCCTTCTTCCTATTCCCTGCACTGAGGCCTCCATCCCAGTTACACACAGCTCCTAAATGCTTTCCAGTTTGGATAACGCTTTCCTACACTGAAGTAATTTGTACTGGAATATTCCCACCCTCCCCTTCTATCAAGTGGTGTTTGGAAGATCACACACGTGTCCACGCAGTGGGCACACAATGGCCTGTGTTCCGCTTCTGAATGAGAGACCTGGTGTCTCAGAAACACACATCTATTTTAATTTGAGTCTGAGCTTCAAACCTGACTGAAGTGATTTGGTTACTAGGGAAGGTTAAACCCTGACAGCAAAACATCATTCCTTCAGATTTCACAGTAGCCATGGAATAAAGGCAGAAACAAAAGTGGGAACAGTTTTCACCTACCCGTAATATATCCTCAGTAAGGGTGCCCCTCCCTGGGCCCAGTTCCACCAGCTGGAAGGTGTTGGGTTTGCCCATGGCCATCCATTCACTAATATACCATATTCCTATTAACTGTCAGTGAGAAACAACACAAAGGGTTACAGTAGTAACTTCAGAGCTTGTGGAAAGTGATATTTGCCTTTTGTCTGATAATAACTAAGATAATATAGCCGCATTCTCACTCCACATTTCAAAGTTAAGAATAATAATGATACATAACTTCATGCTCTTCTCTTTAAATATTAAAATTGATGATTGTTTGCTGTCAGCCCAACAGAAGCAACTCTCCACCAGTAAATGTGGGGACTGTTCTGGCTGAAGCAACAACTTTGACTTAAGGCTCAAATGCAGGTCACTGCCCGGGTGCCTCTGAACAACTGTTGTTCACAACAATGCATTTACCAAAGCATTAACAAGAACAGCATCCAGTGCATCTTCACTACTGAAAACGAAACACAAACCAGAGTCAGCCAGACCGAACTCTGGAAATTATTTCTGAGGAGAGTTTTCACAGTGGGAAACCACCACAACTCTATTTATTAACAAGTTCTATGTGAAAGTGTTAATAATCACAGACCATGTTTCAGACTGTACACATGAAAGGACTTTCAGAAAAACACCCCTTCCTCCCTTAGAACCAATTTCGATTTTGGGAAATAACCTAAAGCTTATTATTACTACCTAAGGATTTTGACATTGGTAAGGTATCAGAACACTGGCCTGGAAATCACAGATGTGTTAAGCTGGAAGTGACCACATCTAGTCCAATCTCCCTGCTCAAGCAGTGTCCTCCTACAGCACATGGCACAGGACTGTGTCCATACAATTCTTCAATATCTCCAGTGAAGGAGACTGCACAACCTCTCTGGACAATCTGTTCCAGTGCTCAGTCACTGCACAGTAAGGAAGTTCTTCTGCATGTTCAGGTGGAACTTCCCAGGCATCAGTTTCTGCCCATTGCCTCTTGTCCCATTGCTCAGCACCACTGGGAAGAGCCTGGCTCCATCCTCTTGATATCCTCCCTTCAGATACTTATACACATTAATGAGTCTCCTCTGTTGTCTCTTTTTAAGGAAGAGGCTGAACAGGCCCAGGTCTCTCAGCCTTTCCTCTCAAGAGAGATGTTCCAGTCCCTTAATTATCTTTGTTGCACTCCACTGGACCCCACACCAGCAGCTCCACGTCTCTCCTGTACTGAGAAGCCCAGATCTGGACACAGCACTGCAGATGCAGCCTCACCAGGACAGAGAAGAGAGCAGGATCACTCCCCCTTGACCTGCTGGCAATGGTCTTCCTGATGCATCCCAGGATAGCACTGTCCTTGCTGGCCACCGGGACACACTGCTGGCTCAGGGGCAGCTTGCTGTCCACCAAGACCCCAGCCAGCCCCGCGGGGACAATGTAAACAAACAAACAAACAAAATCACTGAGGACACACGGAACTGCGTTACCTCTCCGAACACCTGACTTATTTCAGGCGAGGTGATGAAGTCCCCGCTCTCGCCGACGCCGCCGCGGCGGGTGTAGTAACCCTGGGGGGGCAGAGAGGGGAGAGGGGCCGGGGCCGCGGTGAGCGGCGGGGCCGGGGCACGGCCCATCCCCCCGGGCGGCCCCGGCCCGTTCCCGGCGCACCTGTGCGGGGTTGGTGAGCGCCTCCCGCATGTACTCGGCCACCGTCACGGGCCCGCTGGCCCGCAGCTTGCGGCACAGGTGCCGCAGCAGCGCCCCGTCCCCGCCGGCCGCCGCCGCCGCCTCGCCGCCCGCTCCCGAGCACAGCCGCGCCGCCGCCGGAGCTGCGGGGAGAGCAGGGAGAGAGGGGGCTGAGCGGGGCGGCCCGGGAGGAGCGGCGGGGAGAGGGGCGGAGGGGCGGCGCTCACCGCGGGGCCGGGGCGGGGCGCGGGGCAGCCGCCGGCGGCCCGACAGGAGCGCGCGGCGCGCCAGCAGCAGCACCATAGCGGCGGCTCCCGGTCCTCCCGCTCCTCCCTCTCTTTCCTTCTCCTCCTCCTCTTCCTCCTCCTCCCGGGTCCCGGCCCACCCCCAGCAAGGACGGGGCACCGGCCGGACGCGCGTCACGCGTGTGCGCGGGAGACCTTCCGGCGGGCGGAGATGGCGGCAGCGCTGTGGGACTTCGGCGTGGGGGACCCACGGAAAGCCGGCGGCGACAGCGGCGAGGAGGACGGCGAGGACGATGGTGATGAGGAAGGAGGAGACGGAGATGCGGGAGGGTTCACGCTGGACGAGGTGCTGCGCCTCGGCGGCACCAAGGTAAGGGACGGGGCGGAGGGAGCGGGAGCACGTGGTAGATGGGACTCCCCATCCCGGGACGGACCCTGGCGGAGGGGGAGGTGGGAGGGAGGGGGGGTCCCAGGCAGATATTGGGAATATGTTCTCTGCTCGGGGGGTGGTGAGGCACCGGGACAGGTTTGCCCGGAGAAGGTACGGCTACCCCATCCCTTGCAGTGTTCAAAAGCCAGGCAGGATGGGGCTTTGAGCAACCTGTTCTAGTGGAAGGTGGGCAGGGAGATTGGAACGAAATGGTCTTTAAAGTCCCTTCCAACCTAAACCGTTCTGGGGGGAGCCCTTGGGAGTGTTGGGAGACCTGGCGCTGCACCTGCCCGTAACAGCTGTGCACTGCTGCCCACAGCAAGATTACCTGATGCTGTGTGCCGTGGACGAGGCGGGTGAGATGGTGGATGGCGGCAAGAAGGACACGATGGATGACCTGAAGGAAGGGGAGCTGGAGGCGTTCATCGGCTCCCTGGGGCTCAGCAAGTATGCAAAAAGTTGCTTAGTGGTGGAGGGGGATGAGGATGAAGGCAACAGCAAGGAGAAGGAGAAGCCTCCAAAGAAAGAGAAAAGCAAGAAGGAAACTAATCCTACTTCACTAGAGAAGAAAAAAGAAAAAAAACTCAAGGAAAAGACCAGCAGTGTGAAAGACAGCAAGAAGAAGCAGGCTGGTGGTGATCAGGGCCAGCACCCTTCAGCAAAGAAAGAAAGGCTGGAAGAAGATTTTGAATTTCATGCTAGGCAAGCAATACTGATCAAACCAGGGGGCAAGTGGTATGACCTAGAATACACCAGTGAATTCTCTCCAGAGCCACAGAATCAGACACTTCTGTCCAAGTATAAGGCCCTGGCCCAAAAGCTGTATGAACATGAGACAGACCTTTTTAAGAACAAGACAGACTATCAGAAGGGGGCCTCTTCGGCATGGATGAAAACTGTTGTGTCCTCGGGTACCTTGGCTGACAGGATGGCAGCGATGACCCTTCTTATCCAGGACAGTGCTGTCCACAGTCTTCAGTTTGTTGAGAACTTGGTAAACCTCATAAAGAAAAAGGGCAGCAGGCAGCAGAGCCTCATGGCTCTGGATACTTTCAAGGAACTTCTCATTTCAGATATCTTACCAGACAATCGAAAATTGTGGTCTTTCTCTCAGCGACCGTTTAACAACATAGTGAAGATGTCGAGTGGCAACAAGGATTCCAGAGACAGACGGCTGATACTATGGTACTTTGAGCATCACCTGAAACTGCAGATAGCAGAGTTTGTGCAGGCGTTAGAAACACTGAGCCATGATTGTCTGACAGCCACGAAATCCCGAGCTCTGGCAGTTGCCCATGAGCTTCTCTGTAACAAGCCTGAGCAGGAGAAAGCTCTTTTGGTCCTGCTGGTGAATAAACTGGGAGACCCTCAGAACAAGATCGCCACCAAAGCCTCTTATCTTTTAGAGACGTTGCTTCACAAGCATCCGAATATGAAGGGAGTAGTGTGCAGTGAGGTGGAGAGGCTTTTGTACCGGTCAAACATCAATGTGAAAACTCAGTATTACGCCGTTTGCTTTCTAAATCAGATAGTCCTCAGTCATGAAGAAAGTGCATTGGCTAACAAGCTGATAACTTTGTACTTCTGCTTTTTTCGGAACTGTATTGAGAAAAAAGATGTTGAATCCAAAATGCTCAGTGCTCTTCTTTGCGGGGTAAACAGAGCTTACCCTTATGCTGATACTGGTGATGAGAAAGTGAAAGAGCAAATGAACACCTTGTTTAAAGTTCTGCATCTAGCAAACTTCAGTACCAGTGTCCAGGCCCTGATGTTGCTGTTTCAAGTGATGGATTCTCAGCAGACTGTGTCGGATAGGTACTATGCAGCACTGTACAAGTAAGTGGCAGGTTTGCATTTTTTTATATAAATTTCATTTTGTGAGATAGTCACCATTAATTTAAAGTTGTAGAAACGCTTATTTTGATTTTAAGGTCTTCCTAATTTTGTGTTTAATTGGCTAAAAATTTCTGATGTTTTGTATGAGCTGGAAGAAAATGTATGTGATTTCTTTGACTTAACATGGGAATAAAACAAAAGGTAGTGATAGGTCCTGAGAACACAATATATGCATTTCATCCTTTGCCACTCTTTTCTGGTGGCTTGTTTTAATTCCAGATGTTATTTGAAGCTAATTCATAACTATTTCTTCTGAAATCACTTTTACGGGTATTAGCCTGCCAAGTAAATAAGCCTGTAAATAGCTTAAAATCTTGTTTCCTTTTTTTTTTTTTCTTATTGTGAGGAAGGGGAATATTATGTTACCAAATTCTGTAGATGATTTAATTTGTGTAGTTGGAAAGCCTCATGTTATAAAAGAATTTTTTTTTTGTCCGAGCTGATTGTTCAGACTCTTTATAGGATCTTTACGGGTTTCTGTTTAGTTGATCAAAGGGAAGTTGCTAGTTTTTTAAAAAGAGAACTTAAGTTAGTTCCCCCAGACTGTGGAATGTATTTAAGGGCCTTACTGTGCCTGACAGCCTGGAAAAAATTGGGGTAGAGAATGAACCTTCCAGTACATATGTCTGGTCTGATTGTGAAGCATGCTGATTCCTAAGCATTTTCTTTCTATTTTTTTGAATATCTCAAATTTTGAAACTGTTTTCAGTTGAACTCAGTTTATTTATGTTTTCTTATAATTTTTTTGTTTACTGATTCAGCTTTTTTTTTTTAATCTTCAGTGTCATATATAGGCAGAAATATTACACAGCTGTTGACAGTTCAGGATGGATCATAGTGATTTTGAGTATTGGGGAACACTCTGTCACTGGTCTTTCAGATGGCACTCTGAAAAATGTAGATAATTGTTGTTAATAGCAATTGTTCTCCTACCTGCATTATGACAATCAGCAATGTTTTCTCCTGTGTGTTCTACAGGAAGCTTCTAGATCCTGCTTTAGCAAGCTGCTCAAAGCCATCCATGTTTCTTAACCTTGTCTATAAATCTCTGAAGGCAGATGTAGTGTTACGGCGCGTGAAGGCCTTTGTGAAGAGGTTACTTCAGGTCACTTGTGGACAAATGCCACCCTTCATTTGTGGAACCCTGTACCTTCTGTCTGAGCTTCTGAAAGTAAAACCAGAGTTAAGGGTCCAGTTACAGGATCATGTGGTATAAAATGATTTCTTTATCTCATTTCTTTTTCACTAAGAGCTATTTATATAAGCACCTTCCCCTGACTTGTTTATTAGTAACCTCAGGGTTTGCTCAGATGTTGTTTCTTGAAGTGGGGAGGAACCGTCACATTTGTGTGTTCAATTTTAAATCCCATATCAAGGAGAAAAATCTGTATTTCTTAAACATTGGCCATCATTTATGTAAATTTTTGTAAGTAGTTTAAGAGCTATATGTGCATTTTCCTAAAAAAAGAGAATAAATCTGGAAAGGAAAGGCTGTTTGCTAACATTTTTTGGTTTTTAGGAGTCAGATGATGAAGAGTGCTTTAAGGATCAAGAAGAGGCTGAAGAAGATGAGGAAAAATTTGTGGATGCAGACAAAGAAGTAGAAGATAAAGAGAGAAACACAATGGAAAATTCTGCAAAAACAAATAATTCAAATTCAACAGCCTCATGGGTGCATCATTTGAATATGGGAGGTAAATTAGCAAGAAAATGTAATTCATTTAATGTCTAGCATTCCGTAACAGTGACATGTGGATCAAGAGTTGTTTTAAGGTTAAGTGACTAAAACATTATTTTAGTTTTTAAATTGAAGTTTGATTGAAAGCAGTCAGAATAATTTATTTCTTAGCTCAGCAGTGATGAAAAGACTCTGACTAGTGTATTTCACTTTATGCAGTTTGTAATAAGCAAATATTTGTTTGTAATAAACACATAAATTATGCCTTAGCAATAAGCAGACATTGAATTTTTTGCTTCTGTGTGCAAACACCTTCAGAGCAATAAATCCAGGGTTAGGATGTGTAGCTTCTCATTTGTTTGTGAAGTTTGCTAGAACCATTTGTCCAGCTTTGAACCTGCACCCAGTTTCACTCCTTCCTGAAGACCTTTTGGAACAGGGCAAGGATTTTTCAAGACATTCCTTGGAAGCACATAGGAGCTCAACCTGTACACCTGATCATACAGTGGTGAAGGGCAGCTGCCAAATGAATCTGTGGCCTGTCCAGCTGAGAATGATGGGCAGCATTGCTGCCATGATGAAATGAAAATAATACTCTTGTAAAGTTACCTAAGAAAATTTAAGATATTTTCCTCTTCTCCATCCCTCAGGCAGGAAGACTGGAACTTCGTATGATCCTATGCACCGAAGTCCTTTATACTGTGGTGCTGAAAGTACAAGCCTTTGGGAACTGAAGAAGGTATGGCATTCTTACCTTGGTGTTACCATGTTTCTTAGTGTGGCCCTTGTATTAAGAGAGGAAAATGAACTTGGTTATTCTTGGAGTAGCTCCCTGGGTAACGTAACAGAAAGTTTAAAAATGATACGTTGTTCAACTGTAAGCTTGTATATATTCCTACAGTGTTGATATTCTGGAGTAGGGAATAAGAATTTCTAAGTGGAGATTTGGACAACAAGAATATTTTTTGACTTTTGGATCTTAACTTTGATCACTAAAGCTTTTTAGTGTTGCATTAAATAAAATTGTAAGTGAAAATGTATTTATTTAACGTAAACAAAATATTAGAACTAGATGCTCTTCAGTTGTTCAAGGGCAGAGCACATCAGCCTTGCCACTACTATGTGTATCTACTTGTTATTTGATGAGTTACAGAGTGGTCTTATGACACAGTGGTGTTGTCAAGAGTCTGATATGTCAATGTGAGTAATGACTGCATTTATTTTTTTAAGTAGAAATAAATAAATGATTCATGTTTTTCAGCTTTCTGAACATTTTCATCCATCTGTGGCTCTATTCGCAAAAACAATTCTAGAAGTAAGTAGTCTTTGGCTTTGGAGTTTGATTTTTTATGGGATGTGTATATTTCTTTATGATATGGTATATTTTTTTACTGTTTGAAAAAATACATTATAAAGTCTCCTTGCAGTCTGCAGGTAACTTGCAGCTCTGCAGAACTCTACCATACACTCAAATGCTAAGCTTTTCATGGAATTAAAGTGTTTTATGCAAATAAGACTGCTCACAAAAGTTCTAACTTTGTAGAAATATGGGTATTATATGATTCTTAAAGCTTTATTAGAGTTTTTATATATCTTTTTATTTGACATTTTCTTTTTTAAATGTGCAGAACTCTACTGTAGGAACAAATTGTTTTTTAATCACTTTTGTGGTACCATGCCCAAAATACTCAAACCTACACAAATACATATTTAAAATATTTATTTTCCATTTGATTGTATGGTGTCCAAATGACACTGAGTATTAACTGCTATTAGCAAGTGCATCGCAAGGCAATTCATTGCTGAAACAAAGCAAAGGAGGTGTTTTTTATTTAAGGAAATATTGAAATTGCAAAAATAAGAACCAGATCAGGGTTACGTGATGTAATATACCCAAGTCTTTGTCTTTTTAAAGTATGGTTTAATGTTATTCTTGAACTGATTGAGTCCTCTGTGTTTAGATGTTGTGTTTAAGACCTTAATGTTGTTTGGCTTTTCGCTTCTTTCAGGGAAATCACATTCAATACTCTGGGGATCCTTTGCAGGATTTCACATTAATGAGATTTTTGGATCGCTTTGTGTACAGAAATCCCAAACTCAGTAAAGGCAAAGGTATGCACTTCTCTGTACGTATTAGTATGTGATCTTGATTATAGATGCTGTCCAAATTCTCATTCTCTCAGATTGCCCTTGCCAAGTATTCGGGGTGCATGTGGTGCAAGAGGAGTTGGGTCAGTCTTCAGGGCTGCAAGAGAAATGTCTGCAGCCAGAACCAGCTGACAGTCACGTCCTGCTGACCCTCACACTCACAGTGCAGAATTGCTGACTTGGCAGGAATAAGCAATTGATAGGGGAATATAAACACTACAGAAAGGTTGAGGTTGGAAAGGACCTCTGGAGGTCATGGTCTCCAGAGAGAGCCACCTAGGGCAGACTGTTTAGATGGCTTTTAAATGTCTCCAAGAGTGGAAACTCCACTGCTTCTCTGAGCAACCTGTGCCAGTGCAGAGTTGCCTTCACAGTGAAAACATGTTTCCTGATGTTCAGATGGAGTCTCCTGTGTTTCAGTTTGCGCCTGTCACCTCTTGCCCTGTCACTGGGCACCACTGATAAGTGCCTGCCTCTTCTTTACACCCTCCCTTCAGGTATTTATATGCATTCATGAGAACCCCCGAACCTTCTCTAGGCTGAGCAATCGTAGCTCTCTCACACTTTGCCCGCAGGAGAGACCCTCCAGTCCAGTCCCTTCATCCACTTAGTGACACTTTGCTTGACTTTCTCCAATATGACCATATCTGCCTTATTCTGGGGAGCCCAGACCTGAAGACAGTGCTCCAGGTGTGGTCTAATAAGTGCCAGGAATACCGTCAGCCTTCTTTGCTGCAAGGGCACAGTGCTGCCTGACAGTCAGCTGTGTGTCCACCAGGACTACCAGGGTATTTTCAGCCAAGCTGCTTTCCAGCTGGGCAGCCCCCAGCATGTAGTGGTCACTGGGTTTGTTCCTCCTGTAGTGCAGGACTTTGCACTTCCCTTTGTTGAATTGCAGGAGGTTCCCCATTTGTCCAGCCTCTTGAAGTCGTGTGGATGGCAGCACAATGCACTGGTGTAGCAGCCACTCCTTACATTTTTGTATCAACAGTAATAAAGTAATTTGTTTCTGATTTCTGATACAGAAAACACCAGCAGCGTGGTAATGCAGCCAAAGAAGAAGCAGTTTATGAAAGATATGCAGAATCTTGCAGGTAAGTCGGCTCCTATTCAGTTAAGATTATTATGGCTAAAAAATTCTGGGTTGATTGTTGTAGACATGTTATCTGCACTGTCTGTGCTGTTTGTTTTAGCAGTAAAAGAGAGTTCTGTCCATCACAAGTGAAGTGGTGGTGCCTGATGTTCAGGATCAGGTCTCATCTTCTTGTAAGGGTGCATATATGGAATCTCCACAGCTGAAATTTTGGATCATTGAATCATTCTAAGAACAAATGATGTAGGTAAAGGCAGTTATCCTATAGCCATTTTTACTCTGTTTATTATGATTGAAAAATGACTTAAGATCTCCGAAAATTGATCTGTATCATTATTTAAATCACATTAAGCTCTTCTATTAAATGATATTGATTACTCCATACAATGCCACAGCTGCAGCTATTGTTATGATTAGCGTAAGGTATCTTTGGCACTGTTATTTTGCTGAGAGCCTTCCTGCTTCAGAGAGAGTCTGCCTTTTCTCTAGTCCCACTGTTTCCAATAATTAAGGGCAGGATTTGGTGGTAAGAACCAGCAGTTAAAAAATCAGAGTAAACCACCATTAAAAACTGCTGCTTGAGGACAGAAGAGGTATTATCTTCTGTGGTAGAGTCTCTGTAACATCCCTTTCCTCTGACTATGGGTCTGTTGTGTTACACAGAGGTTTTAGTTATACAGCTTAGTTGATGTACCTTTTTGACTGTTAAAACTTAAAGAAGGAATTTTAACCTAGAATGAGTTTGAAGGTACAGTTTATTTGTCACATTCCTTAGCTTATTCTGAATTGAAGGAGCAGACTGAACATTTAGAATTTGAGGAATTTAAATTTTCTACAAATGAAACACTTGATAACAAAAATTTGGATGTATTAATACGGTTACAAAAATCTGCTGTTGTTGCATGTAGCTGATCCCTGCTGAGGCTTAGAGAGCTGAGATTGCAAATCCTCTGCTACCTTCTACTGTTCATTTGAAGTATTGCTGTGAGTGTGCTGAACTGGTTTCAGAAACTTACTATAGTATATTCTCATAGAGATAATTAGTAGCTCTTTTTCCTTTGATTTACTTCTGAGGAGGAGGAGGATGGAAGGGGAACGTATGAGGGTAAAAATCTTCTCCACAGGGAGTCCTAGCTGATCTGCTGTTGCAGTGTCATATTTTGCCCCAGTTCCTCAGAAATGGAGGCAAGTTGAGGCTCAATCCCTACCTCAGTGTGTTCAGCTGGTGCATGGTCCTGCCCTTCAGCTGCTGACAAGCATTTCTACTGCCGGGAGTGATTGGCAGAAGCAGTTCCAGTGTTTTAGTGCATGACAGCAAGTTCATCTTACTTCCTACTTTTTTTTCCCATTTTTGTTTGAAATGCATTCCTGCTGTAGGTGATTGCAACTCCCCCCCTTACTGATATGTAACTTAGAATGTGGTTAGGGCTTTGCCTCTTCTTTTCCATGGGATCTGTTCCCACTGAAGTATCAGTATATGCACTGAGGACTACTAGTTTGAAGAGGTTTTGAATGAGCTTGATAAACTGATGACCCTGGATATCTGTGTACTTGTACATGTACATGTCTGTGCATGCTGTTTAACCTCTTAAAAGAATAACAATCATTTCAACTTGAAGTAAAATCAGTTCTTTTTTTTTGTTTTTGCAGTCAACAGTAAGGAATTCCGTGCCAAAGATGAAAGCAAAATCCCAGTGGATGAAGTGTTCTTTCACAGGTAATGAAATGCTTGTGGATGTTTAAGTGTTTTTTTACTGCAGTGCCATTAAAACCCACTACATTTTCAAGTATTCTCTGGTACTTCAAGTATTTGCAAATGTTGGTTAATTTGAGTGACTTATGATGATAGTGCTATTCTGGGACATAATTGTGACAGTTGTCAAAAGTGCTTAGGAAAGAATATCACCTATGAACAAAGGCAGTCAGGGCTTGTAGTCTAAAATGAAGTAAATATCTTGTGGGTTGTAGTTCTTATGCGTTAGAAGTATATTTAAAGAAAGCTGGAATACACCTTGTTTATGTTATTAGCATCAAAACTTAGTAGAATAGAACAAAGCCAAAAAAGTCAAAGGAGCTACTTTTCAGAGTATTTATTTTTTATTACTCTTAGTTTTTTCTGTTTCTCTGAATTTCCTTTCAGAGCATGATACAAAAATGCAGTTATAGCACTAAAATTGGATTGATACACATTTGGCAAAGACTTGTTTTTATTAGGTCAAAATACGGGTTACCTATGAGTGTCTCCTTAGGAAATTAGTGTTTGAATTAACTTCATGTATTTTTTTTTTTAATTCACTTAGAGTGTTTTTGTTTGGTTGGTTTGTTTTGTTTAATATATTCATTGCTGTAGGGACCTTTAAACATTTTTTAACTATTAGGTTAATGGACCTTACTAATTTTAATTAATTGATATTATAGTACTGAGGAATATCATATTAATAAATAAATAGTGGTTTTAATTTCGAGATTAAAGAAGAGCAGCTTAAAAACATGCCCCTCTCTGAAAAGTTAATGGTAGTGTTACAATGAAGATTGCTGAAACTGAGTACAAAATACTCTTTTGTATATGATCAAAATTGCCTTCTGTGTTTGGTAGTTCTTTAATACGAAATGAAGGTGAAATAGTGGTTTAAAATGGCTGACAGAAGGTAAAACTATGTACCCAAAAGAAGAGGGCTAAGGGAGAAAATTTAATAAAACTTAATAAGTCAATGTCTTTTATACTTTTTTCCCCAATTATACTCAAGTTGCACTTCATCCTTTCTTACCGGTCTATGGCAGATTTTTACATTTTTCTTGTGCCCTTTTGTGCTAAAAATAACTTCTGGCACCTTTGGCCAGTGAAATTTCATTGTTTTAAATCTTACAGTAGTGACTGCCTTTTTGAAAAACAAAGGAAGTATAAATCTCTTGATTTTAGGTGTGTTTGAAACCACCACAGTTTTCAACTGGCAACATGCGCAGGAAACAATGTGCAGCTGGTTTTTTTTCTTTTTTTATTAAAGTTATCATAAAGATCATCACCTGTAATTTTGTGTCTGAGAGCTATACATTATTTCAGATTTTATTCAAAGTTCGATAAGAAGAGAGAGAAACAAAGGCGTCAGGATGACGAAGAAAGTGTGGAAGATGTAGATGATGATGAATTTGAAAGAGTATTGGGTAAGGTTGTGTTCTTCCTTGCAGGAACTATGCCAGTATTTCCTGCTTTTTCACATTATTAGTTTATCCTTTTTCTAGTTCATATTGCTTAAAAGAACAAGGTACAGGGATATGGAAGTGGAGGAAAACTGGCTTTCCAGTTGCCATTCTATGGTACTGCAGCCAGCAGTTCCTGCGATCCACTGTGTAAGCCAACTGGATGGCCGTCTTGTAAAAGAGGTCTTGCTCACACCACTCCAGTAGTCAACTTGTTTGAATGGTTGGAAATCATCTGATTTTGAGCTTAAGCTCATGAGTGACAGTTTATGCCTTTGTTCTTTTCCTAATGTAGTCTGAGTAACTTTTTCTAGCAGCATGTAACATTTGCTTCCATTTTTTCTTTACTGCTTGGCCTTTTTCAATCTTGCTTACAGTTTCTCTCATTGTTTCTAACATATTTTATGAGGTTATTTGTTCAGTAAGGTCCTTGGCATACTTCTGCAGTAGTCTTAGCTCTTCCTGTGTCATGTACTTTGTTTGCTTTGGAATTAGAGTATGATTTGTTCCAGAATCTAAATTTGTTTGTGTACCACAAAATATCCTCTATTTTATGATTTCATGTTTTATTTATACAGTAATATATGCATTTGGAGAAAAGAAAATGCAATTAGCTCTCCATAACTGTTTTGTGCAGTATTTTTAGAGAATTCTGAACTCTCATAGCAGGGTTCTTTCTTAGTGATTCAATTAATAGGGTCTTTGTTATGACAAGAATCTGTTAATAATTGCATTTGTCTTTTTATTGTTAGTATCTCTAATGAAAATTTGGTTCATAAAATCAAGACTGTCTAATGTTAGTATATACTTTTTGAAACAGAACAGCTGTAATTTTTGAGATTATTTTTTAAATTTCCTTTTTTATATAGCATATTATTCCAAAATGAATCCTATGATAGGAGCTTTCAACCTCTAGTCTTCTTGCTTTTCTTAAAAAATTACAGTGAATACTTCTGATCTGAAAATGAACATAGAGATTAGCTGACAGGACATTTGCTTGGGTATCTTAATTTAGTTTTTGTTCTATCTGACTTGGTGCAAGTATTTGAGACTTCTGATATCCCACCTGCCAGCTAAGTTTATATCACTTGCCAGTTGTCTGTCTGTGTCTGCTTCCCATGTCATCCAATTGTGGTGATAAATTACATCTTGGATAAAATAAAGCTTCCATTACTTTTCAAAGAAAAGTATTTTTCTCAGAAAAAGTTCATTTGGCTTTAGGTAACTGTTTGTGGATTTTTTTTACTATAGGAGTATGAACCTTTGGTATCAGGGCCCATTGTTACTGGTGCAGATCATATAAACTGTTCAGGAAAATGATACCTAAAAATTAGGTATTTTGCAATTATAGAATCATAGAATGTCTTAGATTACCTGAGACCTTAAAGATCATCTAGTTCCAACCACCCTGCAATGGGCAGGGACACCTTCCACTAGACCAGGTTACTCA
>JAWWLV010000121.1:35509465-35558960 GCA_035041135.1 Platyrinchus mystaceus | reverse complement strand
CTAAAAAATCCATTGCGCAGGCTTGAAAGGTAAAAACACCTTTCCCAAATCTTCATTCGCGAAGACTGGCCACGTAGGTCATATAAACTGTTCAGGAAAATGATACCTAAAAATTAGGTATTTTACAATTACAGAATCATAGAATGTCTTAGATTGCCTGAGACCTTAAAGATCATCTAGTTCCAACCACCCTGCAATGGGCAGGGACACCTTCCACTAGACCAGGTTACTCAAAGCCCCATTCAATGTGGCCTTGAACACTGCCAGGGCTGGGACATCCACACATTCTCTGGGCAGCCTGTCCCAGTGCCTCACTACTCTCAGAGTAAAGAATTCTTTCCTAATATCTAATCTAAATGTACCTCTTTCAGTTTGAAGCCTTCCCACCTTGTCCTGTCACTACATGCTCTTGTCAAAAGTCTCCCCCCAGCTCTCTTGTAGCCCCTTTTAGCTACTGGGAGGCTACAATAAGGTCACCCTGAAACCGCCTCTTATTCAGGATGAACAATCCCAACTCTCTCAAACTTGTCCTCATAGGAGAGGTGCTCCAGCAATTTGGTCACCTTTGTGGCCCTCCTCTGGACTTGCTCCAACAGGTCTATGTACTTTTTGGGTGCAATGACTTAACTCATATTTCTTTGCTTGCTTTATAATAATAATTTATTTTCTCCCTAGATACATTTGAAGCTGCTGATAATGCTGTTATTGACCAGGATGACCTTGATTTTGCTGGGTAAGACTTCAGATTGGTTCTTACATCTCGTTTCAATAGAGTTTTACTGTGCAAAACTGGATAGACCTTTTTCAGAAAGACTGAGAATATCACCTTGCAAAAAAGGCAGTAGCAGTTGAACACTCAGTAATGCTGTTTTTCCACGTGTCCCATAATGGATCATGATGATCCTGCAGTGCTTCCAGTTTGCTGGCTCGACACGTGAGAGACCTGTAGTATATTATTTGTACAATGGAGTGACCCAGTAAGCAAGGTAAAATTTTGGTTTTCATTGTCTCAGGTTTCTCTTTGAGAATTACCAAGTACAGAAGGAAGCAGTATGAGGCATAATGGTTCTATTGCTTTAAGGACTGGTTGTAACTGGACCCAACACAGTAAATAAACATTGTGGAATCCAGGGTCACAGAGCTCAGTTCTCAGGAAGTTAGCAGTTTCATTAGAGTCATTTAGGTTGGAAGGGACCTTTAAGATCATCAAATCCAATTGTAAATTATTAAGAATCCTCTTTTTTTACTTTAAGTATCTACAATGCAGCTTTTGAATTGGCACAGAAACTTTTCCTTGAGGTGACAGAATTGAAGTCCTCCTCCTAGTGAAATCTGAAAATTTTTATGATCTAGACTGGTGTTTAGCAGAGCAGTTTGTGTGTCCGACAAAAAAGACCTTCTGAAAAGGAGAAAAGGTAGAATACTGAAGCTGACATTTCTCCTAATTTCAGAATAGGATTCTCTCCAGAACTTCTTAAAATGGTTGATTTTTATAATACAGTTCTCTCTACTAATGTTGAAAACATACCTGACTGCATAATGCAGTGATGTTGAACTTTTCTAACATGCTGTTTGCCAGTAGGTAGATGTCACCTGGATCTAAACAGTATTTTGCTGGATGAACTGCTAAGCTTGTTACATCTTTCTTTAGTAATATAAAAAAGAAAACTAAAGGCGATAAGAAAGGCAAAAGCAGTGAAGAATCTGGTGCTGACTGGGAGGATTCTGATGATGATGAGTTCAGTGATCTGGATGATGAGGAAGTCTCCTTAGGAAGCATGGAGGAAGACTTCGAAGAGGATATGGATGAAGAGGGAGGTGTATTTATGGATGTGTCTGATGATGATAACAACCTAGGTAAAGTACCATTTATTAGAAAAAAACAGGAAAAAAGCGCCATAAAAATATATTACCTAATACATAATTACACATGTAAATTCTGATTTAGTTACCTAGGTGGGGAGTTTGGATTTTAAGCAAAGAAATGACAGGCCTTTTTCTAGACAGTGAAGTCCTAAGAGAAATATTTCCTGGCACTCTCCTAGGCAAAAGTGAGGTTTAGGCATCTGTGTATAAAAACTTGCAAATGAGACATGTTTCTTTCATTCTGAGAACAGTGGCAGTAACAAAAGTAGTTTTCTACACAAATAACTGGCTACAGTAGGCAGAAATATTAAAAGATCTCAAAGAGAAAAATAAAAGAATCTGGTACTTAGTAATTTTCATATTTCTTCAGAATCTTAATGTTGATATTTATTTAGATGAGGTAACTTTTTTGCAAATTGCTGTCTCACAAGTAACAGCTTACTCCTCTAATACAGCTATACACACAAATTTTTATTACCACTATAATAAAATCTGATTCTTGCACCTGCATGGTTTTATTTTTTCAACTGAAAAGCAGTTACACAGAATACAACGTATGCAGCTGGAAAAGCACAGATTAATGGAATATTTCAATGAATAACTAAAGGCCACAGGAAGATGATTCAGGGTAGAGGAGATAAACTGTTCATATAGCTGTTAACAGATTAATCTTTCATGAGATTATTACTTCACCAAAATTACCAAGCAGACATCCAGGGTGTACATAATGCCTGCTTTTAGACTTTGTATTTTATGTATCTTAGTATCATTCTATTTTGGTGCTGTGGAAAAAAAGCAGAAAGGACGGCACAGCACTGACCAATTTTTAATTGTCTATGTTGAAGAAATCCAGATTTGGTCGTGTGTGCTGTTTTTTGAAGTAAAGACTTGGACCATTATGACAAATATCTCTAAAAAGAAATTTTAGCCTCTGCTGTGCTTTAAATACATGTATATGGTGTGAGAATCAGAGATTGATGTATCTTTTTTCTTTTTTCTGACAGATCCAAACAAGAACAAGCAATTGAAGTCTGTTAGTAAAAAGGGCAAGAGAAAGAAGGATGTGAATTTTGAGGGATCACTGGAAGGTAAGAAAACACTGCCATAATTTCCATCTGATAAAGCTCAATACAGAGTCTAAAAAACTACAGAATTGGAGGGTTTTGCTACAGTAGATTATCTACAGTTTTGGATCTGGATTCAGATTTGAATAAACCATAAATAAAAAGGAGGTTGTCCATAAGACAGCGTGGCTAATGCAGAGTGACAATCTGTTGTTGAAGGAAGGGAGTTGAAGGAGGAACTTCTAAAGAAGGATGGAGTCGTACTGGTGGTTTGTGCATCTGTTACATCTGATGCATGGATTTGTGCTATTTAGTTCTCAGAAACTTTTTTCCCTTTTTTTTGAGGGGAGGTGGAGAGTAAAGGTTTCTAACATAGCTATTTTAGATGGTATCATTAAATAGATTTTAAAAATTAAAAACATAGTAACACTTTGAAATTCTGTCTCATATTTTGTTTAAAGGATCCAACCGAGTAAAGAAGAAAAAACGCCAAGATGCTGGTATAGTGGCATCTGCGGAAGAGGTGAGTGTGACTGGTGCTTAGCAAAAAGTGATCAAGCATTTTACTCGTTTCTTTGTAATAAAATACTAAAATTTCTCTCTTTAAAGTTTGGCTATCTGCTGGATGAAAATGCCGGGTCCAAGTTTGACAATATTGGAATGAACGCCATGGCCAACAGGGATAATGCAAGTAAGTGCACGCTACAAAACAGCAGATAGTTGTAATGCTGGTTTACTTCTTTCATATTCTGTACTTGAAAAGATGCACCACTTTCAACTGGAATACACGGTCGGAAACCACACAGTTGGGACAGTAGCTCAACGTCAGTAAGACACGACGTAGTTTTCTTCAGCTGCTCCTAACGCAAGCATTGTGGCATTAGTAAAATACAAATCGATGTCTAGAACTTTGAGATGGTAGAATTTGTTTGGTGAAGTGAAAAAAACCCAAAATTTTCTCCAAAAAAATGTTCACTTGCACTTTATTTAAACATTTATAAATACAGTAGTCAAGTTTTAACTTCTGCATGATTTATCTGTATGCCACATCATGGTAAGAGGTATCCATCGGCTCCTTATTTCTCACTTTCTCTCCTACAGATGTCAAACAGATCCAGTGGGAAATAGAGCGTGACAAGTGGCTTCACAACAGGGATGTGAAAAGCATCATCAAGAGGAAGAAACAGTTCAGGCACAGAGGGCTGAAAAACAAGTACAAAGGAAAGAAATCAAGAAGATGAACTGGACATTTTGATGTGGACATTTTAAAAATAATTATTCAAAAATAGTTTTTTAATAATCCCACATTTTTCTTACTTCAGTTCTTGCTGCTTAACCACGTCATTTGGTCATTCTCCCTTATGCCATGAATTCCAGACCACTCATTGGATTTGTAATAAACTGAAAAATAGGAAAATCCATGTCAGCTCTAAGTTAGACATATCTGAAGAAGAGCCACTTTGTGATTAGTTTTATTGGATATGCACTCCTCCATTTCCAAGGTCTCTATCCAATAGCCTGACACTCCAGCCATGCCTATGCAAAACAATAAACACTTCTGCAGTGTCTCCTGGAGTAGGTTCTAAGCAGTAATAATATTGGTTTTATACATTAAGATGCAACGGAAGCTTCAGCCATCCTTCTGAAGCCAACAGCTGCAAACCTACCTTCCAGAATTGATGGAAACCTCTTCTGCATTGTGTATCTGAAATCTGACAAGAAAGGTAAATCAGTTACTTTCCCAACATATTTTAAGGTAATTAAATGCACTATTTTTCTAACTAGATTAATTTTATCTAAATTTGTTTGAGCTGTTTAGTTACAGTCACCACTATGATCGGAATTTATTTTTTAAAATCGCTTCACAGACTGTGTTGAGGTTACTTGTACGTGCAGCCCTATCATCACTGTTTTCTGAGCTTCCTCACAATTGTGGTGAACAAAGACAAGTTACAGATAAACAGGAAGCTGAATGCCTCTCATAGACAGACATGCAAATAAAAACTGGGAAAACTGCTTTGTTTCCTTATGCAGCTTTAGGTGTTCAGTGAATCCTTCTGTGGGCCGCTCTGGCTAGAAAATCCTGATAGCTTTATGCTATTCCAAGGATTTACGGCAGCTCACAGAAGGATCTTATCCATTCTAGTGCTAGAACAAAGAAAGCAGTAAAAGCCTCACTCTGAGCTCACTGAGCTGTTAGAGGAGCTCACTACACCTTACTGAAGTGCAATTTAAGAAAGTACCTATGCATATAAAAACAAGGATCTAGAACTGAGAAGGAGGGGGGAAAAAAGAACCATGAATGCTCAGCACCAGGTTGAAACATCTGTTCTCCATGGGTTATATATTTCATTAATAAAAATGCAAAGAAAAATAGCCTAACAGCCAGACGTCATCTGAATCCTGGAAAACAAATGCAAACTGATGTAGTGTAGGAGAAATTCAGCTTGAACTTGGCATAAAGACCACAGCGAAACGAGTGGACTCTTACTCACCCAGCCAAAGCAACAGCTGCCTTTTGGCAGCAGGACAGGCTGACTTTTTCCTGCAGGGACACAGGTCTGTCAAGCTATTGCTGCACCCTCCAAAGCCCTGAATGCAAAATAAGGCCATTGCTCTGCAGAGCGAAGATCACTGCAGTAACTAAGCTGGTGCTTGGCTTATTTCTGTGCTCCCTAGGCATGGTGGTGTAAGTCTGAGAGACTTGAGGGACTGAAGCTAAATCACGTGGAAGACAATGCTGGCTCCCTCATGCCAGCCGGGTCTGTCCTCCGCCTGGGAAATGTCAAATCCCGGAAACCCAGACACGGGCAGGGCGTCCCTTCATGGGCTCAGCACCAAATGCCGAAGCAGGACCGATCAACCCCTGCCTCATTTGTGGACAGCCTCTGTCCTTTTAAAGTCCGTATCTGAGCCTCTGCTGTTACTGTAAGAAGGCGAAGGATTCGGCTTTGCTCCTGCGGCGGTCGCGTGCTGCCTCCCAAAGGATTCCCCGCGGGCTTGGTTTTGTAAAAACTAAAATAGCTGCTGCTTCTTCAAGACCTGTCCTCGGGGGTCGGCCCAGCAAGCCACTCCTGCGCACCTGCACTCACACGAGCCGGACTCCTGACCCCAAACCGGCAGGTTTTCCTTACACAGCCCCGGCGGTTCGCGGTGCTCCCCCGGCGGCCCCCGCGTGGAGGAGCCCTCCCCTGCCCTCCTCCCGCTCCCCGCCGGGGTGCGACCCCCTCTCGCCCCGCCGCACCTTGGCTGCGGTCCATGGCGCGGTAGAGCAGGAGGGCGCCGAGCAGCCCCGCCGCCTCCAGCAGCAGCAGCCCCTTCACGACGCGCCGCGCCATGGCCGGGGCTCGGCGCCTTCCGCCGCCGGCAGCGCCGCTCAGGCACCGCCGCCAGCCCGCCCCGCCCCGACATGGCGGCCGCGCCGCTGAGGGGGCGGCGGCCGGCGGGGGGCTGGAAAATGTGGGAGGTGTAAAAATTATCTTAAGAAAGGAAAGGGTGTCCCCTGGTGTTTGATCTTTGTATACTTTCAGGCCTAATCGAAAAAGAAAACAGAATTAATTCGTGAAGCAGGTAGCGCCTAACAAGCTCTAAGCGATGTCCGGTGCTGTCCGCAAAAATGGGATTCGTTACCTGGTGTGCAAAAGGCAGTAATTACACACTCGAGAGAGACAATGATTATTTATTTCAGAGTTGCGCAAGCCCAGGTGCTCTGGTAGTATTCCAAAAATCAAGCACACCGACTATCAAAGCTTTTTACTATATTTACTATTTTTACTACATTTTAGCAAACAAAGGAATTAGTGTACATTGGCTACAAGTTCTGTTATTAACTAGTATTTTGTCTTTTTAATGATTCGCTTCCCATGCTAACTAATCTACATGCTCAGTCTTTCTCTTCTGGCTTGGTGGGTTTCTTGGGTTGGTGGTCTGTGAGTTGGTGGTCACGATCTGCCCCTGCTGGAATTACCTTTTACCCAGCTGGAGCTGATTTCAGCACAGTTGCTGAGTGGTCTTTATTAGTTTTTTCCTCATCTTGAGAGTTCTGCCAAATGTTGTGGCCTGTAAATTCTGCATTATGTGTGTCCTTTATCAGTGGTACATCATTCTTCCCAAACTTTGTTAACCTTCCCCTTGGTCTGCAACCGTTGAAGCATGTCAAGCCCCAAACTTTAACAAGGCAATTCTTCCAACAGGTAATTTGTTTTTTGAACATATGGACATCCCTTAGAGCCTGCTTGTTAGCTGCTCTCTGTTTCAGGGATTGAATCTCCCTTCTTTTTTATAAGGCTTGAAAGTATACAAAGATCAAACATCAACATCCTTTCTTAAGAAAATTTTGCATATTCCACATTTTGCAACATCCAGGTGTCAGAAAGACAAGTTACTTGTTGGTAGAATTGCCTTGTTAAGATTTAGGGTTCAACATCTTTCAATGATCTCAGATCGATGTGGACTAATTAGCATGAGAAATGGGAGAATCATTAATCAATAGACAATAGAATACTAATTAATAAGAGAACTAGGTAACTTGTAGCCAATGAACATTAATGCCTTTGTTTGCTAAAATATATAAATAGTCAAAAGTTTTGATAGTGGTCGTGCAGGTTTTGTCACTCAGCACCCCTTTCTGCACAGAATTGTAAATAGATAAAACACCTCGACTCTGCATGTGGACTGGCCTCTTGCACACAGGGTGAAAGAACCTATTTTGGGACAACATTCTGGCTGCTGGCAGCAGGTCCCGCTCACCACTCCCTTTCCCTGCTGCCCGGGGGTACCTGCTGTCCCCAGGGGCTGGGCCAGGTCTAGTTGCTCCATTTTGAGGGTCCTGAGCAGGTACCCCACTTGGGCAAGGGAGCATCCCCTGCATGGCAGCACTGCACTTCTGCATCATCAGCTGGTAGAGCAGCAGCTCAGACCCTTCTGGGAGCCAGCACTGGTCTGTTTGTGTGTTTCCTTCCAGGTGAAGGCACAGTGAGTTGCATCAGGCTCAAAGCCATTAAAAAGGGATCCTTGTTTTGTCATGGAGATGTGAAAAAAACCCCAGTGCCATGCAAGATCTCAGTATTTAATTGTTTTTAACATGGAAAAGGGCATTAGTACAGACAAGCTCCCACAGAGAGGTATTCAGAACCTAAAATGGCAGCATTCTTTCCCTCTCAGTATTGTTCTTTCTGTTTAATAGTTTTGTTTTCATTGTTTTTATTATGGGACTGAATTTATGGCTAAAATAAAAGCTCTTCAGATTTTTCTTAATAGGAACTTTATTTTCTTTGTAAGATGCTTTTCCCCCCCTTTAATGTTTTGTAAGATAAGATACAATGTTTTTGCTGCTCATTCTTACAGGGTGATTCATTTTCCAATTCTGTTTCCCCTGGTGTCTGAGCTTGCAAGTATTGCTTTCACTCTGAGGGATTTCTTAGTAAAGTAATTCCTACTCTGAGGATTTTAAGTGGACAGGATCAACCCAAGTAGCAGAAGCCTAGGGTTGTTGGAGAAAACATGGACCCAGGAAAGGAATTCATTGCATTAGCATGGTAGCGTATGTGGCTCTAACCAGAGAGGGTCCTAGGTCAGGGTCTTATTCAGCGCATAGAATTTGCATTGGTTGGCGACTTCTGATCTGGAAACAAAACCATGGTGTATCAGAGGCTTAAAAAGTATGTCTGTAGTGTTTAGGGTGAATTTATAGCAGCTGTGAGACAGAACACTGAACTAAGAGAGGGCAAATAAAAAAGGAGGGAGCTGGCACAAAATGTGAAATGTGCATGTTTATTTTAAGGAGCCCATAATTCCTTTGGGCTTGGGACCAGAGTTCTGCTGGACCCTATAAAGTCCTGAAAGGTCATTTGTGAAATATTGGCACTGGCTTTTATTTCTCACAGACTCCAGACATGATGCTGATTGCCTCTGAGGTTTAGTAATTCAGTAAACCTCTCGTGCTCAGGGAGAGGAATCAGTAGATAAAGAAAGAGATCTCATGCTGTTAATATTGGCCAGTTTGTGGTAGGTCAGCAGGGGGAAATTTTACCAAAGACCACAGCCAGTTATTCAGTAGAAAAGGGAGTACACAACTCCCCGGTTTTCCGAGGAATGCAGCACCCTCTTACCTGGCAGTTGCTGGTATGAGAGGTTTCACAGAAGAAAGAGGAAAGCAGGAGGGAGAGAAAATGATACATTTGTGCAGTGCAGCACGGTTACAATCTGCAGGTAAATATTTCGTATTTTTCTCCCGTTTGAATATTTGCTTTTACATTTTCAAACCATGCTAAATAGATTTCTTGCCCTAATTTCCTATAGCTTGCAAACTGTGGGGAAAAAAGGCAAGACAAAAGGGTAAAGAATGGAAAGGAAAGATTACCTGCCTCAGTCTGAAACCAGACATTTTGGGCTCCTTCTTGCCCCTTGATGTGACTCTCAGACTCACCAAGCCATAGTGTCTCTGCAGGCCTCTTTCCCTCTTGAACCCGGGAGCCTGGAGCCTGGCTGCTTCTGCCAGCTTTTTGGGTGTTTTCCGTTCAGGACTCAAACTCTGGCAGCATGAATGTGGTTGATGAAGAACTCACATAGAGGCCATTCAAAAGCTTTTTTCTTAAAGCTTTAATATTGCCCTCATGCCTTTTTCTTATTATTATGAAGGTTAAATTACAGTAAAGTCTCATTATATTAAAGGTTTCACCCAGCTCAGGTGTCTGTAGTAGAGAGGAAAACTGATTCAAAGAACTATTTATGAGGTAGGGGTGAAGGACAGTGGAGCTCTAGGAGTCAGAACTTGCGAGAGATGGATGAGAAACCAGTAAGAGGATTTAGAGATTAGGAATTTTAGGTTTATCAGTTGCAGCTTGTCATTAAAATAAAATATGTTTTTGTGCATATCTAGGCAGATGTGGACACAGATTTGGAAACTCAGTGATTTTGACTCTGATCTGTACATAAATGGGAGAGTGATTTAAATGATATGTATCATACAATGTCATATATAAATATGATATTGGGTGGTTTATATCTGTGATATATGTATTATAAGATGTATGATGTGTACACATTGTGTATACATTACTGTATAAATGACATGTATCTGCTGCTTCCATCCAAGCATCCTGAGGCACTTTATGTAAGATAGGGTAGAATTTATTCCCTTCTGGGAATAACTTTCCACTGGAAGCGTGAGGTTAAAGCTCCTTACACTGTGTGTTCCACATTAGTGCATCTGGCAGCTGTGTTCACAAGGGACTCGCCGCAGGAGGCAGAGTAGCAGCTCCACAGCTCCATCTTGGTGAGCTCCGTGGGAAGCCCACAAGGACACCACAGGAGGGTGCTGCTGGCCAAGGTGAACACACTGTTCCCTTGCTCTGTCCTGCCAGCAATCATCAGAGCATCAGTGGGGCAAATGTGATTCATGGAAACCTTGGGAAAGCTGGTTCCATGGCACAGCTCCAGGAGCAGGCCACAGGCTCAGGCTGGAGTGGGATGCGGTGTGGGGGAGGATTTACTGCAGCATCCCTTCCAAAGGGTGAGGGGTGGGGAGGATGCATGTGTCCCATGGGTAAAAGCTCTTCTAGCACTTGTTCTGACGTGTGCTTTATGGAGACAGTCACAGGCACAATTGAGGACAAGCACTGGCAGTGCCATGGAATAGCTGATGCCGTACTGTCCTTGACCTGGGGCAGCAGAGAGAGGCAAACACTTCCCTCAGCAGGAGTGAAGCTTCTTGCTCGTTCCTTCCTTCTCCTACCCAGACCCTTCCCATGTTTTTCTCTGCAAAAGACAGGAAAGCTCCCTTTATTGTCTGTCACTGATTGTTTTTAGGAATATATTAAAAAAATGTAAAGTGCATTGTTGAATCAGTTCTGCCCCCAGAGGTTTCCAAATACTAGCTATTAGTGAGCCAGGAAAGTCACAGTTAAGAAACCATTGAGGATCTTGTTAGTGGAAAACATTGTTTTGTTTATAATCATTTGAGTGCTTTAGTGTTATTTGTCATTCAATGACTATTATGCTGAATTAAGCCACATAATGAGGAGGCTCCGAGATCTTATTTAAACCTCTGATATGTTTTATTTTGTCCTTTGTGTTTCTTGGTGCAGGCATGAAATGGCTTATCCAGACTTTAAGTGATTTAATATTTACAACTATTCAGAGTATGCCTGTAAGCACAGAACTACAGTTTATCAAATGTGGAGATCCAGGTAAATATCAGGTTAGTGAAAAGAAACTGTCGAACCTCTAAAAATCTGTTGTTCTCTCTTTCCTGCACCCCCGCGCACAAGTTATTAAAATGAAGTCATGCAGCAAGTAAAGATATTTCTCCTGAGAGGAGAAAAAAGATAATCTTAGATGACTAATGCCTTTTGATTAGGGGCTGTTTCACACAGGCGACTCTCACAAATCATTGCTGCACCCGTGTAATAAACCTGTTCCCACTTACGGTTCTGTTTAATTCTAAAGAGGATGAAATAGATTCCATCTCCAAGGATTTTGGTAACACATCTGAATTATTATTGCCTCCCCAAGTCTATTTTCAAGAACAAAGCTAAGGTGGGCTTTTTTTCTTTTTCCAAGAACAAGCCTCATCTCTCTCACAGCACGAGTGTGCAAGATTGATTTTGGGGCCATATCCTTTTCTTGTACCTGATCAGGTGGCACTGGGGGAAAACTACTTGGAGACAGTGGCAGTCTGATGATGCCTGGGCTGTCTTTGCACCCCTAAAATTTACAATAACCTTAGGAGTGCTGTAGTTAACATAAACAAGGGCAGATGTAGAGCTGTTGCAGTGCTCTGAGATTGATAGAGTGATTTTCTTTTTTATGCTACTCTTTTCTATGCATGACTGTGGTGGGAATGAATGTGGCAGCAGTATCTCAGGGACACTGGCTGTCTCCTTGCTAAGAGTCACGTGATTAAAACTTCAGTATTTCTGGTACTCGGTCACTGAACGGTGCAGATACATAGCACTTACAAGATGCACCACAGATGCAGGAAATAATTGATTAAGGGAGGAAGGTTTTTTCCATGTATTATCAGTATTTTTTCCTAATGCTATACTTTGAAAAAAATCAGAGATGATTGTAACAGCTGTGGTTTTCCAAAGGAGCTTTTCCTGACAGGGGGTTGGCAAATGGTTCCTTACTATTTGCCAGGTCTTAATTAGTTATGGGATAGTATTTAATGACAATATTACAGTATTTCCAGTTACTTCTTTTTACAATTGATTCATGACATAGTCAAACCTTAGAAGTGATAACAAGGTCTTTATTATGATCATGTTATAATTTTGTTCTCTGTGTCTTAAATAAAATATTTTATCGCCCCCAGTGTGTTATTGATTGCAGAATGTTTGGTTATACTCATTTGGGTTGCCAGGGTAAACAAGTGATCTAAAATTGTTGACCTCTTTCCTCCTAGTAAAATAGTAGTGTTGTTTCGAAACCCTAAAGATACAGCTGTTTCTTTCATTTTGCCATTTCCACAGCAATGTCCCAAGCATCCCCAGTTACAGCTCCTGGAATGAGTTCTTCTCAGGATTAGTGAAAGAGGATGGTATTGTTTCAGTTACTGATTGTAGCTGAAAAAGCAACAGAAAAAAAAATATTAAAAAAAAAATAGATGGGACCAGTGGGAAAACAGCTGTGCTGTAATTAGTTTACTGATGGTCATATGTCATGATAAAGGAGGCAGCTGAATGCCAGAAGGGGGAAAATGTCCAAAAGATGCTTTGCTTCTGGGTATTTTGCTCTTCCAGGCAAGGGTGAGGGAGTTACATGGCAGCTGGACAATGGCATTGGGTCAAATTCTGACGCTTAGTGATGGAGAAAATGCTACAGATCCAAAGTGTTAATGAAATGGCAGTTTGTTGTGTTTACTCTTTCTGAACATGAGGCCAAACACCTAATTAGCAACCCAAATTTTAGATTTAGACTGATGTCAGGCTTTGTCTTTTAAGAGATGGTTGCATGACAACTTAATAACAGAAGGGAAGCACATAGTAAGCTTCATATTTATGTGTGGAAACCATTTACCTACAGAAGTTCAGAGGAAGTTTCTGTCATTCTGTTACACAGTACAGTACCTTGGAAAGGACGGGCTGTTTTGTTTGTCTGCACTGACAGGCAGCAGAAGGCAATTCTTCAGTCAGAGAGAAGGAAGTATGAAAAGAAGGTTACACTGATCCTTTTTTCTCTTCTTTACAGTTGGCTGGGGATCCTGTTTTGATCATACAGTTATCTGGAACAAACACATTGAGGATAAGAATACTATGGTCATAATTGTATGAAGACCCGAAAGAGGTAAAGCAGATGCTAAGTACTGACAGCCAAAACACATTTGAATCCATTCCTTGAAATCTACTGAAATTAAGGGGAAATGGCACGGGTTTCTGAAAGAGCAAAATCAAGTTGATTTTAACAACAGGTTGAGTTTGGCTATACAAAAGGAGAGCTCCAATGCAACACAGAAAACATCCAGTGAAGGAAATTGTTGGTAGTTTGTTAGTAGATGATGGCAATGCACATCCCAAGTGGGTAACTCCCTTTTATAGAGGAAGCATATTGCATGCCCCATTTTCACTGTATTTTAGAACCTGACTGCCAGTGTAAAGCAAATAGGTGAATTCTTTGGATTCTCCCCAACAGTTGAACAGGTCCAGGCCATTCCAGAAAGGGACACTTTCCAGGCGGTGAGAGTTAAGGCTCAGGAGGTTTATGGTACTTCTGGCTTGATACTTTTCTGCCAAGGTAAATTGGTTTATATTTTGCCAGAGTGGTGAATGGTAGCTCTTTATCTTGGACAAGCAGGAATTTGGATCAGTAGATGATTAATCTTTATGTATGATTTTCAAGTCTGGGTGTTGTTTAAGAAACACTGATTGTACTTCAGGAATCTCCCACTTGATTTTATCACGGGGGCCAGTGTCATTCAGTAAAGCCTTGTATAATATGATTAGCATAAGTGCCCTACAAGTAGCAAACCCTTTGGTCAAGATATGCACTAACCACCAACTAAAACAAAAGAGAATTTTATTTTGGCTTCTGTGAGTACTGGGGATAGCCTGGCACTTGGTCTACAGCATGCCTCCACAGATTTTTCTTCTTGGGTTTTCTAAATAACCCTTGTGAGTGCTTATTGTGTATTGCTTGCACAATCAACACATGGAATCCACACACTCCACAGAGTGATCTTTGTCTTTTAGACATGGATCAGGGTAGAACCTCAGACAGCCTTCGACTGTGGGCTCTCCAAAATTTGGATTAGAAGTAAACTGCAACTTAGGGCAGTATCTGGTTGCAGCACACAAGGCTTTTGCAGTTAAAATCCCCACCTTTGAACTTTCTGGATTGGTTTCACAGCTGCTGGTCACCTTTTATAGTCTTCTGCAGCTGTACAAAGCACATGTCAAAGTTATGAAGGCAGACCAGTAGCTTCCTGTGGTCGCTTTATGTTCACATTCTGTTGAGGTCAACAAACATAAGGCAAACATATGAGTGTATTCTTGGGTCAGATATTTTTTTCTTACAGGAAAAAAAAATTAAAAAATGGATTGTCCCGAAGTATGATAATAAGAGAGAAAAATTAGTCTTTTGTTTGAAATTATACTCCTTGGTCCCTAGAGTCAAGGGTAATAATTTACTTGTCTTAATTTTCCAGGTGTTTTTGGAGACTGGAAGAATCTTTTCACTGAAGCTCTAAACCAGGATGACAAATTCTAAGTGTGGTTGGAAGGAATTAAGCTGAGAGTGAAGTTAAAATCTGATGTGTATTGCAAGGCCTGAACCTCCTTTACGTAAAAAACCTCACTAATATTCAGGCTGCTTTTCATTCACTTCTGTTTCTTTTCATTCACTTGTGTTTCAAAACAGAAACCAGGACAATATCTTATTTAAAAATTTTGAATACACATGCAATATGCAAACCTGTTTGTGCTGGCCTAACTCACACAAGCAATCCTTGCTTGTGCAGTTAGTATCACTGAGGTCACTGGATTCTCTTAAATTACCTGTAGCTCTTTGGCCTTCCTTGTTATCAACACCGATTTTTAGCTTTGATTTCTTGTTACCCAGTGGAATGCTGTGTGAAATACATATGTGGTAATTAAACATGCTGAAATCACTATGTTAGAAGTGATTTTCCAAGGGATTTTTTTAAAACAATCATGAAGTATCATTTTGATTCATAATTTCTAAGTTCATAAGATTCTTATATAATTTTAATTTCTAAGTTCATAGTGTAAAATGAAATTTCAGAAGGTTTTGTAGTTGTCTTTTGCTACTTTCCGTGTGCTGACAAATGTAAGAAAAAAGTAAAGGAATTCAGTGGTGAAAATTTTCTCCCTATTTCAGCAATATTATTTTTCTTTCCTCTGACAGTGTGAGATCACTGGAAATGGAGCCTTTTCCTGGGTTGTCTGGGTTTGCCTGTTTTTGCTTGGGTTACTTTATGCCTAACTGTAGTCCGTATGGTCTCATAGCCAGGATGTGGATTTTTCCTACATGTCTGTCTGGGAGCTTTGAAGTGTCACAGTCCAAAGCAGAATGACTGTCCTTTGGTGAACCCAGAAGACCGGTGTGCACAAGACAGTTTAACCCTGAATGGTCTCTGCCCTTTTAGGCTGCAGCTTTCCCTTGGGAGGCTGGTTAAACACCAGTCTTTGGCAGCTGGTTGTTTTCCCCACCAGAGACATTTCTTTATCTCTGAAAATTAGGAATACAAGGCAAAAAGTACTCAGAGAAAGAATATGTGTGTAATGGACACACAGTTGCTAATTTAGCCAGTAGAGAAGGTTACAGTCTTCCTTCTCGTAGTTTGTCAGATTCTCTCTGATAAATAATTACTTCTGGTAGGTGACTTGGCAGAAGGACTGCTTGTTACAGAGATATTGGGTAAAGAATGTGCTTTAGCCAGGCTGAAAACTCAACTGTTGGGTACTTGAGGTGTTGATACAAATGGACTCCGTGAGACCTTCTGCTGCACACTTTGTTAGCTGATGGTAAACACAACAAACTCTCAGCCATTCAATGCTGATGATAATCCCCTTCTAAAAGTCTGCCAGTGATGGGGATGGTTAAGACAGCTTAACTTCAGTGCATAGTTTGGAACATCTTGTCATTTTTTATTCAGGTCTCTACAAAATCTTGTTTTTCTGTCTTTCCTGGCACATTACCTTTTAATTTTTTTCTCCCATTCAAGCTGTGTTTATTGCAGTAATGACCATTGTGTACTGCTCCATTGATGGTGCAAAAACCCTTCAGCTGTTGGTCCTTTAGGCTGACTAGCTAAGACGCCAGTGTCCCAAAGACTGGCTTTCACATGGTGGGGAGGAAGGATCAATGCAGATGTGAATTTCTTTTCAAAATTAACAGCTGTAATACTGGCCATTTAAGTAAACCTCAGTGAGGATGGAAGAGCTAAATAGAAATCACAAAATCAAACTGTATCAGAATGAAGTGGGTTAATACAAAACAAAGTTTCAGGTTGCTAAAGTTATTGCAAAACAATCCCTATAACCTTTATATAGGCACTGAAAAAAGCAGCATCATTCCATGACTATTTGCCTCAGCTGTACCTGCTGCAGCAGTAGGTCAAGATCATTGCTAAGCAATTAACAAAAGTAAGTTCAAAAGGCTTAGGTCAAGGATGGTGTTGAAACAGGAGCACTACTTCCTATTAAAGTAGGTTGTCTTCATTACTGAGAGATAAGTAATAGCCAGGCTGTGCCCTTAAAGTCTAAGATTACAATGAAATATTTCCAAAGCAGTTCAAGAGGAAATCCTATCTTAAGATGCTAAATAAACTGCTGTTAAATATACTCTTAAGAATAGACCTTTTGACCAGCAATGTTATTTAAAATGAGGTTGTTTAGCTATCTGAGGGAATATTTTATAGGTGACATTCTAAAATTCCTTCAGTCTGATCTGCAAGTTCTTCTCCGCACATATTCACATACTCAGTACTTGCCAGCTAGTGATGGGCATTAAAGAACCGGTGTAAGACTAGTGAGCATGAGGGTTCACTGATTTTTCTGCAGCTTTCTGTGTGTTACAGGTTTGGTTCAGTTTAAAATGATGTGGTGGAGTGATAAGGAAGAAAGCTAAACATAATGTCACTGGGGAAAGGGAGAATTTGTACCTTCCTCAAGCACTGCAGCACATTCAGGATGAAAGAGCACTGTGAAGTGCTTTGAGATGGTGGCATTGGTGGTCAAATCCAGTAGCACACAAAGATTGCTACTGACAGCAGCTAAACCAAACAAACAGAAACATTACATTCCTCATTGTGGAAAATCACCAGTCATATATTCTTTCAGTTATAAATACAGGGAGCAATTTTGTATATGTATTTTCCATTCCTATATTTTATACTCTATATTTTAGCTTTTATGTTTTTTATTATGGTACTCAGCAGTAAAACTTTAAATGGTAATTTTGACACACAACGTTTAAGGAATATGTTGGATCATTCAGCTTCTAAAGAAGAGGGTTTTTTTCACTCCCTGACCACGGTTTTGATTTCACTTTTTTCTGCATTTGTGATCTGCTTTGCAATTACCATTTTCCAGCAGTTGTAGGTATTTATGTTGTCTACATTTATGGTAACTGGTAAGTGCTGCTCTATTAGGACTTCTGTAACCTCCATTTCCCTTATGGGCTGCTCAGTAACAATCATAAGTCAGGAAAGTATATTAAAATTATATTGAAAAAGAGAAATTGGAGGTCTTTTCTTGGAAAAGAAAAGCATAAAAGTATCTTTTCTACACAGGAGATAGCTCCCTTGTGTGTGTTCAGAGTGTCAGTAACCCAACCAAAAAGGAAAAGAATTCTGGTACTGAATAAAAGTAAGATGAGATCAAAGCAGACAGAACAGAGCTCAATTTTCTCATTTACAAAATGTGAGCATTTCATATTGCGGCATTTTGTAGTACATTAATTGGAAAGATAATGTTGAATTACAATAGAAGTGCTATAGAAGTAGAGGGCACATATGACATCTACAGGAGCATCAAATAATTTTTCTGAGGGTAGGCTGGCTGTTATAACGGATGCAAAGTGGATTTTTAATGAAGGGGGGACATGAAATACAACAATCACAATCTTTTTATGACGACGTATGTCTGGACTTGTATTCTAATGTGTCTTTTTTTGTTAAAGTCCTAACACTGATCTGAATTTTGGCTGAATGATCACCTTTGATGGGGATTAGCACCTTCTGTTTTACTTGTAACATACTGCAGAGCTTGGCAGTGTACACTGGAAGCGTTGAAATGAGACTGGTTAGTGATTGTTAGAGATGTTAATATTGTCCGGATTGATGCAAAGGAGAGAAACAGAACAGCACTATTATGAATGAGAGCACATTGTAACAGTGCTGTGTCTGAGTGCATTGATAGAGCACTCTGGTAAAATGTCATTTATGTTCAGATGTTTATGGTCATAGATACAATTGTTCTGTACTTCTATTGCACTTTGTAATAGATGTAGATTGGATAATATGAAGAATTAGCCAATAAAATATTCAGTTTGCATCTGAACGGAACAATTTTCATATGATCATTTGGCTTCTGCAAAAACTTTAGAGGCTTGAGGAAGACAGAAAATTAGTCTTTCACTTTGCTCAAAACGTGAGACAGGCAGGAATAGTCAGGAAATGAAAGAGGGCTGGGAAACTGGTGTCTTGGGAGGCTTGTGTACTTGTGAATAATTATAAGTTTATTGACATATGCTTGTGGGGTCTCCAGTGAGTTCCCTGCTGTTTTGCATTTTACAAACTAGGGAAGGCGTTTTCATTACTAGAACACTCATTAGCATTCCCCCTGCAGGTAAATAAGTCATAGTTTCATTATTGTGTGTTTCTGTTATATCCATAGGCAATGCATATATATTCAGAGGAAAAAATGAAATACTAGTCTTAGTTATGAGACATAAGTCCCAATAAATGTTTTAAAAAACCCAAACCAACAAACAACCAAAAATGGAGCACTTGCGATCTTTTGTATCTCTGATTTTGTTTCTCACAGAGAGTGATCAAAACAACTTCTGCAGATGTGGTGAGACCTGGTGCCAGTGAGTGGGGGAGGCCCTGGGGGCCGGTCTCCCCTTGCCTGGGGGAGTTGGGGTGTGGTCTAGTGGGTGCTGCCTCTGCCAGCAGCCATTAAATAGTCTCCCAGTTACACAGGGCAGCCCTGCCTCACAAGCATGGGGCACTAAGTGGGATTGAAGGAGCAGCAGTGTAGCCTGGGCTTTGCTGCACCCCCATCCCTCCAGTGTCAGGTGTGGATGTCTGGTGTGTCATGCCAGGTGTGAGCCCAGGGCCCTGACCATGCCCAGGGGAGGGAGCAGCGGGAAAACCCCTCTCACTTCACTTCAGGAGCAGTGGGAAAGCTCCATGGCTGCCACAGCCCACTGCCCTGGGGCTCTCCCACTGCAGGAGCTTTCTTTCCTGTGCTGTGCAGTGCTACATGGCTGGTTTTAAAGGAAGAGTTGTTATCCTATGTCTGAAAAGCACAGCTCAGCTCTCGGACCTGCGGCAAACGCAGTGGGGAGTTAGTTCCCCTCCTGGTGACTGAGGGTGCCAGCCTTCCTGGGGTGAGCAGTGGTTGCAAGGTGGTGGTAAGTGCGGCAGGATTCAGAGCAGTGCTGTCTGAATCCTGAACTCATGAGGATTTTTTAGCAGTAAAGCCTATGGTCTGGCTTTGGTCTTACCAGAGAGAAAAGAACATGGTGTGGGAGGGTGTGGGAGGATGTGGGATAATGGGAGCATAAAAAACAAGTGGGTGCAGGATGGAGATCAGCTCTGAAGGTTGTATTTGTTTGATGAGTGTGTTCCCCATATGACTGGAGGTTATAATTTGGAGCAGAAAGCCTCGGGAAAACCACCTCCACAGTGGTGCCGGTGGGAAGTGTGGGTGTGCTGCAGAGTCTCAGCAGAACAACAAACGTGTCAGAGTGCTGGGGATTGCTCAGACTCCTGATGTACCTAGAGCAGAGTATTCATGGTCAGAAGTAAACAGGCCAGTAAACAATCTTCTGCTGTTATCAAATCCAAATGTCTCTGTGACACTTAATTGCTTTTGCAGACCATTTTATGCCTCTGCAACCCCTGTGCCCCGACTGTTGCCATTTAAAACCAGCAATCTGAAGCATAAGAGACAGAGTGTGTATTTTATACATGGGTGATTTCACAGTTTCTGGGCAGTGGAGATCAGGCCCTCCAGGGCTCTCTCATGTTGTATTTTTCACTGTGGATGTTTTGAATGGTTTACGATTGAGGGCCATACAAGTGCTTTATCCACAAATGAAATGGGTGCTGGAAGCCCAAGGGCACCAAAAGAGAGGAAAAATGCATTAATATAAAAAGACAACTATGTAATGCAGTAGAATAAGTATCATTATTAACTGCTGTAAATATAAGGCTGTTTGCTGGCATGACAGACTCTCCAGAATAAAAATAGCAAAGTGGCCCTAGTTTGTTTCTGAAGGAAAACTGCTCAAAGTCCATAAGTAAATCAAAGTCAGTGAGGGTAAAAGAAAGAGGAAATACAGTGTTAGCTTGGTTACAGCTATGCTGAAGTCTTTCAGAAGCAGAGGTACATGCTGATGCACCACGGAAATTGTATCAAAGGAGGGAATATGGCAAATCTTGTTCACTGAGTAAGGAATGATGTAAAAACAGGGAAATCAAACCAAATACATCATCTCATTGCAAAAGAATGAACATAAGTACAGAATGAATTAAAAGTAAGAAGCAAAAAATAAGAAGCCAAAACTTAGGCCAAGATCACTTTGGGTAAATTGAGCTACTCTTATGTCCTGGCACATGGATTACATTTACACTCATTTATATCAATGTACATGAAGTCTTGTTCCAAGATGCAGTGGCTTCAAGGACCAAATCCTGCTTGCTGCCTCTGTAACCCACTCATGGCAGCACATCACTCCCTGAAGATCCCACTGCACCCCACAGCTGCCCTGCTGTCCCCTAAGGCAATGCCAGGAATGGTGTCCCAGGCATGGGGGCTACTGGGATACTGCAACAATTTTATGGTGAACTTAAAGAGAGGAAAGGAGCTTGAAAAGAAATACACTGAATGTTTGCTGTGTGGTTTGCACATAGACATGAAGAAGCACCAAGCTAGCCAGGCAGGAGTCAGCTCCAGCCTGTAAGCTGCATAGTCATGATTACTGCAATCCCCAGGACTCACATTAGCAAGGAACACAGGCCAAGTTTATTAACTGACAGGCTACTTGCATACTGTGCCTTGGAAAGATGGTATAGACATTGACAAAAAGGGATCTAAGAAAAGATTTGCATAGATAAAATGAGATGTGTTTATTTAAAATAGCCCCACAAATCGTCTGCCAGAGGAGCTGTTTTGGAGGAAAAGCTCATACTAGTTACTGGAGTCTGAAGGGAGAAGTGGATGCCAAAGAAGTGCTTTCAGGCTCTGCATTCCAGCTCTGGGGAGGGGGAAAGTGGATTTTCAAATGTGCTACATTCTGCAGATTTTTCTAGCAGTTAGCTGCAATGGTGTCTGCCTTCCCTCTGCCATTCCCATTCAGTGTGGAGGGCACAGTGAGCCTTGTTCTGCAATGCTTTACTTCTCCTCATTCAGTGTATGGAGGACATCACCTGGGGGACATCAACTTGCCAACCTGGTTTGCTTGGTTTGCTGTTCTCAAGTTGACCTCTCTGAGGGGGCTGTCAGAGGATGTGCGTGGTTTGTTTAGATATCTTTGGTTAGTGGCTCTGCATAGCAGGTAGCTCTTGTGTGTTTTCTCTGGGGTGCTGTAGTTATGGCCCTACACAAGGAAGTTACCCTTACGGACTCGTGGGGTGGGGAGAGTGCATTGGTTTTCAGTGACAAGCCTGTGCATTTTTCTCTGAGCTCTGGAGGATGTATGCCGCATCTGTCTCCTCCTTGCTATTTTTCAGTGCTGTCACCGTCTTTCCATATTGCTTCTGTTTTCACCAAAAGCCCAGATTGACTAAATTTCTCATTGACTGTGAAAAATTAAGTCTTTGGGCTCTTCATGCTGTCTGGCAAGGAACTTGTGGTAAGGGGTATACCATTTTTAGAGCTAGGATCCTGATATCCTGGGTTCCTGACATCCTGGTATCCTGGCGTTCTTGGGGCCTACGGTGTAAAGGTGGCAGAGAGGCCACATAGTGTAGCTCTTCTGCTCTGCTGTTGGCAACTTTGGGCTGCCTAACTCTGCCTAGGCAGTAGGGATATGGCACTAGTATGGCTGGAAGTGGTGGGACCCACACCTATATGCTGATTGAGAGCCTGAGCACAGCCCCTCTGAGTGACGCTGGTGCTCAGCAGTGTGACCCAGACTAAAGCAGAGTCCCACAGTGTGGATGCAATCAGCTTGAGTAATCCAACTTGCCAACTCCAAGCCAAATTTTGAAAGGTTAGTGTATCCCGAGGTGAACAGGGTGGGTAAATCCATGGCACCGTGGAGCTGCTCATGGGCATACTGCTAGGCACGTGAGTAAGCAGCTGCAATATTGGTGCACTGCAAGAGTAAAGCAGTGAATGAGTTTGTTTTGGGGATGGTCTGAAAAATGGTAGTTGTTATTTAAATATTGATACCTGCACTCACTAATCATTTTAATGGTAAAACAGAGTGCAATTTGATTGTGTTCTGGGGTGATTATATATAAATCGCCTCCTTTTAGAAATAGTTGTTTAGAATTAAATGAAATATTACATTGCTGGGGTTCACAGACTTTTGTGAACTTATATGAACTTGATAGTTAGTTGGCATTTAATTTTGTATGTAACTTATCCAAAGTTGCAATGTTTTATAAGGATAATTGGTAAGTTGTCATGTAGGTGCTTTCTCTAAATGGCTTCATAGTATTTAAAAGGACAAAAGAAATTGCACATAAATAATAGGTTATTAGAAATAAATGGCTATGCAATTATTCATAGCAGCAGAAATGGACAATTTAGCTTACAATGGAATTCTTCAGAACACTATAGCTACAGTATTTACATGAAATAACATCTGAAACTTGCAGTTGGCTTTGTTTCCCATTTAGAATGCCTTGTGTAATTACTATGCCAGTCCCCTTTTGAAGAAATCCATTATAATTTTAATTATGTTAATTCTGATGCTGTGAATAATTTGCCATATATTCAGTAAATTTTTTTTTTTTGGTTTTGTTTTGTTTCCTTAAATAAGAGTAAACCATCTTATGGGGATATGTGCTTGATGTTTTTGGGGACATCTTTTTCTAGTTTTTGCATAAGAGTGTCATACAATTAATGCTGTAATTAGGAATTAATTTGAGTTTGGGGAGAAAGTTTAGATCTATGGTTACCTTTGGAGAGCATAGCTGGATGTTGGGGATCCTTACAGCAAAAATAAACCACCTTATTTTAATCTTCTGCAGACCATAAATGTTATTTGAAATTATATGCCACATTCTCTTCTCAGATAAATGCTCTCCTTAGAATCAGATGCTGTCATGGCATTGGCATCATCCTATTGGGGATGAGTTTGGTCTTTTGAGTGCTCTCCCATGTATACTGAAAAATGCTTCAAGTCCCTTTCTGTTGAGGGGAACAGGAGGAAACTCATATTGTGCTCTTTTTTTCATGCCATGGGAACACAGTTGAGTTGCTGAGGTGCTGGCATTGGTTTAGTCAGTAAGTATTTGTTTTATGCTACCTGTTTGATTACCAGGTTTGGTCAAATATATGAAAAGACCTATCAAAATGCCCTTCAGCAAAACATGGCATGATCCTGTCCTACAAATGTCAGATTACTATTTGTATTGCGACAACCCATTTCTCTATGCAGATTAAAAAGAAAAAGCCCAATATATTTTTGCACCATTACAGGAGAGAGATGTCAAATTACAGGAAAAATCCTGAGGGACAGTGAAGTCTCCTCAGTTGTACGTAATTTCATCACTTCTCCTCTCAAGGCAATAGGTCTGAGAATGAAGCCATCAGCACCTAGGTACTGTCAGTAGTTATAGGATACAAGAAACGTACTGGAGTTCTCATTTCATTGTGTACACTACTTTTCCTAAAATATCAGCTCCAGTTCCTTCAGGTAAATCCCCAAGGAATTTCAATGTCTCTGTACCCTGGGGCCAGACACTGATTCCTTCCCCTCTCTGCTCCTCTCCACCTAGCAAAACAAAAAAGCAGGAGGGACTGTCCCTCTCTGTTTAACTGAAGCAATGATGCCAGTGTTCCCTTCTTGTGTTTATGGGACAACCTTATGGTGAGCTCATGCTCCTAACTTTAATTCTTTCTGCAGCCAGAAGGATCAAACCCAAGACATAATGGAAGTGCTGAATTGTAGGCTCCTGTGTTATAAGGAGATTTCAGCCACTCTCTTGTTGAAGCTGTAGCACAATCAAAATTAAGACTGAGGAACTGTGGCATTGACTGGGCAAAGGTACATGGTATTGGGAGATAGGAGGTGAGGTGCTAAACTTGGGGAGGACGAGGGAAGGAAATTACTGGTCTCTTGCTTTCTGCAATAGTGCATTAATTGATGAACTCTGCGTTGTGCTGTATTTCTTGAATGTAAAAACCTGCTGCTTCTGTGTCTGGAGTGGACAGCAATCCTATGGGTGCATGTCAGGCAGGCACATGAGGTCAGAGGTCCTCAGGAAGGCTGGGAAATATTCATTTGCTGAATCTGGCATGGGAGAATGAAAACGTTATGGACATATGGGCATGAAATCAATATGATTCTCAGGTCAAATGGAAATTTCAGCTCTCAGAGTAACATTCATCTGGGCAGACTCCTCTGCCTATCTGTCCTACACTCGCTGGATATGAGAGCACTACCCTGCCTTCATCATTTCCATGTCTCTCAGGACAAGGAACAGGAACTGCTGGGAAATAAATGACAAAGAAAAGAGGCTGGAGCAATTTGAAAGAAAATAATTTCTGACAGAAGAATTGTGGGAAAAGGTAGCTGAAGATTGCTAAAAATTTCATTACAACCCACTCTTCTGCTTGTACCTCTCTGTCCAACTGTCCTGTAGTTTTCAGCCTCTGGTGTGACTTGCCTGTGCTGTATTCTAATCCTTGTCTGAAGATACCCATTCTAGCATGTACAAGATGGCAAGATGGCTTTTACGACTGCCTTGTCCCACCTGCTCTGTGTCGGTGTGGACACAACTAAAGCAGCACAGAAAATATAGGAGAAGAATTGGTTTATTTGGTTTTAATGGCACTTTGCCACGGGTGCCTAGAAGGAGAATGGGTTAATCTCTAATTTGCAGTATTGTTTCTAGCCTGTGCTGCCTCTGCAGCTCTTCTGGAGAGAAGAGATCAAAGAGCTCCAAGATTTGCTAGCATTACATGGAAATCTTGGTGTGCAACAGCCCTGGGAACATCAGTCAGTTCTCAGCTCCTGAAGTATCATTTTTTTCCCCTACCGTTTTTTGGGGGGGAATCTGTTCAACATCACAAGCCCTGCTTACCTCTTATCCTCTAGGGGAAGGCCTGCTGAAGAGGTGAGCCTAATGCTGCAACCTGCAGGTGCCTAAGGTTTTTTAATCACCCAAAGCCAGTTACTTCAGGAGGGATAACTGAAGGGAGTAGCAAGATGGAGAAGAGGAAAAGGAGACAGCAGGTAAGAGAACAAAATGTGGGGTATCAGTGAGTTAAAAATGTAGTAAAAAAAAGTCAGGGTCATCAGTATTTTATAACCAGTTTGTTCATGCTACAGAAGAGTTCCTCTCACCCTAAGCCGTGTGTTGTTCCATGGCTGCAATTTTTAACAATCTCCAGCTACCTTTTCCCCATGTGTATTCAAGGCACACACATACTAGTGTAGGTACTATTACTTTTACACAAAAGTACATTAAAAAACAATTTGTGCAGGATTATTACTCTTATAAACTTCTCATTATCAGTTGTATTAATCCCCAAACAAAGCTGAAACTGCTGTAGTTACTGTTTGTTTACCAGCTAACTAACAGTCTACCTCCAGCACTGTTTACTGATTTTTTTTTTGTTGTTGTTTAACTGCTAATAAATTTGATAACATTTTACTTTTCAGGGGATTTTAGGCTAATGTTGAAAGACTGGTGCTAAGAATTAGCCAATTATATTAGACCACTTTCCAAATTCTAATTCCTCTTGCATAGAAGGATGCACTCTGAACCTAGTTTTCCCACAGTGTTCATTTTGAATCAAAAGTAACTGATTTTTACCTTTTTCTGATAAATGCTTCTATTGATTTTTCTACTAGTTAAGCCCCTGCTTTAAGGAAAAGCACTTGTTTAAATCAATCCCTATTTAGAAAAACATGCGAGAACAGGCTTAGCTTAGGGTCCTCTGTAGGCCTTGTGGGGGTTCTGCCTACTTAATAAGAGTGTTTGTATTATGATGCTGGTTGGGGTAAGTCCATTAGTCATGGTTTCCCTCATCCTTCATCCACCACTCTTCTTGATCTCAAATGGTGATAAAATATTCCTTTCACATAAATGGATGTTCTAAGGTGACTGAATTCCAAAATCCTCAAAGATATTGTTGCACAGATTGCTGTCTTTAAAGCTGAAACTGTATTTTCTCCTTCTCACCCTTGCTCTGGGTTCCTTTGTGCCTGAAGGCTGCAGCTGTTCTTTTGGGTTCAGGATGGGAGTGGTTGCTGCTGCTCCTGGTCCAATCATGGCTCTCACGGGAGGATGAGGGCCATGGATTTGTTGCAGAGGAATGCCTCTTGTTCCTTGCAATATCACATTAAAATAGCGTATGTCCTGCACATAAGTCATTTTCAAGCTAGCAAAACAAAGTAATACCATTAGTTTTCAAAAGCATAGTTTGTCTGTAATTTAATGGTACCTGAAATGTAATCTTCTGGATCTCTAATTAGGGATACCCCAAATTTTGAATGCTTTAAAACAGGGATATATTTATGTCTGGTGTTGGTCCGTTTTAGATAATATGACCAGCTGAGAAATGCAGATCCAGAATTTTAACCATGGTCACTCTAATAAAGCATGTTTTTAGTTAGGATTCAGATTCAGGCACCAGTTGGTCAAGAGCCACTCTGCCAGTGCAGGGTATTGCTAGGCTGAGAACTTCTCTTACCTGAGATGTTTAGTAAAATAACCTGTGTTTTAGTGCAAACATCTTTTGTTGCAGAATGATAATGAGGGTTAATGGAGGGGGAAAGAACCCAGTTCCACAGGATGAGGCACATCCATCTGCAACAGCAGAGTGCTTGGCATAGCAGCCCTTGGCTCTCTTCAGGCCTCTAGGTGAAACTACAATGTTACTAAAAGGAGCAAAGAGTTCTCTTCTTCGACTGGATTATTCTACAATGTTTTCCTCCAGTCTGCTGTACAAAATGCCAAGATCCACCTTCTGTGAAGTGTTCCATACTTATGTACATGCCACAGTGAAAAGCAAAAACATATACCCTACATTCAGTCATCCCTGCATTAGCTGCTTATCAAATAAGTTTGATTTATACTGATCTTTTTACTGAAGGCCCTGCATAGCAAAGACACAAAGTATAGTATATTGCAGGCTTAAATTTAGGACAGAACCATCACCTGACTGCTTGTCTAATCAAGAAATTGCTTGAGATCTTTTACTTGTATTTTTTTTCTTTCTGTTGCTTGAGATCTATTACTGTAGGAGACTTAATGTTTATAGTGACAGTAACTTCTATTTCTGTTGTTTATCTTCAGATGATATCTTTTGCTGTCCTTCAGAAATACAGGAATTGCCCCTATGTGGTTACACCTAGGATCAGGTTACTCTAGGTTTTGGGGAATTTACAAGGCCCGTCAAGAGTGTTCATCCTGGTTAAAGTTTCAGTCTAACCTTTAACAGTTTACTTGTCTAAAGGTCAAATATATGATACTAAACCAATTCAGACATAGTTATATTTGTTTCTATAGTTAATGTAATTCTAATTTTCCTTCCTTATGTCAAATACAGGTGGTTCTTGCCTTCAAATTGCTTATCTGATTGCTTTGTAAGTTTGTAAGAGTATTTGCTATCCCTGTGTCTTAAATGTCAGCTATTTCTTGGCCCTCAAATCTAGTTCTGACATAACCTTCATGTGTACTGCCAAAGGTGTTTTGTCACATGCATGGAGTGATGTACATTTTCTTCAAACAAGATAAAGATCCTAAGAACTGTTCATTTTCTGAAGCAATGTAAAAGGCTTGCTGACCTTTTGAAATTAAGTGTAACTGAACTCCAGTATTTATTGATCTGCACAAAAAACTTCCAAATACCTTGAGTTGCTTTGTAATGTACTCCTGCCTTCTGGCATCATGTGAAGTACTGAGCATCAGAAAGTATTTTGGTTATGCATTTAAGAATGGGGAATGTGTAAATATATATTTATATGGATTTTATGGGTTATAATGACAGTGCTAATGCCAGACTGCAAACTTCATTTTAATTGCAGGGTCAGTACTTGCCTTCCTCTCCTCTGTTTATCTCCAGTGTGGACTGTAATTCGAAGATGCTGCAGTACAGGGCTGCCAGTGTAAGGCCATCAAATTCAGGATTGTTTCCTTATATATACTATGCTGAGCAAGATTGAAGTAGGTGGTGTATCTTCTACACCAGTGCATTGCGTGATTGAGCCCTCAATGAGTAACACCTCTATTTGTGGTACAGTGAAAAGATGTAGGAAGTTGAATTTGGTCTATTTTGCTTCTTAAACATGATGAGATATTCAAGGATTAGGGATTCATATTAAAGTCCAATATTTCTAGTCAGTTTGCAATGACCTCTAAAAGTGAAATGAGATTTTTGTTTTTTTAAAAGGTACCCTGACATGAAGAGCAACAAACAGACCACCAGTGGGGGGCCCATGTTGAGTTACCGGCCTCATGACTTAAGCCAAGCTTAAGCCAAGTTCCTGATCCAAGTAGTTTGCAGTACTTTTTCCTGTATGTTTTCTTGAGCATATCTTGAGGATATGTTCACTTTCTGGCAGCCTCCAGAAAAGCCACTTTATTGCATTCTGCCAGAGGTCATAAAACCAGTGACAGCCCTTCTCAGCTCTGCTGCCATTGTATGGACACTCTGTACAGCTCTGCCATGTGGCTTCTCCAAACAAGAGTGGATCACTGGTTATGAGCCCACAGCAGAGGAAGCAGGCAATGTGTTTCGTGATAACACAAAATATTCTTGGGTAGCACTGAAGTGTTGCACACCCAGGGAGCTTCTGGGCATTTCTCTATATGGAGACATTCACTGTTGTGCTGTGTTTGCAGTATTCCTTGAAGGCTTTGTGATTTGTGCAAGAACGGAGTATGTACTACATGAGCAGTTGTAAGTTATGCCTAGTTATGGGTCTGAGCTTCAATAATAACATTGTAGGATGCCCACACCACAAAATCAGTACATACCTTCTCTCCTTTCCCCATATCTATTTTTTTTAAAGATTTTTTTTAGACACTTCAAGTAATGGTAGTATTGGAAACACTTTCAGTTGAAATTGCACTAGATTTTTCATCATAATATCCAGCACTGGAACTCCAGACGGTGAGAGTGGAGCTGGGGTGGAGCTTGGCAGCTAGAGGTGCAGTTCCATAGCCCCATACCACATAATCTCAGGTTTGCATAGTCCTAATCAACTTATTTTGTAAATAAAAACCATATAGCTGTGTTGGAGACATCTTAGAATAGAATATTTCAGTTAGAAGGTACCTACAATGATCATCTAGTCCAAATGCCTGAGCAATTCAGGGCTGACCAAGTTAAAGCACACTATTAAGGACATTGCCCAAATGCCTCTTAAACACTGACAAACTTGGGACGTCAACCACCTCTCTAGGAAGCCTATTCTAGTGTTTGACCACCCTCTTGGTAAAGAAATGCTTCCTAATGTCCAGGCTAAACCTTCCCTGCTACAGCTTTGAACCATTCCTACACATTACCGGGGGAAGATCTCAGCATCTCCCTTTCCCCTCCTTAGGAAGCTGTAGAAAGCAATGAAGTCATCCTTACTCAGCCTCCTTTGCTCCAAAATAACCAAGCCCAAAGTCCTCATCTGCTCTTCATGTAACACTCCTTTCAGCCCTTTCACTGGCTTTGTTGCCATCCTCTGGATGCATTCAGAGACCTTCACAACCTTCTTAAATTGTGAGGCTCAGAACTGCTCAAGTATTCAAGGTGAGACTGCACCAACTCTGAACTGAGCGTAACAATCACCTCTTTGATCAGATAGTTTGATGCACTCCAGGATGCAGTTTGCTCTCTTGGCTGCCAGGGAACACACTGATGACTCATATTGAGCTGCTGTCAACCAGCACCCCTTTCTTCAGGGCTGCTTGCCAGTCACTCGTCTCCAAATAATACTTGTGCTCAGTGTTACTCCATCTTGGGCACAAAAGTCTGGCATTTTGACTTGTTTGATTTCATCCCATTTATCACTGCTCTGTGCTTCAGTCTATCTGGATCCCTGTCTAAGACAACTTGTCCCTCAACAAAGACAACAGCACCTCCCAGTGTGGTGTCATCAGGAAATGTGCTAATGGTTCATTCAACTCCTGCATCCAGATTGTTGGTAAATATATTGAACAGGACTGGCTCTCAAATTGAACCAGTGGTAGCCCCATTCAGTGCAGCCCTCTGAGTTTTGCCCTTCATCCAGCACACCATGAACTCTCTCCTACAGCTGGACAGCTTCTCCAGAAAGATGCTGTGAGGGGCAGTGTCAAAAGCCTCTCTGAAATCCAGAAAAAGGACACCCACCACCTTCCCTTCATCCACTGGGCAGGTGACCTTATCATAGAAGGGCGTCAAATGAGTTAAACAGGACTTTCCTTTGTGAACCCATGTTGACTGTGCCTGATGATTGCATTATTCTTCAAATGCCTTTCAGTAGTACACAGTACAATCTTCTCCATAATTTTTCCAGGTACTGAGGTTAGACTGGCAGGTCTGCAGTTCACTGTGTCTTCCCTCACACCCTTTTTGTAGACTGGAATAACACTGGCCAGCTTCCAGTCAGGAGGAACCTCCCCAGACTCCCGAGACCTTTGGTAGCTAACTGAGAGAGGTCCTGCTATAATTTCCACCTGCTCCTCAGTACTTTGAGATTAATTCCATCAGGCCCCATGGACTTGTCATCATTCAGCTGATCCCTTACAATTTCAGTGTCCACAAGTGGAAAGACACTGTTACCACATTTATGGTCTTCCAGTTTAGGGGACTGGCAGCCCAAGGTTTATCTTAACTGTCCAAATGTGTTTACCTGGAACTGCAGTGGAATATTCTAACCAGATTCTTGCTAGAAAGTAAAATATTTTTGAATATATAGATAGATATATTTTTTAAAGTATTATCTAGAGAACCCCTTCTCTGTGAAATCTCTTGCACGTGAAAATCAGAATCGTACAAAGACTTGTGTGGTGTTATAGAGCGCTCCCCCACCTTCTGCTTGATAGGATTGAATTACAGAATCTTAACTTGTAATATGGAGAGGAAAAAAATTCATTAAATACAACTAGAGCAGTCTCCTACTCTTAACTTATGAAAAGTTTAAAAATTCATTGTTTTCAGATAAATAGGTTCACTCCTGTGAGTAATGAGCTAGAAAGCTATACTTCATCTGCACTAATCTCAGTGCCTAATACAGAAGATGATGGATAGTAATGAAAATATCTGCTTTGAGTTGTTTTTAAAATTGAACCAGATAAACAACACTTCATCAATTTCCAGCCAATTTTAGAATTGCATCATGGCTACAACCTTGGACTCGGTGCTGAGCATCGTTTAATAAAAACTATGTAAATTGAGCAAATGTGGTATCACCAGCTGAAGTTACTGCATAAAGAAGAGCTAAGGACTACTGCAGACTTGAAACGTGGAATCTGTCTTCAATGAGAAATTTTTTTTCCTGCTTGTTTGAATTAATAGTAAAATATGAAAGACTATGAAAAATGGCTTTTAACAGTATTTTCTTTCTTGCATATGTCAAAATATGTCTAAAATACTAGGATCCAAGTCTCATTTTAATCAACTCTATTCCTTTGGTTATTATAAATCATACTTTCTTTGTCCTTAGCTGCCATGTGATTCTCAAAGTCACCTTTTTTAGTATTTTTTTTTTTTTGCTTTAGTGTTTTGCAATGCCTGCTAGCAATTGTGCCTAATTTGTCCATGGGGAAGATTTATGACTGAGTAGAGACAGGTCCTAGGGAAAACAGTATACAGTCAGAACAAATGTTAGAAAACTCAATATCCTTTTGGAAGGAAAATGTATATTGTATGTAATTATTTTCTCTATGTAATTTTTAGTAGATCTAGCATTAGGCAGAGACAATATTCCTTTTAAACCTTCAGTATAATAACCCCAATATGAGCCATTACTTTTCTGAATTCTCTGGCAGACTTTCAGGTTGATGAATGTCTCAAAAGTTGTTTTATGTTTTTATTTATTTTTAATTACTGATATGCCAGCATTTGTTCCATGATTGAGAAAATCAATGAATGCTTAACTAACCCATTTGAGCAGGTTTTACCCTTTTGGATTAGCATGCATAAACCATAAATCCATTTACTTGATTTCCACGGATGTTTTTTTCTTGGACAGTCAAGCAATCCAATGAACAGCAGAGAAATACCCTTTGAGATATGAGCATCCCTGTCCCTTGAGCACTTTTTGACATGCATGTGGCTAACCTCTCTCCACAGATCCATCTGCTCAGGACAGCTATCAGGATAACCTTTTCTTCCACAGATCTGTCTGCTCAGGAGAGCTATCAGGATAACCTTTTCTTCCTTGCAAAGAGTGAGTTTGATGTCTGATTAACTCGGGAAGCCCTGCTTTTCCCTGCACCAGCAATGTTACCAGAGAGGCTGGGTGAAGTGTGAAACTTTCCAGTGGAGTAGGCAGAGCTAGGAGTGAGGGGATGAGACACGAGAACTGGATTCAGATGGCATGTACAGTAATTCTGATTCTCCTATGTGACCTTAAACAAATTGTTTCTTCTTTTGCACTTTAATTTTCTCTGAGCCGCAGGCAGATTGTTTCTTGTTCAGGGGCACTTAGCACCTCAGGTCCAGCTTTATTCATGCTTTAATCCTTTATGCAAAGTCTCTACATGGGCCTTGGGAAGCTCATATAACTCATTGGGTAAGCTAATCTGCAGCTCCTGAGCTGTTTCTGTCAGGCCAGGGCAGCTCTATCTGGTTAAACACTGTATGCCTGCAGGGTTTCAGGTTTGATTCAAGTCCCTATGGGTCTCTTTTCACTAATTCCAGTGAGCTTTGGATCAGGAATTTAATGCTTTGTGGGATGTTTTCAGTGTGGGAAGCATGCATTCATTCCTGGTGTTTCAGTACAGTTTTAAGCTCCTGACTAATTCCTATTTACAGGTTTTGCATTCTAATGATTTATAAATTTGTAAAATGAAAGCAGAATTATTTAGGTTTCCTGGGGAATGCAGTCCTAGGCACACCTGGTCTAATTAGAGGTTTAATTTCTCTCCTGAGTTAAAGTCTAAATCCTTTTAACTCTCTGGAGAGACAGAGAATAAAAATGGTAGTGGAGAAGCACTGAGCAGAGCCAATTACAGAAAGAAAAGGGTATTGTGGATGGCCATAAAACCTGCAAAGTACTACCACAGATACAGAATGAGATGACTCAGACGTTCTCTGTCAATCTATCTCCATAGCAGGCTTGTCAGAGCAAGAGAAGCAGTTTTGAGGCATGCAGGTTTTTTTTGCAGATGTGGTTGTAGATTAATACCTTTTGCATGTGAATATTTTTTTTTCCTGTTGCTGCAGGGTTGTTCCAGTTTCATTTCCCTCTGAGTAATCCTGCTTCAACTTCTGACTGCATTTACTGTGTTAGGGGTCCAACAAAGTTTAAGAACCTCCCTTACAGCTCAAGGCTCACTGTACAGAAAGATGGTAGGAACAAGGCCAAGTGCTAGTTGGAATTTATATGCTTGAGATTGAATTTAGAATAAATTCAGGTCCTTGAATCCTAAATTATGACCTAAAGAGTTTTGTATAGGTACTGTTTAAACCCTGGAGGTTTCTAATTTACAAAGGGGCATCTTTGCTTGACTGGAGTTCCCCAAGTGTCTTCTCTCTATACATAGTAGGGATTATACTTTTCTTGGCAAGTGAAGCAGCTCAGGTATTAAATGATGTCTGAGCTCTCTGTAAGCACAGAAGTGAAAGTGCTTTTTTGCCTGTGGCTCATAGGCTGCTTGACTCTGCAAGTGCTCATGGAGTTGGTCTGTGGTAGGGGACTCCCTACAAAATACAGTTTCATGCTTAATGTGGTACGTTAGATTTAAAGTTCTGTACCAAGAGAGTGTGCTTGTGGTTTAGTGGTTAAGATGTGTAGCTGGGAGGAGGCAGACTTTGATTCCAGTCTTTATTTTCTGGTTGAATTTTAGTCAGTGCTGAATCCAAAATATGGACTTGGTTTGTCTGAAAAATCAACTTGAAGGAGCCCACTCAGCTATAAGAACAAAAAAGAAAGTAAATAATGGTTAAAGTGCAGTTGAAAAACAGTTCTACTATGTACTGTGCCCAGAAACAGTAAGCTGTATGAAACAATGTAGTCAATCTCTGTTGTATATTTGGATTAGGCCCTCAGCCAAGAGCACTTACTAGTTTTCTGAATCTTTCTTTTACAGCATCAAGATTGAGCTAAAAATGCTAGCAACAGAACAGATTCAAACAGAGGAGCAGAAAAAAGTGTGAAGGGAGGATAACTCATTAAGTTTGTTCTACATGAACTTCTTTCCCCAGGTCAGGGAAGTGGACAATACAGTTTCATAAGCTCATGAACCATGTTTGCATAAATTTTTTCATGAGAAATTTCTGTTTAAAATGGAGAGAGAAACATGAATGTCTGCAGCTGTTGCTGTGCTGTCTTCTTCAGAGTACTTGGCTTTTGTGGGCAGTGTGCATTTTCTCAGGTGATAATTATAGATCTTTTCACTACATCTTTGCTAGAAAGGCAGACAGATGATGTTTTTTTAACCACAGATTACTTTTCTCGTGGTTTGTATTATTTATTTCTTAAGAATACTTGTACTTTCACTCTAAGTGCTGAAATTATGGAAAGGGACAATAGCGAATTAGGAGCCTGCATAAAAGGACCTGTATGCACATGCAACTGGCCCTATAAATGGATTTTCTACTGAGTGTTTACAAAAAGCTCATTAGTTAGTCTTGACATTTTGGTGTGATGAGCTTCCTCAAAAGGATGAAAAATTAGACCTTGTCTCCTGGAAGACATAGGAAAGTCCTAAATGTTGACAGTAATTGCCTTGTCAAATAGACAAGAATAACGAGACATGAGGTAAACAGCTTTTCATTGTTTTATCTATGTCATTGTGCTATTGTGCTCACTTGATGCCTTTCTGTCTCGAGTCATTTTATTTTGATAACTCGAACATGCAGCTAATTCGGTTCTTTTGAGAATTGTGCCTTTCGAATTCCAGCATATTTTAAGTCATGTCTAAAGGACAAAAGTAAAACCTTATTGCCCAGCTTTCTTTCCTTCAGTTTTGAATAACTTTTTTCATAAGGTTTTTTTAATTGTTATTTTTATTGAAAGAAAGTGCTATGGTGCCAGTAATCCTGGGTTTGGCAGAGGGCAATACATAAATTGGCAATCCCTTTTGTTTTCTGCCTCTGAATCTATTTGGACCTGCTGTATACCCAGCCACAGCAGAGTTTTAGATTAGTAGCAAACTTTTTGAGTGGCCTATTTGGAGTCTCTCAAACTCCAGCCGTCTTCTCCATTGACCACCATCTGAATCAGACATAGGCAGACCTGAAGATAAAAATCATCATCATCTACCTTTTAAAATATCCTGCGACGCAGATGCACAGCTATTACACACAAATATTGCCTCTCCGACTGCCTGGTGCTGACACTGCCAGATATTTCAAAGCTCTCCATGTTAAATGGATTCAGGTGTGCTTTTGTCCCTAAAGGCTTTTTCCTGATTGTATTTCTTGACTTGGTGCTTGTTTTTATTGTTGCCCCCTGTTCTCCCCCATTCCCCTTTTTAATGCCTTGGGTATCTGTATAATTGCTGCCGTGGAAAAACTGCTCCTTAGCCAAGGTTAAGCATAGTGAATAATTATCTGCTGAGTTTTCAAATCTGAATATGGAATAAATTTTTGTTGCAAGTTTTCTGTTTTCCAGAAGTTACCATCACTACTGACTTACAGGCAATTTCTTCTATTATCCCTCTCTTTATAGATCACCATTAACTCAGAGCCTTAAGTAGGGTAAACAAAATCTGTTTTGGTCAATGGCTTAGGAGCCAACATTTGTTCTGTATATATTTACTGTGAAAAAAAAAAATATACCTCATACATATGCATATATATGCAGTATTTATATATATAGGGACAAACCTTTTTGTGGGGGGACAAAGTTTTTGCAGGGCCTGTTGCAATACAATGATGGGTAGTGATTTTAAACTAAAAGCAGGTCGATTTAGATTAGATATAAAGAAGAAATTTTTTATGATGAGAAGGATGGTGAAACACTGGAACTGGTTGCCCAGAGAGGTGGTTGATGCCCCATCCATCCTTGGAAACATTCAAGGTCAAGTTAGTCCAGCCTCTGAGCAAACTGATCTAGTTGAAAATGTCCTTGCTCACTGCAGAGGCATTGGACTAGATGACCTTTAAAAGTCCTTCCAACACAAATTATTTTATAATTATATATATATATATGTCTCTCCAGCACTGTTACAAATCAGTTTAACTGACTTGCTGTCCAGGATGGAGCTGCGGATGTGAAGTTCCCTGGTGATTCAGGATAAGACCAGGAGATTTAAGCACAACCTAGGGATGATCACTAGATGGCAACGTTGCATAGCTGAAAGGGCTGGTCTCATCTTCCTGTTGCAAGCTTTTTATTTATTTCTTGTAATCAGCAGATGAAATGGTCTTTTTCACTCAGGTTATTTAGATAGGGTGAAGAGTTCTGTGAGACTGTAGGATTAAAGAGTAAGTTATCACTGCAGATTACACAGCCATCTCAGAAAATAAATAACTATTTAGAGAGCTCTTGTTCATTCTCAGGTCGTTTAAGGATGTACGCTGCTACTGTTTCTTAGGGCGATGGCTTGAATTTTGGATAAAAGTCCTTAAAACATAAAAGCCCAAACAGAAGGATTGTTGTTGATTTGTTTCTTCATGAAAATGTGCTTTTGAAGTTGTAATGATCTCTGACAGCCCTAAGCTCAGGTTGCGATATTGACCTTGTGCACTGATGCGGTCTTCTCCGCTCTGTTGTTGATGGATGATTTTTCATGTGACTGTTTTATAGCCAAGTATAGTCTAGGTTTTGTACAAGTAAACAAATAAAACATGAACAGCATGCACTTCAGACTGATACTCAAACTCTGACCTGATAATAGGATACAGTGTATGTGCCAGAAAGAGTAAATGTTATCTTAAAGCAGAGGCCTTGTGCTGAAAGCAGACAAAGCACAGGATTTCCTTAAAGGTGTAAGCTGGAGGGATGAGAAGCCAGGAATGCACTGACATCTATTTGTTGTGAAGGTTTAGATGCTTTTGGTCAGAGGTTCCGGTGAACATCACAGGTGATACCAAAAGGAAACTTGCTGGGGCTGAAGTCTGTCCCCGGAGTTTCTTCAGTTCCTACCAAGGCAGTTTGCAGAGATGAGGATATAGAATCTCTTTGAAGTGCATAAATATACTATCAGAGGGGCAGATTTCAGAAATCACTAGTGAAGTCAGGAAATATTATTTCCTAATTATAACCGGTTAAAACAATATTCATCATTTGTGGGTTAAAGAAACATATTCCTTTAAACCAGTATGAACATTGAAGGCTAACTGGAATAGCAAACCTCATCTGTGGTAGAAGAGAAACAATTTTCTTCTGATACAGAAGCAGATGAACATTATAAGATGATTTCAATAACTTTCTCGAGGACAAAGATTCCAGATTCACCATATTGCAAAAGAATTTCTTTTGCGAGTTGGAGATTGCAGACTGGGAAAAGAGCACATGTGTATCATATATCATATGCATCAGCATATATGTAAGCATGGCATTTTAGTATCAAAAGTAAGTGTAGGATGTTTCTGATAAAGTATTCCCACTGAAAACAGGGAAGACTTAATACTCTGGAGAAGCTGATCTCTGATCCTGATATATATCTGTTAGTTCTGATCTCAGTGTTTTCAAGGAAGATAAACTCAGATTAGGATAGGTGTTAGCACAGCCCCAGGTCTATTGAACCATAAGGTACAAGAAGAGACTCCAACAACTTTTCTTGTTTGACCAGCAAAATGAAGGTTGAAAGGCTGTTTAGGGTGGACAATGACAGGAAAAGAAGGGGAGAGAAAACCTAAGGAACCATGGTAGCAAAAGAGCAAGTGCACATACATTAGGTGTACATTCTAACTGTAAAATATGTCTTGCCATCAGAACAGGGATGCCTACATGAACTTCTGACAGGCAGAGTGCAGGCAAGAGAAGCCTCACCGATGTTTTTCTTGAATGAATTATATGGCTTGGTTGACAGTGGGAGGACGAATCTCTTCGTGTCTTTTCATTCTTTTAACACACATGCAACTAAAATATTTGATGTGCCAGTGAATAATCATGCAACAGTGGATTATACTGTGGCTCTAAACCACACTGCTTTGGGAAGGGCTGTGAGCTGGATGCCTCAAGGATGTGCTTGAGACACCCGCTGTTTTGTGGACTACTGGGGGAATATTTGCTCATAGCACTAGTCTGAATCTTGATATGGGGATTTCAAAAGCTGAATTACTGATACTGACAAGGGCCCAATTTTTCCTCTTATCTCTACCAAGATACAGTGCTTTTGTCAGCAGTAGAAGCCTTCTTTTTTTTGGACATTAAGACTGAAAAGGGCAACATTTTAAATCCCCACTCACTTTCGTGCTGTTTCTTTGCTGCTCGCATGGTCTGGGGCAGATAGAAACTGATCTGAAATGCATAGGAGGGAATGTGGAACACGAGGATGTTTTATCTTCCTCAGATCTTCAGGTATGTGTCTCCATGTGTTTTCTCTTCTCACATGTACACCCGAAATGGCAACATCTGGTCGTGTCCACTTTACAGCCTGTATAGCACAAGATGATAATCACAGAATCACAGAATTGTTAGGGTTGTCAAATGGCTGTGGAGCTACCTTTCCCATGCTCTGATCCTGAATCCCACAGCAAAGAAAGTTTCCACAGAAATCAGGCAGATGGTCCCTCCTTGTCCCATTGGGATGAAGGGTGGAAAAAGGGGACATGTCATAATATGTTTACATATTCTTAATGTACCTAAAGTAGGCCCTGGAAAATCCAAACATGTTGAAACATGACTTCAGCTTCTTCCTTACTTTCTTGGGAATATTTGCAAAGACATCCACAAGGAGGAGCCCGGTGCTTGTTGAGAATGGGTCTATCTCTGTCCTGTTTTTTTGCTGCCGCATCCACTGAGGGTAGCCTTGTCTTGAAGCATAATTAGTTCTGAGGAAGAATTTTATCAGCATAGTCTTTGGGGAGTGGTAGCATGTAAACATTTATTAAAATGTTATTTTGGGGTCATAATTTTGTCATGAGCCAAACTTGACAGATGCAGATAGAAGAAGGGGTTATCTCTCCACAGGGACCATTTGTGTTTCCTTCTGAAGATTTACATCAAATGATGCATTTCCCTTCGTTCTGTGGGATTGTACAAGGATAGAGAACATTTTCATAGTTGGAATAAGAAAGCAATAGCCTTTTACAGGGGGAAGTATATGGGCAGTGTATGTTCTTATAAGTATGATTTTCCTTCTGGTAGCTTCAGGAACAAGATCAATGGGCATTAATTGACACAGACATCAGGTCTGATTTTCATTTTTCTTTTCTTTTTGTCCCTTCCTTCCTGAAAACTGCCACTCAGCTTCTTTTAAATTAAGGTAATGGAAGGGGCAAAAGAAATGTGTTTTTGGCTCTGTGATGTTCCATAGGCTTGATGTATGACTGGATGGTTTGCTTCATCTCTGCATCTTGGCTTTTTTTTGGCAGAATTATAGGATGGTTTGAGTTGGAAAGGACCTTAAATACTGTCTAATTTCAAACCCGCTGCCATGGGCTGGAGCACTTTTCACTGGACCAGGTTGCTCAAAGCCCCATCCAACTTGGCCTTGAACACTTTCACTTTTAGGGATGGACATCCACATGTTCTCTGGGCAACCTGTTCCAGTGCCTCACCACCCTCACAGTAAAGAATTTTTTCCCAATATCTAATCTAAGCCTACCCTCTTTCAGTTTGAAGCCATCCCCCCTTGTCCTGTCACTACATGCCCCTCAAAAATGTCTACTACCTGTTTTCTTGTAGGGCCCCTTTAGGTACTGGAAGATGCTATAAGGTCTCCCCAGGGCCTTCTCTTCTCCAAGGCGAACAGCCCCAGCTCTCTCAGCCTGTCTTGATAGGAGAGGTGCTCCATTGCTCTTCATGGCCCTCCTTTGGACTCATTCCAGCAGGTCCAGCCTTTCTTATGCTGGGGACCCCAGACCTGGATGCAGTACTCAAGGTGGGGTCTCATGAGTGTGGAGCAGAGGGAAGCAGTCACCTCCCTTGACCTGCTGTCCACACTTCTTATGATGCAGCCCAGGATACAATTGGCTTTCTGGGCTGCAAACACACATGGCTGGTTCATGTCAAGGTTCTCATCCAACAGCAATCTCAAGCCCTTCTTGGCAGCGCTGCTCTCAATCCATTCTCTACCCAGTCTGTATTTGTGCTTGGGAATGCCTTAACCCAGATGCAGGACCTTGTTGAACTTCACGAGGTTTTCACAGGCCCACGTCTCAAACCTGTCAAGGTCTCTCTAGAAGGACCACTGTTCTCCTTGCTTTCTGTTGCGAAGATGACCCCTTTCTGTGGTAAGTTCTCTCCGATACTGTCTCACATGAGAGGGCATGGTTACATAGGGGCTGTCTAACTGAATATCCCAAGATGACTTAATCTCATTTCAATTTTACAGTTAGGGAGTGACTCTATTTAGATTATAGCCACAAACCTACTAGTGCAGGCAGATCAGTGATGGCTTTGGGACTATTGCCACTGACTCTGATGGATGCAGCCCCCTCCCTAGTGAAGGGGATGTTGTGTCACTCTGTCCTGTTATGTTGCACAGTGTGTGCTTCCTTGGACAGTGATGCATGGAAAGGTGGCAGGATTACAGACATTTAACTGCCTGCCTTCTCCTCTCCAGTTAATCTGTTCTTGTGACATGACTGACAAAATTTCCCCAGACTTCAACAAGACTAGGAACGAGCATGTTAAATTTTTTTTTATTATTTTTTTTAGAATGAATTGCATTTGAAATGTGAGTAGGAATTTAAGTGCAAACCTCCTAAAATCACCTGCCATTACCTTTGCCAGCTGAATGCACAAATACACTTCAAAAGCAGGAAACCAACATGTTCTTAAAGTCTTACTTTTATCTTGCTGTTGCACATTGCTGAATCAAATGCCCCAAGGTAGTTGACTTCACTTAGAAGCCTAATTCTCATCACACCTCACAGAATTTTTATTCTGGGCCAGCCCTAGTACCGACATTTGGGTCTTGCCTATGTAGTTTTTACAACAGCATACCTGCCCTAGTAACAGTGCTGTTTCTCCTTATTTGGAGGAAATCACAACATTCAGAGGACCTGCTAATACCTGTGTAGTCATTCCTGGACACACATATCTGTCTTTGTGGGAAGGATATGCAACTGTTCTTTGCTGTTAAGTGAATGTAAACAGTACCTAACCCTTTCATGGGTACCTACTGAAAACTGTAGGAACATCCTCTGTTCCTCAGTGCTCATTAGCAGTGAAATTGATAACATTATCTCATTGTCCCAGCATGAACAGGGCTTTGGAGATTGATTAATGCAGAGGCAAATTTGAGACATTAAATTAGTTGCTGAAGTGTTTTTTTACAAGTGGACTGAGGAAAGTAGTACTGATTGCTATTGCACAGTAAGCCACAGGGGTCTTTGATCTTTACCTCTACAGGGGTTTAAATGTATTGAGACATTTTGTTTCCTCTGTGGCTCTGTAATGAAGAGGGATTAGGTTGTGGTCGTGGAAAAGAGCAGCGTGTGGGTACATGTCAAGAGATTTGTGTTGTGCCTTGGCTGTTTTAGATGGACTCCCTACTTATGTTGAAGTAAGCACCTTTGCCTCTGCTCTCCATCTACAAAATGAAGCTGATGTGCCTGCAGTTGCCTGGGGACATCAAGAGGCGCGATGTTAAAAGCTGATAATGACCACCAGCAAGTGAGCCTCTGGAGACAGATTATACTAAACAGATTTTTTGGCTTAGAAAAAATCCACAACCCTTTATGTTCTCCAAGAGTGGTAGGAGTTGTGGAGCTAGTGCCTCAGGGTTAGGGAGAGTTTTGAGTGTCTAAGAAACGCAGAGCTGGGTTGGAAGTCTCTCCCTCTTTGCACACGTAGAAATGAAGAGTGCTTGGAAGCCTAGGAACTAGAGACAGTGCAGGCACTTCTGTAAGGCTTTGAGAGGAAGCAAGATGGCTGATTTTTGAGTCAAGAGTTTACAGAAATGGCTGGCCTGGGATTTCTCTGAGTGAGAGAGCAGCCTACTGTACATTTCTCTTGGATTTAGGGAAAGGATATTCTTATTTCTTCTTAGCATAACTTTGCTCACTTACAAAATTTAATTCTCTCTGAAGTTGATTGACCTGCTGGAAGAGGTCCTCAAACCTCGACCACTTGCAACCTTTCCTGTCACAAAGGTCATGTTGGTATTTTTTAAGTGCCTCTTGGATCCTCATTCAGGCAGTGCTGTATAAAACCTGTTCCTGTGTGCAGGCTGAGGGAATGGCTCACATCCACAACTGAAGCATTTAAAATTAACCACTAAGATTAAACTTTGTATTAGTGATTCATGGATCCCTGTCTAGTAACTAAACAAAACAGAAATGTCCCAAAGACTACTCTAGTTCCTTTAAGGATAAAAAAAGGACTTCAGTTGTGGTGTTTTTCACAGGTGTCAGTTTTTGATGTAGCACTATCAGCTTGTGAGGGCTAGGATCCCCCCCAACCTCCTCTCTGGGGTGCAATCAGCTGAGCAGTGATGTTAAGCATAGTATTTGCACCACACTTGAGTACCAGGAAGCCTCTTGCAGCAATGAGTTTAAGTTCCCTTTTCACTTCCCCTTCCATGGTCTCTCACTTTCAGCAGTGTTGTTATTACTTTCAACGCCTGATTCTGCTGTGCTGCAGCATCTGCAGCACCTGTCAGCCACACTGCATAGAGAGCATGGGACTGGGTCCTAGGGATCTGAAGCTTTTTGCACAAATTGAAGTGCTTGTGCTCTTTGAAAGTACAATTCATTCTGTTTCCCTCTGGAAAAAACTCAACAGGGTAAGATAGCATCTTGTAGTGTTCTCATTCTGTTTCCTTAGTGATGCCTCTGCCATCTTGTCCAAATGAATAGCAAAGCCAGATCTGCAGTTTTGTCTTGAAAGGTATTAAAAATGAACTCCAGCTGCCTTTGTTCTGGTGTATATAAAATGTTACCTCTACCGTACGCTACAGAACAAGAATTTGTTTTCTGTTTTCTGGCTGTTGGTGGTGCTGATATACGACAGAAATGCTTTAGTCTGCATTTTGCAAGCAGTGTTGAGAGTGTGGAGCAGAAACTAATACAAATATGGCTATTAAAGTATATAATAAATTAGACAATGCTGACATGGATGTGATAAGATACAAATAGGTAACATCGAGTTATTGTGCTTACTAGGGCTGTTTCTCCACAGGCATAATCAAGTAGTGATTCTTATGTTCTTTCACTCGTCTTCCCTCCCTCCTGCATATTTTTCTGTCTTCTCTCCAACCTAATTTTTTTGCATGTTTCTTACTACCACATCAGCCTTGAAATCTGAAGACCAGCTTTTTGAGGAAGGGTTATTTCTCTATAGAGAAGGACTAACAGTAGGAATTGGACATAGCTTATTGTTTTCTGAGGGAAATGGCACAGACCCAAATGAAGCATACTGACTTACACATGCCAAGGACATACTGCTGAAAGTCTAATCTCCAGATTTTGAGTGTACAAGCTATTTCTGCAGACATTTCTGCCTTGGGAGGTGTTCAACATGAAGCATGTTAGTGGGATTTGAGATTGTGGCAACTAAAGTACACTCAAGAGAGGTTTGTTTGAAACCTCTGTTTTTATTTAGAAGGACCTTTTGAAGCCTGTGCTTTTTTCCAGCTGGGAAGGGAGATGGGACAGAGGGCTGAGGGTCAGACTGTCTTACAACCAGCTCACCTCTGCCAGCCTGCAGCTGCCATGTGCTTGGAAGGAAGCACTGTAACCCTTGGGGCTATGAGCAGAAATGGTGCTGTGCTTCAGTTTGATTACTGTTCTCTGAGTTCGTAAGGCTCCTATTGTTTTTTGCTTGGTGTGAGTGTTGGGTTTTAGCAGAGTGAAGGTCACCCATCTGTGACTTTGGCTTTGCTACATGATTGTAAGTGACAACCCCCCTTCCCCCAGCTTGCATTTAAATGAAAAAAGAAAGGTTACAATTTGGAGCCTGAGAATATTTTTTTTTTTTTTGTGAAGAGAAGTCATGTCTTTTCTCTAAGGAAACACCTGGAAAATTAACATTTTATGGTGTGCCAAATTAGCTCCTTTAAAATGGCAAAGTGAGAAAGGTTGTTAAGTCAGAGGGTCCCAGAGGGTTTCTTCAGCTCAGTGAAATACCTGCATGGCCAGCAACAAGTAGCTCTGAAGACAAGATCACCATTTTGCTTGTATTGATCAGTTCTCCCACTCACAAGACTTATTTAAAACCCTGAATACCAGCGATAAAATAAGGCCTTGGAAGGTTTGAATGAACTACTAGTGAAAGAAATGTGGAGACTCCAGGGCCAAATTTAGCCTTGATGTTACTATTATGGAATTTTGTTCCCAAACACTTAGGATGATCTGGTGTGTATCTGCATTATCTGTGTGTGTTTTGTTTGCATTTAGTCTTTTTAAAATAAGAGATGCCTACTCACTAAATGTTTACACCAGGTCAGCTGTAGGGAAGGTTTGGGACTGGGAAATAATTTAAAACCCTGGATCTGTCATGCTGGTAAAATCCATCCAGAAGGTCAGCAGCCCCTCTCTTTGATACGCATGGCTCTTACCCAGGAACCACAAGCAGTAAATAAATAAAAAAGAGGTAGCTTTTTGAGTCTTGTGTCAAGTCTGAACTTCATCTTGACTAATTACGGTCAATATGTAGCTAAAATATAAGCTACTCTTATAAACTTTTTTATTGGAAGGCTGGAGATGGAGAGAAGCTGGAGCAAGAGGCCAAAACAATATCTTCAGAGCTACCATCACCTCAGTCACTTTTTGTCTCATTTCAGATTTAAACAAATAAACAAAACAGAACATTCTTGACAAGAACTATAGTTTGTATTAAACAGATACTAGACAAGGCAGTGCCTAGTACCAAAGTTCAATTAATGAGTTTGTATGAGGATTTGCCACATTCCGGTCTTCAAGTGCCATTATAATTTTACATATTTTAAAAGATGAGATGCTACACTGATTAAGTTCGTTCTGCTTCATTTTTTACCTGTTAAGAAAAACCTTGCATGCTGAGTAAGAAAATGAGTTGTTCAATAAGCATGCCGTCTTTCAGTGCCCTTATACTTCAGTGAGGAACTGGAATTACTAAATGCTTGGCAGTGATGTGGCCCATCAGCTTCTATGTTGCCTGATTTGGGAGATTTATTTTCAGTCATTGGAAATCCCACAGTGATGAAACTTAATATCCAGGTTGTCAGGCTAAATGCATGATCTTTTTTTAATATAAAATGTTTCTGATCTGTTAAGCTGGTTCTGGAGTTATAAAGTGACAGAGGACGGCTAATATGTTAAATTTTAATTTTTTAAAATGCTGAGCCTGAGCCTGGAATCAGCTTAATGCTACGCAGTTGACATGCACAAATGATAATTTTGGCTTCTGAAGATACTGTTCCCAACAGTTTGTCCAGGTAAGGCTCCCAGCCTCATAATAAAGGTGTTGAATAAAGTGACCTGGCTTTCCACATCTGTGGAATATCACAGACTTGAACAAAAGCTGGGTGGGTGCCTTGAGCAGCACAAGCGTGGTGCAGTGATGGGGGAGCAAGGGTGGTGGGCTCAGAGCTGTGAGAAGGCTGTAAGCAGAACCCAGGCCTCGTTGCGGTACCTTGGGCTACCTCGCCAAACAGCAACAATTCCAACTTTTCATTCCCATCTCTGTCAGGGGGCACTGCAAGGGAGAAAGCAGACCCCTGGGGAGGTGGTTGGACAGGTGTCTGGTTTAGACAGGAACTTAACCAGTGTATTTTAAATGTCAGCTAAGGCATGTGGTATAGTGTTGCCAGGGAAGAGTGCCTCTTTAGGACCTGTCTCTCCAAACTGAGCCTGGTACTAATGAAACACTTGCATGCCCTGTATACATGTGTGATGCTTGGGGTTTTTTTTAATTAGTCCCCACTGTCTCAGAGATGCTGGAGAAAGAACATGGGGTTTGTCACTGTTTAGGGTAGTAACTGGATTTTCTCAGAGTCCTAATATTTCCCTGGTATGGTATTACTGTAACAAGTGATGTTGCTTACAGAGCAAACAGCACTTAAATTCACAGGGACTTCACTGAATGGCTTTTCACTTTTGGTCTCTCAGACACTTAACAGGATTTTCAGCCCTGAGTTTTGAACCTGGCCTTCTGATGGGATACAGTGAGCCTGTAGGGGTTAAACTGCAAAGGAACATGTGCATAAATCATTGTTTGTTTTTTTTTTTTTTTTTCATTAAAGGCAATTTAGTAATCTAAAATTGCCATGGGGAGAAAAAAGTTCTATATTCATATTATAGAATTTCATGAGATTCTTCTTATTTTTCTTGAAGGGGAAGGGGAAAGCCCCATAACCTTTGCAATGTGACATAAATGTCATCTTTCTTTTATTGAAGAGTCCTACAGGTTGATTGCTTTCTGCTTTTGAAATCATGACAGAAATAAGCCTGAGGAAAAAGAATAGTATGTTTTGTCCCTATTCTATACTGTCTCAGAACCACCCACAGAGAAACTGGTAGAAAGTGTTTCTTGATCATGGAAGATGGCTGGCACATGGCAAGAGCTAAACTACCAGCATTCAAATTTGTATCAGTTTTGCCTCTGGGTTTGAGATGATTACAACAGGTTTTAGCTTGAAGTGCAAAATTGTGATTGTAGGCAAATATGGTATTTTTGCTGCTGAACAGAAATATATAAGGAGGTGCGTGAAGTAGATGTACTTTTCTGATTGCCTAAGCAACCCAACTAAAAAATCCAGTTGCTGTGTATTCAAACATCAGAACTTTTAATACAGTCTGAATGTCAACATACAGGGAAGCTGTATTCTGTGGTATTTTAACTTCAGCAGAAGATTAGAAGCAAGCTCCAAGCCTTGCTACCCTATCCTGATTGTTTTTGTTCAAACTGGAGAAGCTAATCTATTTAAATCTCATTACATCCCCCTCAGCTCTACTAATTGAATTGTTTGTGTGCATCCTCTGAAGGTGAAAATATACATTCAGTGAAAGGAAATTTTTTTGATGTTTCTAAATATTTTCAGTTTTTGATAATCATTGGATCACTATGTGCTTATCTTGCTTTGTTGCCATACAGCCTCTGCAATATGTGCAAAGTGCTTTAGTATATCACCAGTAACCTGAAAATTTTCATTTTTAAGGCTAAATCTTTTCCTAGCTTCAAATTAATGACTACCTAGTGTTTGACAGTCTACCTTCTAGTTTCTTAAAGTCATTTTAGGGCTGACACAGCTGTCAGAAATGTGGTTTGTGTTCTTGTTCTTCTGAAATAAAGTTGCATAAGAAAAAGTTACAACAGAAATAAGTCTTCTCTGCAGTCTGCAAAGAGACCAGGCTGAAAATTGTATGAGATGTGGCCTTATTACATATTATGGTTAAATCTGGACTCCTGAGTTTGCTCTTGTGGTACTCCTTTACAAGGAATAAAGCAGTCCTCCTCAAGATGAACCCATGTAATCTTTTTCTGCTACTGATCAGTACTTTATGATCAAGCAAAAGTTTCAAGCTACTTAGAGTGATGACTGGCGTTATGGGAAGGATAGTGGCTTTCACTTCCCATGTGGTTAGTGGTTAATTCATCCTCTGGGTTTTGATTGACTTTAGTAAGTAGAGATGTTGAGATTTCAAATCTTCTTGTGAAAAAGTGGCTTTGCTAATGCAGTGTTTCTGGAAATTAATGTTCTACAGGAGCAAAGAGAGGATGGGAAAGTGATTGTCTGTATGGAGGGGCATTCCATTCAGAAAGCTGTGGCATCTGTGAAGCCAGAAGTGTATAGGAAGAAGGTAAGTCATCTCCTTTGTGGTGTACTTTCTTCCCTGTATTTGCTATCTTTCAGTTTTAACAAATCATGTCACAATTGTGTGCTCTAGTCCATACTGTAAGCACTGTAAGTTTTCCTGAGTGCCCGAGTCTTGTTTAAATGACCAAGCAGCACATTCTGTCTCCATAGGGCATATTTTTAGTGTGGTGTTCAGGGAAAGAACGTGCAATTAGAACTAAACCATTAACTGTAATAGCTCTTTATGTACTACACCGAATACAGACCCCTGTGAGGGTCAAGGCATTACCAATTAGCCTACATCTGTCCAGCAATAAGGTTCTCTTTGATCTTTTAAGTCTAATCTAATTTTATTTGTAAGTAAAGTTGCAAAGTGCAGTTTGAAAGAGATAAATGGAAACACTTCAAAATGGCCCTGAATTTGGTATTGTAGTTGTTGGAGGACAGGTTTTTTTTTAAAAAAAGTGTCCTAAGCATTGTCAGCCAAGCTGGCATAACTCAAGACCTGTTGGGTACTAACAATTCTTACAGGTAATAAAAGAAACGCGTTCTGTAAAAGTGCATGTGCTATGATTTGGGCACAGGCATTTAATAGGTTAGTATCACAATCTTTTCTTCACAGCCATTCTAGTAAGTATGTTGATAGAATAAAATGAAGGCTGCTTCAGTTGGAGCTGGAAAAACTGCCATGGGTTCTGGTGAAGAGATGGAAGGGAAACTCAGCATGCCTTAGTCTTGGTCACTTGGCTGTCAGGTGTTCTTTGTCTGCAAGTCCACTCTTCTAGAGGAAATTTTGCATTATTAAAATCATAGGTTATCTGAATAATATTATTTAAAAATTACTTGCAGAGATATTTTTCCTTTCCTTCTGTTTTAATCTGAACATAAGGCCATCTGAAGTTATTGTAGAATATTGTAGTCTATTAGGGATGTTATAGTTCATGAATATATGGAGGGTGAACTGTTCAACGGGGCTCAAAAAGCAGTAAAACAAAGCAAATACATCAAAACATGTCATCAATAGGGACTTACATAAAAGTAAATACACTTTTTCTGTAGCTCTCTTGCAAGAGGCTGTTGAGGAAGAACTATTGTTTGGTGAGAGCCACACCAAGGAATAGGTCAAAAATAATTTTTTAAAATATTTACAGAGTAAGGGAATGCATGCACAGCCATATTATGTCACAATTTTACTGAATTGATTTCTGTT